>NW_010589268.1:309833-360168 GCF_000705375.1 Tinamus guttatus | reverse complement strand
AACCTGTGTTCACTTAAACAGCTGCAGAACTAAAGGGGAAATGTGATGCTTCCTAAAAACACGTTAGCAAAAGGACTAGCTGTAAGAGAAGCCTAAGAAGAAAAGCGAGAGAAGACAACACATACTGGAAGAACTTCTGACTTCTAGAAGGAAAGACTTTGAAAAGCAATGTATAAAATTTACTTCTATTCCACCTAAGGAGTATTTGAATTTTTGCTTCAAAACAAATGTTATTTCCAATGAACTATTTCAGGCTCTGTGGGATCAGGCTGTCTTGATTTTTCCCATCATTGCTAGGCTAGGGTATGTGCAGATTTGAATCCAAATCAGAAGGAAAACAACACAGCGTAACAACTCCCTCTAATAGTTACATCTCTGCTGAGGTACCAGGTATCCTCCTGCAGAAATGATGATAAACAATAAGAGTGAAGGCGATTCCTGTCAGTACAACTGCATCCACACTAGGGGCTGCAACAGCATAACTGTATTAGTATAAACAAACCACTTCCTAGTCCCGTGGATTTATAGCAGTACAGGAGCTGTAGGTAAAGCAGGGGCTACATCTGGTTAACATATTGATAAACATTATGTTGCTTTCTAAGGTAACATTTGCCTTTTTACTAGCAACTGTCACCTCCTGATCAATTTACAGACAATTAAGTTTAACAACACACCTGGGAGCTGTGGGGTTCTGATTCAGCATGTTTTAGAAATGAGAGAATAAGCATCAGATAAGGCAGAGGAGTCACCCAGAGTCAAACAAATATCCATCAACAAGGCACAGAAATGGGCAACCTGGTTCCTCCGTCCTAATCTTGCCTCCTGGCACTATGTAAACCTATAAATGATCTCTAAAGAGTCTGCTAACAGCAGCTGTGAAGCCAAATACCAACATTTAGTTTGCTATGCAATGCTCAAGTTTTCCATTGGTGAAAAAGAGGTACAATCTCCCTGTTTAACCTTTCTAGAACAATGTACATGGGAATCTCCATGGTAAGAAACATGGGCCTAATGAAGCTGTGTTATGAATTTTTATTAAAATAAAATCTAATAAAAACACACCAAAATTAATATCAGTGACATCAGTATAGTAATCTAAATTTGATTTAGCATCTGCCACAATAGGTCACTCATTTCAACAAAAGGTTACATGCAGCTCAGTGAGGGCATGTAATTTCCATTAATGTTAATAGGAGTTATGCAAGTGCATTAAAAGGATAACACACCCCCTGGTTTGTGACAACCCTGTGAAGTGTAAGGTGCTTCCTATTGAAGTGAGCAGGATTTCCATCTCGTGTTCCAAAAGAGCTTGTCCTGGCACTGTTACAAAACACAGCAGAAAATGACCATCATACAGGCTGTGTCATCCTAGGAAAGAATTTTCAACATGTTTCTAGAAGTGAGAGGTAGAGAATACATTTAAGAACTTAAAGAAAATATCCCATGATATTCCAATGGTCTACTGAAATTAGGAGAAATGCCAGCACAGTTGGTTCCTCCTAATGCCATCAAGCATTTATCTGCATTGTTAGAGACCTAAAAATCTCTTTAGTAAAGGAGTCTACACCCTCTCTGCCCAGCTTAGTTTGCACTAGTGCAGCACAGATATATATTCCTGCACAACACATGTTGCAATGTTCACTGAAATACGGATTTACACTTGATGGAGAACCACTTGGAAACAGCTGGCAAGTGCTGGTGCTCCACACTGTTACTTTTCATGAGTTGTGAGATGACAGCTGAAACTCAGAGGTGTCACAGGAACTCAAGGGAACTGCCCCCCTGCGCTGGGCACAAAGGGAAGAGCAGCAGCTTCTGGGAAACAAGACAGTCGCAGAGAGTCCAAAGTCCTAAAACAAAACCAAGAACAACCTCAAAACAAAAATACCCAAAAGATATAAGAAGCAGGGCAATACGATGCTTGAGGCATGTGTCTTCCACTGCTGCACAATAAATAGTGCTTCCAGTGCTCACAATATTGCTTTCTTCTCATGTTACAGAAGATAGAAAAGGGCTGACTTAGATATTTTTAAATATCTCAGTCAATGCCTCACAACTTTTATTCCGACTTGCTAATCTTTATCTTTAAAGTTACTCACCACATCTAAACCTCACAAATAATTAGCAGTTTTGACTTCGCTATTTTCTATTCTTAATATATACATGCACATGTTCAGAATTGTCTTTAAAAACCTAGAAATAAAGCCAGCAACAGAACACAAGTCTGATCTCACTTGCTTTTTCCCAGTTAAATTCATTACTGTAATTGCTCTAAAGTTACATTAATTACACTGGTCTGAACTTATCCCAAAAGAGAGCTTAACTTTTTACTTCTTTAAACAGCCACAGTTCAGTTGTTGAAGCAGTACTTACATATTTATAAAAGAAATGAGAACATTACTTAGAGGCCATAAACAGTTCAACATGGAATCCAATGGTCAGCTCCTCAATAACACATATTCCATGGCATTTTCGTTGCAGACCCCAGCATCATCCTGGTAAATATAGTTTTGTGGACAATCCTTTCAACATTATCTTTTAAAGTGAAATTGCACTTTCTATATGTGGCCATATATATTCCATATACGTATATATATATACACACACATATATGTGGCCACACTACAGAGAAAACTATTCAACGTTTTGAGGTATTATAGAAATGGCAGAGAAAAAAAAACAGCTAATGAACAAAGGAAGGGGGATATTCACTGTGCTGTACTAATCCAAATGCTAAGCAAAGGAATGCATTATCCCCCTCAGCATGAAAATATGGACTAAATATAGTATACTGCATGAAATTAACCACAACTATCTGAGTAAATGTTTACATCGTATCAAGAATCCATTAATATAATTCTAGTTTAAGGTTAATCAAATACATTTTGATCATAACTCACAAGAGTAGATGCAAGTCACTCAGTAAAATATTGAAGAGTAAATAAAACTCAGGCAAAGGTGATGAGGAAGCTGTAGCCATAGGAAAAATGATGTCCCAGCGCACTGATAACAAATGATAAATTATCTAGCTGGATAACAAACCCAAAATAAATCTTGCCTGAAAAGCGTAACAGAAAATGAGCAAACACTATTTATTAGAATGCTTCTGAAGTTCACATACAAGATTAATATATGCATACTGCATTAAAATTATTAATAATACTCAAAAATACATCTGAAAAATCTATACAGAACTGCATTCAGTATAGCATTGTTGGTCACACAGCCCATACACAGAAGAAAAGACAAAAACTAAAGTGATGAAAAAAGCCTTCTTTTTTCCCCACTTGTAAATAACCTTTAGAAGAGTTTTTTGAAATATCACAATGATTTAATAAAGCATCGGACATATATTTCGGTACATTCTGATCTAATTTCCACTTGCCAGCTTTCATCACATCTCAGCAGGGTGCACAATCAGCCTCCTATTTGGAGGGTGCTGAAGACACGTGGATATAAAATAAGGGCACAAGAGTCAATCGAATGCATTAACCAATGCACAGCTACAAACCCGTCTCATCAGGAAATGGCAGGTGTTGCAAAATGCGGAAGGCTAAAGAAAAATTCTAATGAGGGGGAATGCAGGAGAGCTTGGTAGCCATTGCCCTTATTTATATAACATTCAAAAATAGTAAACTTTGCAGTAAAAACAAAGAACTCTGTGACTATCTAATAACTACGCTCAGATTTGGAACTGCTAGTGAATAATAAAGCGACGCAGAGCAGCTGGGCCTCGTCTCCATGTAACACTGCAGTGTTCCTCCTCCTCGGCCCGCTCACACATGGTGTTGGTCACGGACTAACGTCATCCTCACTCCACACGGAGCATCCCTGGCACCTGGGAACAGTCACCTTCATTTCCTGCCTCTCACCAGCTCCCAGGCTGGAGAAGGTACCTGGTGTAGAACTTGTAGGGCTCTGCCGTAGCTACGTTTGGTTCGTGGCTCTTGGGTTCAGGTGAATTTGGTGCACAGGTACCTTCCCTCAAATCGACCTGTTCCGTAGGCGCAGAGTCCAAGGAAAACAGAAGGCCGCAGCTGGGATTCACTCCCATTATAAGAAAGCCACGGGTTACTGCTTCCTTACTCTGCCTGTCATCAAGTCTCCTTGTTATGAGCATTTAGTGGTTGCCCTTTTCTACCTGCCTCAAGCACTGTTCGCAGTAATAGATATTTGGGCCCAAGTGAACAGTCACTATAACAGTCACTAAGCAGGACTTCAAACACACGAGTTGAGGAAACATGAGGAGAGCACAGGTACACATCACCCCCATCTCCGCACACTGGGTGAAGTGATTTTCCTGTTTAGTCACCACAATAGTGCAATTGGTGCCAACTTATGGTGGGGTCGAGGGTGAAGGATGTTCTGTCTTTTAATGAGAGGAGCAGGTCCTCATGGCAAGGAGCTGCCACAGCCTCAGGCTGGCTGCACTTCTCTGCTGATTCTCTGCTTTCGGGAGAAGCGAAGCTTGTATTTTAAGTGCAAATCTTCGGTATTACCAGATAACAGCAAGTTACAGGTCAGATTTCTCTCCTACAGTAAAGTCCCATTTAGACACTTGAAATGGAGCAGATTGATTTGTCAGAAGTGCTTGGCACCCACTGGAAACAGTCCTGAAACTTTAGGCAGCTTTTGTAGGTCAGGAAATTGGGCCGAATTCTCTTGGCGTTTGGCAACAAAATCTTTTGATTTGCACTTTAATTAACTCTATGTTATTTTTATGCCTTATTAGCCTCATGGTTAACTACAGTTACTGAGAACTGTGGTAGTTCCAAAGTACAGCAGAGCCCCTATGCCCTGGCCAAACAGCAGAAACATCTGGCTTGGTTTCTGCTGGAAGCAAGGAGGGTTTTTTTCAAGACATGACTGAAAACTATTAGTAGGAAAAACTCTTGCCATACATGATCAAGTCGTTACTTAAACTGTAGAAACAAATCACTTTGCTGAAAGGTACTTATCAATTCAAAATCTCTTTTTGTAGAATTGGCTCTTTGGTTAAAAATAAACAAACAAACAAAATCCAAAGTAACCCAAGCAAGTTGCACCTTCTGAAGTATCTACCAAGACACCACACAGATTTTGGTGTAGAACAGTGGTAAAAACAAAAAAACAGAATTGCTCTTGAGCATTTGGTAACTTGTCAATCAGTACTTAAGAGTTCAACATAAGCATTCTGCATTTTCTTCTTTATTTATTATTCTGTTGGCAAAGAAACAGGTCAAAGCAAACTTCAAGCTTAACAATAGTTTCCACGTGGATAGACTAAAAGAAGGTGGAACTCTTGTGAACTAAAGCGGAAGGTTCCATCTGAAAGCTCTGTGGCACCACTATGCACTGCCAAGGTGAATTTCCTACTCTAACCGACTTTTGGCTTGCGAATCTGTAAATGGATGCAAGATCATAGGCCAAGTTTTGTTCTGATTTACATCACTTTCATACAAAGCAACTGAAATAGCCTAGCCTATCTTACCAGCAGGAAAGCATTTAAATGACCAGAAAAATATTTCAGCAAAAGCACTCTGACACATTTGCTAAATGAGAATCTACTCAAAATTCCCAGTTTTATGATTAAAAACCTCTAGAATGCCCTAGAGCAATTTTAATTTTTTAAAAACCATCTTGGACATAAAATTCTTGCAAAACGTGTGTCCAATATCCAAAATGGGAGAAGGGAGAAATATATGCAAATAATTTCCCAGTCTTAGGCTCATCAACTGAAAAGCAAAATGAGATATATCAGGTAGCACCTGTCTGGAATGTTTGTTTTTAAATGCTGCATAAGTTAGTAGCTGTTTGAATTTTAAAGTAGTGTGTCATTTGCCAGAAGGAAGTTGATAACACTTCAAATGCTAACAACAGTGGAAAAAGCATTAAATTTTTATGGGCAGTAATGGTTTTATATAGTAAAGTTAAATATCTCTGAAAACCATCTCTATTTGAACTGTATTAAAGATGAATGCTAAGAAGTTAAAAGCAGTATTTCATCTGCTTTTCCAGTTTGCTTAGACATTGATATACAGCATTTACTTCAACATATTGTTTAAGCCTTACAAAGGTTGCAACAAAAACTTTTCACTAACAATTGGGACAACCTGTTCTCTAAAAAATGCATATTTTTACTTAATTATTCTTTAATATAAATAGCTAGTCTAGTAAAATTCTAATCAAACAAAAATTTGAAGAGTCCCAATCATGTGCCAGTGCTACATTATTTTTGTTTACAATCACGATGGGGGGGGAGGTAGCATTATGAAACTTCAGCTAGTGTTTTGTCAAAATTAACCTCTTAAGTTTGGATCCCTTCTTTTCCCATAGCTCTGTCATAGCTATGTCTACAAACCCTTGGATTTGATATCCCAATAGACAAGGCTAGAATTTGCAGCTTGCAACTTTTCTAAAAATCAGCTAATTGCACAGACTTCAAAAAAGAATTCTCATCTGGAGTTCAAATGGCCAAGGTTAGTATTGGGCAAGGGCAGTTTTAATCCTAAAATTTAGTTTACAATAAGATTTTTGGACTGAATCTCCTTTGCAGCTCAGTTAGATTTAGTGTCTTTCAATACACAAACTGTGTGCAACAATTGCAGAATTGCCTGGACGAATCCAAATACTTCAAATTGAAATTCTGCAGAGGAGGCAACAGCAAAGCTACTTCTGAGTTACTGCTAGAGACCACCAGATTTGGGATAGCGTGTGAATAACCAGCGTTTCCCTACGTGTTTGACCTTCTCTGGCAACCCAAACCCCAAGCCAAGCAGGACAGGGAGATGACATTTGCATCAGGACACTCTATTACCGTATGGCAATATAGTTCAGATTTGAGGTCACCAACCTTTGCGATTCATTTAAACTTGACAACATTTGGCTTTTTATAGGTGAAAATATAAAAGTTTTAATTCTGCTTTAATTCAGCTGGTTTAATGCACCTTAGGTTCTCTAATAACTTTTATTTCCTACCTATTACTTTCAATAATTAGATCTCAGAGGATTTTACAAGTGAGGTACAGAATCTTTGCTACATTGATTGAAAAACGGAGCTACAGAAAGCTAAAATAACTCACTCAAGGTCAGCTCGAGAGACCAGCGATGGACCTGGGAACTGATCTCCTGGGCTCCAAACCACTGCCCTGTTTGCTAGGCTGGCAGTTTCCAACTCGGAGCCTGTGGACCCTCTGGAGCTCTGCAGACAAGAGCAAACGTATGGCCAGGAGGCATAAGTTCACTGTACATCTCCACCTACAGCAGTGTGTTACCAAACTGAAAGAGATTGAAATCTTCAGGCTAAGATTAAATCTCTGGGCTACACACAATCTTTTGTATTTACCTTGCTCAAAATAGCAGCTCTAAAATCTAAATTTTTTTTTTTTTTTTTTTTTTAAAAAAAAGAGAGCAACAACAAAGACACCAATGTATTTCAGATGGATAGATTGCTTGAGGATCTTACTATACCAATCAATAAGCTGCCTGATTACTTTCATCCACAAAGAATCAAAGATACTAACCCAGGAGTGAAACAAAAAAAATAAAAAAAAAAATAAAAAAAAAAAAGAGAGGGAAGAGGAATGAGGAATGCAGCAGAGTGTTGAAGATGCTTAAGAAAATATCAGGTTCCAGCTGAGTTCCTTTCATCAGTTTTTAATTGGTTTCCGTTCTAAAAGATCTTAAGAGACTAAAAAGTTTATTAAAACCTAAACATAATGATGCAGATTTGTCTGCAGTGATGATAAGAGGCAGTGAGGATTATTCACAAAATCTGCATACCTGCACGAGCGTGTGCTAACACCACTGCACAGTAGTTTTGCCTTGTGATCAAAATTGAATATCAGAGAATCTGCTTGTTTTGACAATAAAAAAAAACAAAAAACAAAACAAAACAAAACCCACACTTCTTTCTGACCAGAACCTTTTCCTTCCAATAACACAACAAAAGGGCTGACTTTAAGCCATTCTGCCAGTTCAGACACGTTTAGAAATGTTGTAGGGCTAACATTATCCCAAGAGACTTCATGTTAAATCAGGTATTACTACTTCTCCCATAGTTTATCAGAATAAATCATGAGCTTGGCTCAATCTGGCAAAAAGTCAGATCTAAATCTAGTTTATACTTCCAGATAATCCAGTACTGCACAGATCTAATCTTAATGATCACACAAGCACAGGGAGTGGGAGTGTTAGTATTTGCCTATCAGACCTAAATGCAGAGCAAAAGATGAGAAAACTTGCTCTTTAATAGCCTTAGAGAGCAGGTGCTCCCCATATCTTTTAAAACTATAGTTTCATAGCAATCCTCCTCAGAAAGTTCACAGTAGATATTTGAAGCTTTTTTTTTTTTTTTTCTCTCCTTTCAGTTTGCAACATGCCAATCTCTCCTCTCTGTAGATTTCACAGCAGAATCAAATTCAGGGTAAAATACCTGGCCCAGTGACTACAACAGAGATGAACTTGGGTAAGAAAGGAGCTTGAGTTGCTTAGTAGCATGATCAGTTTAATGGAACGGTTATAGCATAGATATGGATATTCTCTGTTGGGTTTTTATACTGTCTAACTGCCTTTGATTTTACATCCTTTTTCCAGCATAGAAGTCACCTCCCTCTTCTCTCCTTCACCTCTGTCAACAGAGCCAACCTGTTTATCTCAGTGCTTATTCCCATTCCACTTTTACTGAAATGGAGAACACGTTACAAACGGTCCAATTACCCTGGTCTAAGGCAGCACACATGAAATTGTGGGTTATGTTTAGCAGCACTATTAAGTAAAATTAGAATAAACAAGCTCAGTAGTTTTTACAACTTGAAATGCATTGCATTTAAAAATAGTCTCACAGGTCATTCTACATCTGTGTTTATATGATGATGAATCCTTCTGCAATTTAAGCACTGAAATATTTTGTCTCCATCCTGACACATTATCATAAAGTCTGAGGATTAGTTTAGGATGGTTGTTCCTAGGGGCATAATATTAGCTGCATATGAGATTGATGTTGGTAGCTACAACGGAGCGCAGTAGCACTATCTCCGTTAGAGAGGAGCATTAGGAGTTCTCTTCCTGACCTACAGCTCTAAAAATAAATGCTGAGTGACATGAATAGCTTTGCAGTAGCTCCCAAGATAAAGAGGTTGAACTATAATAGACAAATTACATGAAGTGCTGGGAATTCTTCAGGTACAATTAAAACGTTTATAATTTGAAGCTTGCATTTTCAGATGCTTTCCTACATATCAAGTGGAGGTTTGATGAATAAACAGTATCAGAAATACACTATATGTCTTTAGACTGGGTACTGGGTGCAAGAGAAAACAATGGGCTATAATAATGCTATTCTGCATTTGCCTACACTTGTTTTACTTGGCTGTCAGTATACCTTCCTATAGCTCATGCACAGCAGAACACACTCCTACAGCCTTCTCCACCCACCTGATGTGACCCTGCTGATATAACGGCTTTACATACTGGCATCTAAATAGAGATTTAACAGGTTCTGCTGTCTACAGAGCTTTCAAGGAAACACTTACAAACTTCTCAACTGTAGCAGTAACACTACTGGATTCAGTCTCCTTATCAACCGCTTCAGGAGCGAAAAGGAAAAGCTCTATAAAGGCTTTTGAATCTCAAAATCTAAAGCTACGGTTCCTAACGGAACAGTTTCAACATAGAAAAGTGTGCAGCAGACAGGTCTGAAGCATTCAGGTCCAGCAATTTCAAACCTGGTCTCAAAAACTATGCAGGTCTATTTATTCATTTAGAAATCTAGTTCCTGGCACTAATATTCCTGTGCTTGACTACTCTTGTTCTCCTTTTTTTCCCCTCCAGTGGGGAGCTGGTGTACAAAGGTGGCCATCTGAGCAAGATCACATACCAGATCAAGAGAAAGCTGCAGAACTTAACCAAGTACCAAAGTAGAGGCAAGTACTCAGTAGGGTGTAAAACCAGGCTAAGCTTTAAATCAAAATACCAACCTACTGAAACCAAGAATTACATTGCCCACCCAATTCTCTACCTAGACGAGGATGAACAAGACAACCAGCCCAGATGAGAACGGTTAAGTCATCTATTATACTACTGGCAGATGTGAAAACATTATGCTCATACGAGTGGTATGAGAATGAGACATGAATTAAACAGTTTCAACATTTGGAGGAGACAAAACAAAACACCTCACCCAAGGTGAGCTGAGCTGACCGGCTACTGGGCATGTTGCATTGTGGAAAATGCCCAAACGACAAGGATCTCGTGACATGTGCTAAAATGTTTTTCTTTATTGTGACCCATGAATATAAAACATGTTTTAAAATAATCACATTACTTCCTATAATACATGCTTTCCTCTGTATTGGTAGGAATTATATTTCAAGATTAAGCAAATTTCAAGTCTTTGATACTGCTTATACTGTGGCTTGCAAAAAAAGCCCCAAACATTTATTTTCCAAACGAAGCAGAACACAAAATGATGAACTTTTAAGAGAACGTTTTTAGCATATAACAGATTGCAAGCAGTAAGGCTACAATTAGTATTTTATGTGCTGTAGGATCATATCAGATGAAAAGATTAATAGCAGACAAGATTCTACTCACCTAAACATCTGCCACTAGACAACTGTAAAAAAGAAAATCACTCCAGTATTTACAGCAGTCACACACAGGTATCACAGCATCATGCTCTCCTTAGCATGAATTTGGAAACAAAAAAGTTTGACATTTCTAACAATGAAAACTTATAATCCCCACTTGCGTTCCTATATTTTAATTTATGCAAGGATGCAGGAGGGTTTGACTTTCACAAGCTCTTAGGACATACTTAACTGAACGGTGTTACATGTGTGCACATATATTTCCATATTTTGTGTGTACACATGCATTTCTGAACTGATAGAAAACAGGGAGTTAAAAACAAAACAAAACCTCCACAACTTAGTATCCTGTACATCTCCTGCAAAAGAGAAAAATCCCTTAAATCTATAAAAAAGTGAATCACGGCTTGTCCTGTGAACCTCTCCAGGAACAAATGTCATCACATACTACACTGTCTGAGGGAAAAATATGGCATCTGCAAGACTGTTTTGAGCTTTCAAAGGAAATATGCCCTGACAAGCTCAATAAATGAGCCAAAGTTTATATGTGAGACATTCTGTGAAACTGCAGCTTGGAAAATTCCAGCGCAGAAGAAATGAACCCTTCAGCAGAAGTGTTCATTTCTAAAACAAATAAATAGAAAAACAGACAAGAGGGACAAATTATAATAGCTAGATGTATGTGCCAGATAAACTGTTAAAAGAAAAAAAACTTAAGGGGGAAAAGGTTTTAAGTTTTTAAGAGTACTGAGTGCCTTTATTTTATTATTATTTTAAGAAATGAGTCTGATATTGCCTATTTATCAGACACTCCAGGGATTTGTACAGCAAATACATGTCAGTTATTTTACAGAGAATTCACTAATCTGTTTATAGGAGTATAAACCACCCTGCTGTGACCAGGCATTAACACTGACCTTGAGGCAAATCTGAAGCCCTACATGATAGACTACAGTGTTCATCATACTAACTTACATAGCAAATTCACTTTACATATTGATAACGTTCCCTTTTTTAGTATACCTGTAATAAGGAGTGTTGCTCCCTTAAGAGGGAGATTGAGCACATTGGAAGCCATGTTAGGGGCTCTTTTCTGAAGAAAGCTGCATAGAAAGGAGATGATAACTCAGCTTATATTGTTGGACCTCCAGTCTCACATTTAATGTTTATAATCAAATTAGACCAGAACAGAGGCTGCATATTTTTATGCATTTATGACACTCAGCATCCTGAAGCCTCAATTAAAATACAGCCTTTTTTTTTTAGCTTTTCTGAAACGTAGATTCATCATTTGAAAGATAAAATACTATAAAAAATCTTAACAGCTGTAAGGCATTATATACTTCTAAACAAAGAAACCCTTTCAAATGCCCCTGAAATAGATGGCTATTTTGTTAGTGGCATCTATGATATGCCAGGCTTGTGTTTTTGCACATACCTGTCATATCCAGCTGCCTTCATTGCTACCCTAACTGAATCATCTCCTTCATTCTTTATCGAGGCACACTTTCCTCTGCACCATGTCAGAGTGTTTTAATGATTTTTTTATTTCAAGTCATTTGGTAGTAGCTGGTAAGTCAATAGGTGCATGTTAAAATGATTTTTCTTAATCATTTAAGGCTTCTGAAGATTTAAAGAAAAAAATCTTAACATGAACTAAGCATCACTAAATAATACTCAAAGAATCAGAATCTCTAATGCCTTTGTAAAATCAATAGGGGACCTGACAAGCTACCTTCAAGAATAACCATCAGAACAACTAACATGCCTAGGAACAGACTGCCCCTCCACACACAGGTGTCCACTGTTGTGTATTGGGTAAAACCAATTGATACTGGCACACTGACATTGACAGATAAGCAGCAATAAAGATGCACAGACACCTTCTTCTAAGCCCTTGGTGTTGAAATTACATTTATTGTGTGATTAATGGATGCTGCATTTGTGAAAAGGTGCTGTCATCATTAAGGATTTCTGAAACATTGTCTGTACCAACATGTTTTTAAAATGCAGCTGAGGTCAGCACTGGGAGACGTCAACTAAACACTAGAAACTCCTGAAGCAGCTTCTCAGAGATAAACAGTCCTGAAGATGCGGCTGACATTCAGAGAAAGGCACCTAGCTTGAAACTGATTCTCTTCCTGGTTTTCAAGGTGTTTGCAAGGGCACATGAGAACATAATTAACTGTAATGAAGCTTGTCCCATAAGAAATACATGTAGGGTTTCTAGAAAGATAAAACTGTCAATAAATAAAAAACTATGGTATCTTTGAGATAGACAGAAGAGCATGAATTGGTCATTCTGCTCTATAGAGGTGTATTAGAGAGCTTTGTCAATTAGAAAGTTCCCTTTTTTCCAAATGAGCAGATCAATGCTTAAAGCATGAGAAGTGTCTTGCCTAACAAATTTCTCCTCGTTTGAAGTTTCTCTTATGTACAGCAATACCTTTCATATAAAACAGAAGAGACTGCTTGGAATGATATGAGAACTGATCCAGCATCACTTCCTACAGAAAAGATGCCAGCACAGACAAATGTTAACATACTTTGCAAATCTTCATCATACATCTCTCCTGTTTTTTCCTGCAGTGCCACGGGGGACATTGAGGAAGGAAACTTGTTTCTTACTTCATAAGAAATTTCCAAGATGTCCTATATGCCAACTGCTCAGGGATTTTATATCTTCCTTACAGCAACAATAAGACCATGAGTCATTTTGAAAGGAGCAAGATGAACAGGATATGATTGGCATGGTTACAACATTGTTTGAGATTTCACAAAGCCAACTGAGCAGAGAGGCTTCCAAAGTGATGGAAAAAATATTTCCCAGTATGAGCAGGCAGAACTTGCCTAGAGGAGAGAAAAAGCTGCTATAAAGCAACTTCTGGTGCAGACAAAAGACATAATATACTTTATGTGCAAGGGGAAAAAAACACACTATGAAAGCTAAACTCAGTTATCATGGTTATCATAGTTTAACCATGATTGAGCAAGTTGACTTATTAACACATGCAAAATAATCCTAAGCGTGTCTGCCCAAGAAACATGAGCAGAACTTACGCTCATGTCTCTAAGCTGCTTAATTGTAAACCTGCATCATCTATTCTGCAAAATTCAGTAATACCCGTCTATTTTTGCTACTTAGCATAGCTGTTAGATATCAAGACAGAACTTGCTGTAAAACACCGTTTTCATCACAAATCTCCTCAGTGCAAATAAACAACATTACGTGTTGCCTGTGACTGTGAAGGCTGAAGTTTCCCTCCATTATAACTAGTATTCTCCTACATGGTCCCTGCACCTCTGACTTCAGATGAGCGAAAGCAGGGTGAAAACAGCCTCAGGACTAAGGGGGAAAGTCAGTTCCACCATTGCAGGCAGAGAAGGTGCAGGCCTGAGGTGAAGCGCAGCCTGAGGTGAAGCGCGGCCTGCAGGCCCAGAGCCTCCCGCAAGGACACGGGGCCACCTCCAAACTCCGCTCCTGCGAGGGAAGGGGGATGAGACACCGCACCAGGAGACGCATGGTTTTCCTTTTTAGAAATTAAGGAACTAAATTTGTTTTTCTTTTAAAAAGTTCTACATCAAAAGTATCCCTGGTATCAGTTCATTGACTGAATAAGGTCATTCTAAGAGAGCTGCCAGAATGTTTTCCCCCAACTATCTTACATATTGGTAGAAAGAAAGGAATAATTATGACTGATCAAAAAAATCTAAGCTGTCAATATAGACAGTAAATAAATCCATGTTTTCAGATCTCTTTGATGGAGCGTCCAGGGACATACATAAAGCTTCACTCTGCAGGATTAGGCAGCAAATCAGCCCATGTTTGTGCTGCCTCACATCTCTTTATCAGTAGAATATCATTCTGGGTGCTTTTGCAAGGGTTAGCTACTTGACAGTAATTGGAAAACACCTCGGGGTATAAATTCTGCTCTTCCAAGACAAAGGGTTAAAATTAAAATAGCTGACATTAATGGGACTGAGAGATCAATACCAGACCCCATGGTAAATTAACAGCATATATAGTAAATGAAGAGAGTTGCTGCCAGAGTGCTGGGAAGGGTCACTGGGCAAAGGGCCTAGGGATGCAAAATGTCTGTAGGCTGCCCTGTACCAGCTCTCTGAACTCATTGTGAAAGAGAATTAAAAATCAGAACCCGTAGATTTAATTAAATGTAAAGCATCTCTGTGGAATTTGAGAAGACCTGCATCCTACAAAAGAGGTAGGTGTAGGATAAGTGGATTCCATAAAAGTCATTGGGGTGAGGAAACTACAAACTGGTAGATCAGAGCAGAAAATTTTCAGAGGAGTTCATGGGAAATACAAGGAACACATGGGAAACCCAAGGAGTAAAGGGATCAAGGTTAAAGAATAGGGAAAATGTAGAGGCAGATAGAAGAAGCAGGATGGCAATAACAACGCACTAAACAGTGATACTGCACCCATTTAAAAGTGTTAAAAGGATTTAAGCATCTAGAATGTAACCATTTGAGAAAGGAGTCATGCAAACACAGCTTTGAGTTCTTAAATTCAAAATAGCTAAGCCCATTCAAAACTTCTCATGGCAACATCTAAGATACCAAGTTTTAGTTTATTCAAAGGTAGAAAGAGAAAATAGTAGCTTCTTTGCTGCTCTATTTCTTCTACCAAATGAAGAGCCTTTAAACATCTCCAGTTTTGCCAGGAGAGACTTTCACAGGAAAGTGGTGGCTGCAACCCCAGATCTGGGGAGATGCTGATCACTGCTGCCTCCCACAGGCCCTGGGGACTTCCAGCTACTACCCCTGCCCTGGGAAAAGATTTCTGCACTTCCCTGAGCTGGTTCACTTCTTCCAGTGCAGACTTATTCATTGCCTTCACTCTGTAGGGAAGTAAGTAAGGAAGATAGCTTAGCTGTAAGGAAGATAGCTTAGGGAAGCTATCTTAGGCCTTCCTCTTGGCTAGGCTACAAGTTCCAAACTCTTAAAGGTACAAATTTTCAGCCAATATCTTAACACTATTTCCTGCAAAATCTGGGCTGTCCTGGAAGGTTTCTTTTTCTGAGTATGCTTATTCATTGCCTTCACTCTGTAGGGATGGCTTAGGGAAGCTATCTTAGGCATTCCTCTTGGCTAGGCCACAAGTTCCAAACTCTTAAAGGTACAAATTTTCAGCCAATATCTTAACACTATTTCCTGCAAAATCTGGGCTGTCCTGGAAGGTTTCTTTTTCTGAGTATGGTCTACTCTTAATTCTGACAGCTTGCAGCTGCAAATAGCTAACAGTCCTGGCTTTTTTAAAAAATCATGTAATATTGACACTGAGCTTGGTATGAGGTCTGTGATCTCTGAGCTAAGTGTGTTGGCCAAAGGCCCTAGCTAGTAAGGGTTGTACCTGTAAAGCAAAGCAGAGCTGCTGACACTACACTGTTGTGCCTAAGCAGTGATCAGCTTAGAATAAGCAATACTGGTAAACCAATATTTTGATGCATAGAAACAGCAGCCTGCTACAACTGCTCTAATAACTTTATGAATCTTGCTAGGTATAATATATTATTTAATACTTTAACTTGTCTTGGAACCTATGAGAAGCTGGATGCTTAAACAGGAGTATAAATGTGGAGCTTGGCCAAATTGCTCCAAGTTCAGACACAGTCTTAATCCAGAATAAAACCTTTGAACTATTATGTGAAATGTGGAATTTATGGTAGTGCAATGAAGGTAGGAAACCATTCCAGCTCTACCTTCTGCCAATATTTGCCATCAAAAACAAATGAATTGAAATCTCATACATATTTCAGTTAGACTGAAGCACCACAGCAAGATTTAAATTTTGATTTTTTCCTTCTTTATTACATCTACACCCATGAGTGATGCTACTCTGCTGTCAGCCTGCACCTTTCAAACTGTACTACACTATACAGACCTTCTAGAGTGTAAAAGAACAGAATTCCACCAAGTTATTAATATTTCTCCCATATATTACTTTAACTGTAATTAGTCATTGTATTTTACCAGCTGCCTGTTTGGATCTAGTTATAAGGGGAAAAATAAAACACAGACTTAATGCCGTTGAGTAAGTGAATAAATTTCAAGCAAGAAAAGCTATGTTTATGTGCACAAATGATTTGCTCCCCCCGCCTCAAAAAAACCCTCATCTGTAACTAAGAAGCACTTTGCCCACCAAAACAGTATTACATAGGCAGAGCTGTATAAAAGGCAGCCTATTTACACTACAAAGTTTCCGTGCTGGTTTCCTTATGCACTATGTATTCTGACACTACAGATTATCTGGACCGCAACAGGCAAGGATGAGGAAGGATGAGAGGTAAGATTTCTTTCTCTGCATTTTAAACTGGCTGCAGCGGATGCCTTTTTTAGTCCTTGGAAGATTGATGATTCCATTATTTGTAGTACTCAGCAATAAATCTCTGAGTTTAGGCTAAAGTGAGCACTTTTCCCTACTTTGCGTCTTCCATTACACTGTTATTCATCATGTTTAATCATTCATTTACCTCTGACTGCTACTGCACTTGGGGAGGACTGGCACATTATTGATTTTTGACTTTTACCCTTTAGAAGCTGGGTAAAGGGTTTTGCGACTGCTTAATCAAAAGTGACATGGCCAGGGCAGGCGAGCTGCAGACCTTGGGAAATAGGAGCTAAACAACATGCCAAATTATGATGAAATGAAATTAAGAGTCAACAAAGAAAGCAAATTATAATAAACTGAAAATTAAAGTGGATACCCCCAGGAGACTATAGAGTACAATGCACTGCTCTGCCTAGCAAAACACATTTCTGGGAAAGAGGAGACTGAGATTAAGCAGGGAAATTTACAACTTCCAATTCCCACAAAAATAAAAATGCAAACCATTATCTGCTAAGGGAGTGTCAGATAATTTAATTTGGCTGAAGTATATTCTCAGTTGCTTATAAGATTTTTTCCTCAAATAAAGAATGTCACTTCAGCACTCCACTAGCAAACATGCAGCTACAATAATGCACTGTGATTTTTTTTTAAGTGACAGTTGTTTGGTATAAGAAAATAAACCAACTATTACAATTTCAGAAACAACTCTGCTCTTAGCTGAGAAAAGTACAATTAAAATTTTAACTTCTCCTTGACTTGTGCTATGACACACAATAAATTATTCAATAGATTTTAGTATAGTTACTATTCCAAACACACAGAATGGTAAAGCTGGTTTCACGGTGCTTTAGACAATGAAAGAGAAAAATTAAAAATGTCCAAGAGTGGTTAAATTTATGCTGCTGCTTGCAAAAAACAATTATACACGTTTTGTCTCTGCAGAGGAAGAAAAGAACAAACTTGTGAACTTCCCAAGAGCTTCAGCTCTTATCACTTTTTCCTGGAATCTTTGTTATCTCTTTTGGTGACCCTTGCCTTGTATCATCACCATCCTTGTCGTCACATGTCACTCGTCACTCCAGTTACACTAACCTTAGCATGCAATATCACACCTTAGCAAGCCATTTTTTTTCTCCTTAATTTGCCCACATTCACTACCATTTTGTCCAGCTTTTATACCCTCAGAACAAAAATGCAGAAATAAAAAGTCATGGTGACATTCTGGAACTGGCTGTATCATATGTATTACCCTTTTCCACTGTGGATTTTATAGAGCAACTCAAAATTATGAAAAGAAACCTCTGCCTGTTACACAGCAGTCAGGGTAAGATAAATTAGCAAAGGTCTGTTCGTAAGAACGTTCCAGCACTATGGATCATGCTGTCCTGTTCCCGTTCATCCGTCCATGCAGCACTGCTTGCCTTGACGCACACGGTTCTTCACCTACTGACTTCCACTGCAAACCTATGTCTCCTGTCCTGACTTCAGTTTCACTAAAAGACTCCTCACTGATAATATTGCTTTTTAGATGCCCATAAGCACATAGGTACAGCCATGTTCACACCTAACCTTCACCAGAGATGATCCAGAATTGCTACGAAAAAGCAACTGTCACAAGAAGTCTTAAAGCTACTTTCTTTTGTCTCAAATGAGCCAACTGAATGGAATTAAGACAAGTCCTTGAACAAACATGAAAAGAGTCACTCACTCATGCCAGAAAAATCCCATTGCCAGTTTTCCTCTGAGCCCTATCACACACTTGTTAACTGGACCTGGAATTAGCTCACCTCAAATAACAGTGTTGCTATTATCATGAACCACAGTTACCAAAATTGCTTAAACGTGGAAGAATGGAGTTTGTTATTTAGATATTCTTCCTCTTGTGGCAAGCTTTTGATTTTCTGTTGACATGAGCTAGTTTTAAGAGGTACCTCTCTAATGGACTTTAGAAAGAGATGATTCACTTGCATCACAGACACAACCACTTCCAAAATCCTGTGGGAATCTGTATCGAGATCTGCACCAAAACATATATACGGGTGTCCTTGGACTAGATCAAAAGAGAGATGTCAAAACTTGTTCACAAATCATAACTATTCAGGGTAGGTTAAACTGTGCAAAAAATTGGAAATAAATTTCTTAATATTGAATAAATGGTAACAAAATGGCAGGTGAAATTCAATAATGCAAAGCAATGCATCTCGAAGAAAACAAGATAAACTATTCATGTACTTTGGTGGGCTCTAACTTGGCAACTGACCTTCAGGAAAGGCTTCAAATCGTGACAGTACTGCGAAAATTCACCTCAGTGCTCAGGAACACCGACCAAGACAATAATATTAAATATTAACAGGAAAGGACTACAGAACAAAACAGAAAGTCCAACTATGTCACCATATTGATTCTGAATACTGGTTGCATTTTCACTCGTGCTCCAGCACAGAGAGCAGTAACACAAATTTCATGGTATTTTGCAGTCTGCGGAGCCGCTGCTGGAAAGGTGATCTGGATCCCCCTTGCAGGGGTGAATCACATCAGGCCAACCTGAGGGCAGCACGTTCAAAATCAACCTGGGTCAGAAAGCAAAAACAAGAGGAAATGAAGTCTGAAGACTACTAATGCATTTTTCCAAGAAAGCTGCCCGACATGCAAACCCATCTACGGATCATAGAAGCAAACCAAGTTTTTGTTCATTTTCATGAGGGAACAAAATGATCCTATCGCATCAGGAGGGCTGCTCCCACACCCTCCACAAGCCAACAGGAGGCCCTGCTTCATTCCTAAGCACTTTTCAACATAAAACAAGAAAATTGAAAATACTTTTCTTCCCCAAAAAAACAATTGTTCAGTCTTCCTCCAAAATTCAACAGTGTCAAGCTGCCAGAAAGTTTCCAGAGAGCCGTGAGGACACTGCCAAGTGAGAAGGGACCCAAAGCTCTTACTCCTAAGCTCAGGCAGAGCGAGCAATGCAGCCGGAGGGGATGCTGCCTCCCTCTCTGTAAAGGGCCTTGTGTTCCTTTTACCGTGACTTGTCGTCAGCAGGGCTGCAGGGCACTGTCCTGCTGTGACCACCAGCATCAGGCTTTCAAGGAACTTGTAAAAGACCTGTTTTACACGCAGTACAAAGGCTTCACTTAGTATTTCTTTCTTGTCCAGGGTTATTCCTTGCAGGAGCTCCGAGCAGCGCATCCTTCTTGTTCACTCTCACAGAAGCAGCCGGGGAGGGATGTCTGGGATCAGTAGCAATTCCGAGGGGCAGTCCCATGTCCCTCTCTGACCTTGCTGCCAACCAGCCCCTTCCTGAAGGCTCCTGATTTGGCCACAAATTCCAACTCACTCAGAGCTTGAGTGCTGGGACCAACTTGAGCGCAGGAGTTTTGACAAAAGCCAAAGAAACAGCAGTTAGCTCCACAGCTACATGCAGTGCTCTTAGAAGGATGGTTCAAGAAATACTGAGATGAGAACAGGCTTCTTCCCCCCATGATTTTTACTCCATTTTTTAAAAAAACTGCACCAATCACTACAGCACATCTATAACGGATGTTATTTTAAAAACAAAAATATGCATCTTCGCAATTACAGTTCTGTGTTTTAGATCTCATCAATTCACATTCTGCATGAGTTCTAATGTTCTATTGACCAAAAACCCCAAAATCTAACTCTAGAAATTGCACTGAGCCAATCCTTACACTACTGTAGCACCTTTCTGGTAGCAGTGGCAACACGTGTTGCTTTCATTGCAATCAGGTCTCTCGAAGTTGCATCAAACACAGCAGAGTTAATGGGTATTTCCTTTGCGAATGTGTCACTGGGTGTTTTACCCCCCGCAGCTTCCCCAAACCCCTCAGCAGCCTAGATCACTTATCCCTGACACACAGTACAGACCTGCCACTTACCAAGTGCATCAATAGGGATCAATAACCTGCAAAGCACAAGCTGGGTCTGAAAATTGTTCTGCCATCACAGTGCACTACCTTGCTGAGCATTCACACTGCTAAAAACAGGAGCGAACCTGTTCTGCACATCAATACTCTCCTTTATCACATGCAAAGTCCCAGGAAAGCAGCTCGACAGCGGGATTTGCCGAACTGGCTCACTACCGCCTGGTAGAAAGGCAGGAAGGCTGCACACAGCCACGGCAAAGGCTTCTTTTATGCAAAGAAACACTTGGGTTTACGGTCTGTTGCTGCCATCCTAGAGAAAATAACCTGTCACCGCTGCTTTTTATACATCATTATCCTACACTGGCAATCTCTGCTCAGTGCCTGAACACACGAGCGCTTCACCGAGTCCCTAGGACTGCTACACGCCGCATAAACTCCCTTCAGAACTGAGCAATTTAATCCTTTGTCTCCCCGCTGCTCCATCCTTAGCTTCTTTTGCTGCAACAGTTTGAAAAGCCAGAGCCAACTCTATTTGCATATATGACTGAAAAATGAATATTCCCCATTCTGGTTCAGTTCTAATGATTGTCATGATTACAGCTCCCAGCAATTGGTTCTCCATGTGCTGCCTATTATTCTGAAAAGAGCAGCAGAGAAAAAGGAATAGAAGCCAGGAATGGCCTAATGGAAGCTTGCTTGTTACCTGGACCCCCGAGACCTCGAACTGCGCCGGTTTTGGTTGCTGGTGTGCACTGAATCACAGCGATACCCAGAGCCCAGCACTGATCAAGTGCACTGCATTATACAGCATCTGCCCAGACTGCTAAGCAGTTAATTCAGATCAGCACAGAGTTCTGAGGATGCAACGTATAATCAGGGTGTATTATGCTGAAATAACAAAGTGTTCAATGTAATGAAGTGGACACATTTCAGTGGGATAGTGCTAAATCATTATATTTAGAGTAAGCCAGCTCTGCTATTGCACTGAACACAGATAACTTCAGAAAACAGCAGCAAGGCAGCCTTATACAATAGCCTTTTAGCACATCCCAAATGCTAAATAGCCAAACTCAGCACAGCTGGTTCTGGGCACCTGTAGGGATGCTACACTGGTCACAAGGGTTTATTTAAGCAACAGGTACAAACCTAATGGAGGCAAACAGAGAGCCCCTTTATTTACTAACAGAACAGCTAATGTGTGGCTGGTTGCCCTGGAGGGGACGGAGCTGTACATTTGTGTCGCTCTTTCAGCGCCCAAACATACGTGCCTTTCTGAAGGCAGTTGCATGCGGACCCAGACTTCAGCATGCAGACTGGAAAAAAAGAAGGAAAAAAGAGAAAGCAAGCACATTTGGCAAGAAGGGGCCGTCCTGAAAGCGCAGTCACTGAACTCTGACACCGCTCAGCTTCTCTGAATCAACAGAGGCCATTCAGCTCCGCATCTGCGGCCAAGCTAATCACAGGAGAAACTTCAGCGGTGGAGGGCGAGGTGAATCAGATGTCAGAATTCTTAGCAAGTAAAATGGGAAAGCGTTGGTAGGTTTTGCAGAAAACAAGCAAACAAAGAAAACACAGTCCTTTAGACCAGAAAAGCTAGAGATATTTGCTTTGGAGGTTTAGTTCTCTGCCTGGACATTCTGCTACCGGGTGTCCAAACAAATGCATCGCTCTCCCAACATCTCCAGCATTTAAAGCATATTTTGCTTTGTGAATCAACTATTAAAACTTCTCACTTAGGAAGATTTCCTTTTCAGCATCTATCCCACATCTACAGCACTCTAAAATGGATTATTTTATAAAATAAGACGTATTTCCACTGAGGCAAATTAGCCTGAAATAGGTGAATGCAGGAAGGCTTATGAATAATTAAGTGGTTGATATACAGCTGCAGTAGCATGAGCCTCTCTTTCACATAGCCATATTTCACAGCATGACACAGGCAAGACTTTGTTCCTGTAATATAAAGAGACTCTTAATTAAGCCTTCCTTCTTTGGTGTGGTTTATTTATTATCATTTATCCTTCTGTATATGAGCTCAGATTATTATACTTAACTCTGTAAAAAGCCTTCCTTCTTTGGTGTGGTTTATTTGTATTTATTATCATTTATCCTTCTCTATATGAGCTCAGATTATTATATTTAACTCTGTAAAGTGTCCATTTTCTGCTTAATCTGCTAGATTATTCGCCATATTGCTGACGGGATTTCTGTACAACTCTTTGCTGTTTCTATCTTCTTGAAAAGTCAAAGGGCTACACATTCTTAAAGGAGAAATAAATTGCATTATCCCAACCTTCCAAGCAGTCATATGAAAATTGTTCTTGGAGAACGTTAACCTTTCAAATTAACTTATTTTCAGTACCTTAGAGTGATCCTAACTCCACTCACAGAGTCCTAAAGCTCCACATAACTGCCCATGTCTTAATGACCTCGAGCTTTGAATACAATCCTTGTTCTTTGCACACAGTCTGTCACTTTTAATGTGTGAGTATTGACATTGTATCTCTTTTAGGTTCTTTGCAGCCCTTTAATGACCATGCCAATTAATAATGCATCATTCTCTCTCTGCTAGCTAATTTTAATTGCTGTAATTTATGTCCCTAGACAATACTTGCACTACACATGCAATCTATACTACTCTGAGTTAGAAGCTCACACTCTCAAGGTCCCTAACAGATAAACAACACAATTCCAAGTTCATGAACATCATCCACAATTGACAACGATTACTGTTCAAGGAAACAAGTCATGACATTACAGGTAACAAACAGCTCATTTTTATGTTCTGGAGCAGAGTGATCTTCCTTGTCAAGGCTTTCACAATTAATTAGAGCTTCTGATACCGGCTTTACCAAGACACTCAGATGTCCCTTCAAAGAGGGAAAAACAAACCCTAAAATTACAAAAATGGAGGTTCTGCAGTTACTGAACACAGGCCTCCACTGCTGCAAAAATACTCACAGAAATATATGAAAACACCTTCCAGGGGGTATTAGTTTGTGACATAAACAGACTGGGTTTATGTAGTCCTTACCTACAGCCTGAGACGCTGTTGCACAAGACTGGAGCTGCAGCCTTTATTAAAACTTGTTTGCAACACTCATGGGTGCAAATTAAATTACGGAGAAAAGAAAAAGGCACATAACTAAATGCAATTCTGCAGACAGCCCAAAATCAAGGGTGTAGCTGTGATCCCGTGTGCCCCAGGTTACTCGGCTCATCTCCTGCCAGCATTAGGGATGCTTCGCAAACCACATTCTAGAGCTTCACTCAGGCCAGCCCACTTTGACCCACAGCCCTGCTAAGTTCAGCCCCTCTATTTTTACTGTCACCTCCTACTACTTCCACTTTCCCCTGTCAAAACCAGAGAGCTCCTTGTGCCACTTCCTCCCGCCTCTTTTCCAAACAAACATCTTTGCAATCCAGCACCTCACAGCCCAGACTCCCTAATAATTCTCCTTAAGCACATCAGTCCATTCAGCTCTGCCCAAAGCTCACACAAGAGTTAAGACAACCCATCACCTGTATCTGGGTGCATCTAACTACACCCTAGATATAGATTATGCCATTGTTTCACTGGTAGATTCCCCGGCTATATCAAGATATAGACCTTAGTTTAGCATTTGTGTTACCAATATAAGTACTATTAAAGCATTATAGAATACCGAAACCTTACAATTATTCCTCTCAAGCACAAAAGTGACCACTATTATGCAACAAATAGGCAAAAGTTTCAAACTGAACCCTGTTAGATAAAATAAATTTACTTGTACAAAATGTAGCAATCAACATAATTTGTCCCACTCCTCTTTCTTTATTGGAGCCTTCCTCCTCTTTAATCACAGTATTGCTTTATAATATATGGGATCACTAACCAAACAGAAAGAGAATGAAGAGCAGAACTTGTGGCTTCCAATGCATCTATCATCATTCAGCTTTCAAGTGCCTCCTAATGAAGCTTTGAAATAGTATACATCTTTAACTAGTCTCCAGTGAACTATATTCTTATATGGAATCCTCAGAACACATCTAAAATGCTCCATAAATTTACTGGCACAGAGCCAACGTGTCAGTTGTCTTTAACCTGCTTCCTCTTTTCCACCGGTGCTGAGACTCCTCTTTGCTGTTAATCATCTCTACAGGGCAGAGGGCTAAAGGGGGACAGGTTGGCTGGTGCAGGATTCAGTGCCCTGGGCCCAAACCACCTGGAAGAGCTGGGAAGCGAGCCTAGAGCTCAGCTCCTGATGGTCCCTTTCTGTGGGGGAAAAGATTTTGATGCCACCAAGGTGCCTTTGCAGGAGCTGGCCGGCGCAGGGGATTCGAGCCTGGTGCTATCAGCACAGAGCGCACCCACCCCGCGGTTTGGAGCGCTCCACTTCAGATGCAGAATATTGACTTTCTGTTCTGTTTTGACAGAACATTGACTGTGAGGGTGAGGGTGCGTGTGTGTGCACACATATGTGTGCAGTTCTGTACCTATACAGGTACAGAACTGGAACTGGTTCAGATCCAACATTTCAATTCTCACATATTGGTGTTTGCATCTCTGCCACTGACCTCTTCAGTGTCCATCACTTTTCGCTTCACCACTCTGAGCCCTTTCTTTTTGCAGGTAACTTATCTTTGCAGTGAATTAAGTTGGGGCTTTTGAGGACCACACACTCCTGCTGCAACACAGAGCCAACATAGATCACGAGTACAACGAAACGGAACCTGTGTGTGCAAGAGCAGCACGTTTCTCAGTGAATAGCTCCTAACAGCATTACCGGCTGCAGAAAAGCCAAGGATCAGAGCCAAATGTACCACTGCTTCCATTAAAACTCCCTACAAAAAGGGAGATAAAGCCAGCTTCCTAGGGCAGCCGAGGAAATAATCATAATAAAGATGTAGTTCCACTGAGAGCCGCGCACAATAGCAAGGTCAGCAGAGTGGTGTCTCTAAGTGGTTTAGAATTAAGCTTATATTAGGTTTCTCTGTAGTAGCTCATACAAGAGCTGAAAGGCAATTTTTTTCTTTTTCCCCCTCTTGTCATGCCAGTCTCAGATCAGTAGTAAGTCAGCCAAAGAGAGTGCCTAATGCCGTTTCATGCATAAAAATTACAAAACAACAAAACAAGCTAAAAAAAATTCCTTAAACCTATTCTGTTGTATTCCTCTAGTTTTTGAGCTATTGGGCATAGCCTCTACTTTACAGCAAACAAATAAACACATCCCAGAGCTGTAGTGAAACTAAATCCTACATGCTCCAGATTTCCAAAATTGGAATTGCTATAAAGGATTTTGCTGCATCTATGACTGGCAGCTGCTGCTGTTGGAAATAATTTTACTTTAATTAGAGAGCTTTTTCAGAGTTTCTCATTATCTGTATACTTAAGTACATGCAGGCTCAAAGGTTGTGCAATTACTTTCTTGGTTACTTCCTTGGCCTACAACACAGTTCAAACTGTGCAAAAGATTCATGGTGAAATTTAAAAGTTTTGAAAGGTAAAATTGCCCCCACCTCTGTTCTATTTCTTGTAGTAAACAAACAAACAACAAAAACAACTAACCAAAACAAGCACCCCTCAACCAAGCATGTAAAACCAAATACTAGATAAGAGGTTACATTTTGTATTGAATAGTATATAAAAATACTACTTTGACAAAATTAAAACCACAGACAGTTTCCAAAATTGGTTTACCAGACATTTTAGCAACTCTCACAGCACCAGTCAAAATGTTGAAGTCAACCACACCAAGCAGACTTATCAACCGCATCTCGAAGGACTAAAGCAGCTCACTTCTCCAAATACACATCCAATACACCAAGAGGCATTTAGGTTCAGACACAAACACACTAAATGTGACAAGGATCAACTAGAGACCTGTCCAAAAGGTGACACTAACCACACAAGGAAGGAACAATGTTATAAATGCAAAGAAACGAGCACCTTGAGGCTGGAACAAGTCGCTTGTACGTGGAGGCTCTTGAAGGGCCTCACCGCAGAGGCCTGCATCATGCGCCACCAAGGCAGCATCTGTGAAGATCCAAACTAAATATCCTGACACCAAACTTTTGTCACAATTACATCCCTCTGTGCACACTTGAGTTATTTTCATTATGGCTACAAACTACAGCACTTCCAAAGAACAGCTGAGGTTAAAATGAATCCCTGGAGGTCACCCAGTCCTTGCTCAGAACGTGCCACTTCAAAGCACCTTTGGCTGCTTGGGGCCTTATCAGTCAAGTTTTGAGTATCTCCAAGGTTGGAGCTTCCACAATTCTCTGGACGACTTGTCTGAACATTTGCTGAATTTTGATTGCAATGTTTCAATGTTTGATCAGGTTTGACATGACCCAGACCACTATTCAGTAACTTATAAAGGCAAAGAGAAATAAAAATTAAAATTAAAAAAAAAAAAGATAGGAAAGACTATTGTACTACTGTTCAGAATCGATTTCATGGAATTAAGAGATGGTCTAAGCTGCAAAGGGAGATAGATAAAAGCAAAAGAAAAGAAAGTAGAAAGAATGTTGGAAAACATCCCTACACCTGCTCAGGTATTTGGATATTGTCACCTCTTGCCAAGATAAATGCTGTGTTTTGAATTCAAAATGACACTAAAGAAAGGTTGAGTGAATTTCCAATAAACAGAAACAAGTCATGCTCCAAAATAAATACTCAGGCACTCTGATGTGAAGCAAATTTGTGCTGTAATAACTCAAGTCAGAATCTTGAAAATATTTACGTCTGTGTCACAGCTATCATTCCCAGACTCAACCCTTGCACATAAGCAAACCCCAAGCAGAACCCCCCACATCTCATTTTTAATATATTCATATGTTTCTGTTATTACTTATTTTTCCCTGCTGTTGACATGCAGTTATGACTTTGGCCAAGAAAGATTTGGCCTATATGAGTAATATAAAATTTATAATACTAATAAAGAAGCAAGTATAGTTAACACACCATCTTAAACATTTAAATTCCATTAGAAAGACATTGAGAACTTGTATAAATCAAGGCGACATTCATATCAATTTTTCTTCTACAGATGTGGCTTGTAACCACTTTAGCTAATTGATTTTGGCACTTCAGGAGAAGATACTAGCTTAGAATCAAGTTCTTTGTAAAATGACATAAAACACTTGACAGCCGATTAATAAGGATGTATTGCTGACACCACACATTTAGCTGAAACAAAATTGGAAGTCTGAAAACTGATACCAAATCCAAATTGATCAATATTCTCTAATTTAAGTCTTTCCCCAGTCAGAGCCTCAACTGCAGTGTCACATGAAGCTTCCTGTGCCAGAACTCCCCTGCACATGGATAAAGCCACTCGTAAGGGCAAACGAGAGGAATAAAAAACTACCTCCCATGCCCCCAAAGCCCAGACTCCCCAACATCAATGCCTGGCAGTGTTTCAGTGACTGCTCAGGGGCACAGTTTGTCCTTTACAGATGCACACTAGCATAAGGTGACATAAAAAACGGATCCTTGTACTTGTTTTGCAAATGCAGAACAAGGTATTATTGAGTTCCTTGCCAAGAGGGGGACAGAAAGCAACTGCAGAGTTCACCTAGTCGTGCCCAAGTAAGGAAACTTCCTCCGCTCCTTCTGTGAGCATTGCCAGGTGTAGCAAACTTCCAGACATGCAAAATGGTTGGGCAAACCTACAGACTGGCAATGACACAAGCCCTAGAACTGTTGCTTCCAGCAGCTGTGGCCCCTACAAAACATTTTTGGCAAGTGGTCCCCCTGTACCACGTCCTCCTACCCTGTCACTGCAGGAAAGCAGAACGCCCTTGCTGGAGCTGTCACTGCAACAGAGCAGCCAAGGGCTGAAAGAGAAAAACACAAGCCAGACTGAGCTGCAGGGTCTTCAGGATGCCCTGCAAAAGGGTGTGATAAATATGAAGAGTTCTCATTAAATCCAAGCGAGAAATAGTGAGCAATAGAGAGTAGTGGGAATATGAACAGCTTGTCTAAACAGAAACACCAGAGGTAATTAAGCAAAAGAGCAGCACAGCTGCTTGCCTCCCTGCTCCAATAAAAGGTAAATGGACTGATCCTTGAGCTGGACATGTTTTAGAGATTCCAGCCTGGCCAGCAGCTCGACTATAGTTTTAATTACGCCAATCTGTCATGAGCATTTACTGCAAAGGACAGCATTTAGGACCAGTGCATTGCAACTATTTCATCCACAACAGTGTTTTCTCACATCTTTTTGCAAACCAGACACCATACGGCAAGACTAATTCCCAGAACGGGCTACAGAAGATGCCCTGGTGCAAACAGGGAGGATCAGACAAGGGGAAGATGGGCTACATTTCAGTTCCATCTTTCTCGTATGCACTACAGACCCCCACACACTGTTTCAGGTCTGGTCTGCAGGTCTTAAACCAAGCAGGGACAAGCAGCTGTCTGAAAGCACATGCAGAAGGTTGTTTTCCACATACACCGGACAGAATCTTCAGTTTAAGACAAACGTGACATGGTTTATAAATTGTATCTTAACTGAAGTTGCATTGTAGAAGCATATTGAAATCACATACCTGACAGTTTCAGTTCAGAGAGCGTATTTCATTACTATTTCATTAAGAAGCCATACTATCAATGAACTATATTCAGAATTTTAAATCCCTCCTGCCCCAAATTAAGGCCGTAATTTGAGATTTTCTCCAGAAAGGCAACACAGCAGCATAACCATATTTCTATGACCCCCTTTTATGTCCTGAATATATCCTACCTTACAAACATATCCCCGCTAACCTACCTGCAGCATTTTGCACAACACCTGCAGGCAGTACTTCCCAGCAAGCACCAGCTAACAGTGGTAAATACCAGTGCAAATGGTTTCCTTGGCCAACGTGTCAGACCACCCTTTGCAAAAGCATTCAGAAGCAGTCTTCCCTCTCCATTTTAAGCCTGGCTTTAGAAGGCTGTAGAAGCTTGTAGCTCCCACCTCTCGGGCAATGTTTTATCCCTCAGAATGCCAGAGGGACTTTTTCCTGGTACATGAGACAAGCTGCTTGCCTGTCGCGCTCTCCACACCCAAGCACCCCACTCATGTTGAGCAAGGATGGATTCCAAGTTCTACAACCATCACGGAATAGGCATTTTTATTTGCTCATGATGCTATAGACCCCAGGAAGAATTTGGGCCTTACTGAATTTGTTACTACTTAACCAAGCAAGGAGATAAGACAGACAGAAACGTGAGCACCGCAGAGAAGGCCCCCCTAGGCCACTGTGGCAATGGCCCTTGCACCAGAGCAAGCATCACTGCATAAACAGACATTAGGATTTTAGCAGAGTGATTCCCAGACAGTCGATTTTTGGGGAGCGCTGAACACTCATACTGACTGATAGGGATATAGAGTTATTAATAGGTAGCACAGCAGAAAACCCAGGATGATTTCAAAGATGCAACCACAATCCTTATGATTCATCTGCTTCCGTTAAGCTTTCAAGCCTAAATCAAGTCACAATAAGAAGAGCTGACTCACATGGAAGGTACAGTTAAAACTTTTAAAGTTGTTCTTAATATTTTATTCAAAGTTATCCTGCTACTAATGTTGTTAACTTGCATATCAGAAGCAACAGCTAGAAATCAGACAAAATGTGTACTGCTTAAAGGGAAAGAAGGCTGAAAAAACTGGTACTACAGTAGGAAAGCAGTATTACAAAAAAGTGACCTCTGTTACACCCTCTGTCGATGTTAGCGTCTGGAATTTTGCAATGTAAACTTAGAATTCTATCTCTAGCTTAAATAACTTCTACTTAAAAGTACCAATGCAAACTTTACAATTAATTTATTTAAAGAAAAATAGCTACATATAAATCTGAACTGTTTTCACTGCAGTGTTTATTACAGCAGACATGAAATGTGAGCACTGTGTTTTTTCTTGAAAAAAAAGATGCAGTTACCAACAGGGAACATAATTATTCAACCACTCTCTACTAGGAAGTGAGACCTTGTCATCGAGCACATTACGCATTTGCTAAGGAGTGAGAAGGTAACTTTCAAGAGAGATACGGAAAGCTTTTACCATGCAAAAAGTGACATAATCTGCAGGTATATACTGCATTAAAGAAGATTTTAAGTTCCCCTTTAAGCTCCTGGCTAGTGCAAATCTTCTAATATCTCATAAAAAATAACAGTGGAACGAGGCCACAGTAACCTCTTCACACTTCAGGCAGTTCACAGATCCTATTTCACGGCTCATTCAAAAGAAGATTAGAAGGACTTTTTCCATTTCATATACTAAATGGTTTAATTCACAAGGGACTCAAGTCAGTAAGCATCCAAAAATAGTAATGCTTCCTGTATAAATTGTATTTTGTCATCCCAATTAAAGCATGCTGCACCTGCACAGTCCCCAATTGCTAATGCTCCTTTGCTTTTCAAGGCATAAACTCTACAAGTAGGGAAGAACTCAGCCTAGGTCTTAAAAAGTCAATTCTAGTTTTCTAGTAAAATCATATGATTAACTTTTTATTACTGATGACATAAGTATCTGCAGTAAGAAAAAAAAAGTGGTCAGAAAAAAATATTGGTTTACACAAAGAATAAAAACAAACAAACAAAAAACAAAACAAAGCAAGAAAACAAAGAAAATAGCAAGATCACACTGTAGAAGGTAAGTACAAGGCATTACACTGGATTCAGATTTTACCCTCTGCAGCTGAATTGCTCCAAGGGCAAACCCAAGCCAGCTCCGGCCTTCCCGAGCAGCCCTATCCCAAGCAACATGTGCATTTCATCCCCCTGCAGAGCTGGGTCTAATAAAGTTTTGTCACTCAACAACAAAAAACACCTAAAATGGAGCTAAGCGCCTTGGTTAAGCGGGACACCCTGCTGCAACCCTGTGTCCGACAGGTTTAGATGCCACAGAGCAAGGCTGGGCAGCAACGCGCTGGCTCCAGAAACACAACCTGTGTGAGCACATTAACACATTACTAGATGCAATTAGTGAACCCTGAGTCTGAGCAAAGCTAATTAATCCAACTGCAAACTTTGACTGATGCTGGCTGTGCGCTCCTAATTTGCTAGGCCGAGACAGAGGTCAGGGGAGCGGAAACAGAAAAGGCTGCACAACAGCAAATGAGCTCAAACTGAGGCACCTCCATCCGCAAAGCAGCAGCAAAAACACATAATGGGTACTTTAGAAGTTGTAGATCATGAGATTTAGAAATAAAATACATTTAATAATAAAAACCCTACTTGATGTGGTTCGCAGTATTTTAAGCATAAGCACTCTTAGCTGACCCATTTCTGCTACCTTGACACATTAGCTTTAAACTCTGAAACATCTCAGAACTGGGATCGGTTTATGAATATTATTGGTTTATGCAGAGGACTGCAGTGGCCGATCCAGCAGCACGGGTTTGCTGCTTCCTCAGGCCAGCAAATTCCCTTGGGGTTACCTGCATCACCCGGCCTGGCCCGGTGCTGCTGGCGCTACCTTCCTTGTACAGATTTATGTGGCCCAGAGCCTGACTACGGGTTCCACTTGCTATATAGAGGTGAGAAACCATTTACACATGTGTAAAACGATTAACACACTCCCGTGACAAAAAAACACCACTAAACTTGTTCATCAGGGCACAAATAACTGAAAAAGATATTGTCTGACAATCTTTTGAACAAAATCCATCTAAATTGCCCAGATTCTCATGCCCACCTCAGTGCCCCCTTTTTCTGCCTCACCTCTGGGTTTGGAAGTCAGGATGCAAGCAAGGTGCGTACCCCGGGACTAGAACACAGGAACAAAACACACCTATCCCACAGCTCGTGGAGAACGCGGCATCGCTGGACTGTCATTAAACCTTAAATGGGCCGTTAAGCCAAGAACCATAATCACCTTGGGTGAATTTCAGGTTAGGTAATTAAGGTCAGCAATTTGTTTTCATAACAAGTCAATGTTCTTATATTTTGCAGTATATATTGAAGTTATATATAATATACATACATTATATATATATATATGTATATATATAAGCAGTTAGAAACTTTCAGTAGCCTATTTTCCTTTTTGAGGGGCTATTTCCAAGTAACACTGTATCTGTTCATTCCTGCATCCGAGACGTCCCTGATGAACACACATATTGCAGATGATGCACGAGGACTAAGACTGCCTGTACTCCACATCACTGGCCCTATCTACAGAAACTGCAGCTGGACTAGGACAAGATAAGGACAGTCTTCAGGAAAGATGGTTGTTTGGGGGAAAGAAAGAAAAAAAGAGGGAGCGGGGGAACTGCATGCAGTGTACTATACACACGATCTGCCGTGTACAGGGAGGCCAAAGAGGCCAAATCATTCTGGCAGAAAAGAGAACAAGAAATTCGCCTAACAATAATTCAGAATTATACACAAACAGTTTTGTTTTAAGTATTTCAGTTTGTATGCTTTAAAACACAGAAGTTAAGCAGCTAGCATCTTAAAAATGTTAGAGTCCACAGTAAGGAACATAGGAAGCCACAATTTTATTCCCTAACAATATTCTTTATTACAGAAAAAAGTGGCAGGCTTCAGATCTCACCATTAACATTCAAAGAGTGTTAATGTAATTAAGTTCAGCTCTAGACCTCTTCTTGTTACATATGTCTCTTGAGAGAGGCTTTCTTTTGCATCTTTGAAGACTTAAAGGGGTGCTTTTGTATTAACATGAATTTTTCCATTTGAGGATTTAGACTGCATTTCCAAAACTTGTAAAAGGCACATGACAGTGATCAGAGCACAAGTCCACCATATATTAAACCAATCACAATTAGCACTGACCTGTATAAACTCAAAAAATGAATTTCACTGTGAAAGCTGAATAAAAAAACAGTAACTAGGGAAACTGTCGCAAAAAAGCCATAATATTGAAAATACATTTACAACAAGAGATCAGTAGAAGCATTTGAAGTACACCGAGTTGATGCTCAACTTTGATTAAGATAAAATTTATCTGTGACTAATGAATTTTCACTTGCTTCCACCCTAGACTGTTTTGATAACATACCATAGAGATAAACATAAACTCAACATCTTTTCCAGTGCTGCAGTGTGCTAAGTGGGCTATGTTAAAGCCTAGATAAAACGCATGTCCTGCCATTCCTTTTCCCACTAACTTTCAAAGAGTAACTTTCAGGCAGGTGGAAGGAAGGAGGCCAGGAGGTTTGTCATGATCATCAAGGTATCACAGCCAGGCTGTTATAGCAGGAGCTGTGGTTGCACTTCCTGATCTTGAGGTCTTTTCCAACCATAACGATTCTATGCTTAAAATAAAGCATTCAACACAGACAAAAATTAAACACAAAAATTTCCTTCTCTCTCTATACCTATTGCACACTTCTTTCACAGGGATCTGTGACCAGATCAGCTCAGAGTGGAGGATGCAGCCTGCTGTGGAGCTGACCTCTGAGCAGCTTCTCAAAGGCGAGCGACTACATCCCGTCACACACGCAGCAGCCGTGCGCTACAGTAAAGCTCTATGGAGAGATTTTTACTTTTCTAACTTCCTTGCTACAGGATTCCAAACCAAGTGTCACTAGAACATCCTTCATTATTAGTTAGTTCTAACAATCTTTCAAGTGCACTTGTCTATAAACGAAATGCACTTACTACTCATTAGCCAAACACTCAAACGTGATGATGCCCATTACCTTCATTATGGCCACCTATATTTCTCCTCATTTTTGTAAAGTCAAACTAGTCAAAATGGCCCAAAGAAACCTTCCACACATGAATTTCTGCACTCATTGAAAAGCTTGTAACATACACAACAAATTAAGCTCTTATAAAAGAGGAAGAATATAAGAAATGGAATGCCTACACATAATCTGTGATTGGGGTAACTAGTACTTTTTGCCTTTACCTGATTAAGTAGATCTTTTCCTTAACTTAGGGAGAAAGGAATGATTAAAGTACTGTTATCATTACTGGCATTACATATTTTAGATAATGCACTTCTCCAATAATTCTGCCAAGAAAGGAAAATTTGGATAAAGGAACATTAGAAATGTAGTATTAATAAACATGAGGAAGTATTTGCTATAATATTAGCCCTCCTATTGAGATGTCCAAGTTAGGATCCTGCATTCAGTTAAGAAAAGGAATAAGAGTTGGGTTTCCTCCACAGTGTAATTCAGGACCTCTAATTTAGCAGGCAACTTTAAACAGAGGAGAGGAGGAAGGGAGGGGAAAAAGCATCACTGCAGCCCAGACAGCCAATTTACCTGATGCAGCCCTTAGTACAAGATATCAATATTCTTTGTAAAACAATCATGCAGTTGTGTATTCTACATCCAAATCCTCATTTTGCTTGCTCAATGTTAGACTCCCACACCATTAAAAAAAAATCCCTATGGATCATAATTTACTGAGCAGTGCAGAATTACTGCCTGCTTCAAAATCAGGGCTCTTAAGGTGCAAACATGTTTATATTTGCCATTATCTCTTTTTGACAGTTTGCTATAACCCTAAAGCAGAAAATTGCTTCAGGATTCCCCCTCACAAAGAGAGGCCAAGAGAAACATTTTATTGGCTTTCCAGCACTCCTAGGAGTGGTAGAATATCTACCTCCTGAATGGGCCGGGAAGCCATTTGGCTGTGGTTTAACTTCACCACATGCTTTATTCTCCTAGTCATACTTTGTAGAAGGGAAGGCACATATTTTTCAGCAGAGATGATTTGAGCAGCCAAGACATTACATGAAAGAATTACCGGTGAACTAAGCCGTGAACCCTTTACTCATACAGATAAGCTGTTTATTGAAGTGAAGGGTTTCATTAGGTATAAACAGGAGCAAGGCTTTCACCTAATGTAATCATGACATAAACCCCCCATTAATATGCAACAAAATATTATGTGAGAAGCGGAAGTTGCCTTTACAATAGTAACTAGAAGCAAACCAGGAAGGTTAATGAGAATCATCTTGATAAGATACATGAGAGCACACGAGACTGTCCTCCTCAGTCAAAATGGGGCTTTCTGGTTGGGGTACCTGGCCCTTGTGCTTTCTCACTCTGCACTGCCCACATCTCTTCTTGCTAACAGACACAATGAAAGGCAGAATTAATTTTGAAAAGAGGCCGATCTCTAAAGTCTGAGAAGCCCCCCAGGGATAACAGGAACTTAATGGTCCACAGAGTTTGAAAAATACTAGTCAAATGCAGTCGTCAGCTTTCAGAACACATACGGGACACACCACTCAAAGTTTATCAAAGTTGGAGGCTGATTAGACAGCAAGTAAGATACTATACTGTGCTATGCAAGTTAATTTTTTAAAGCCTATCTCACAGCTTTCCCTTGATTGCTGTGGCAGCTGAGGATCACACTACCAATTTAGTCAAGAAGTGATACAGTAACTTGCAATAATGGAGATGATGAGAAGACCAGATACCAAGAGGCAGGAACGTAACTTTTCAAAGGGAGAGAGCGAGTGCACAAGTTTGTGGATTCCTGTTGTTTACTTTCCGGCGGTGTTTGAAAGCAATAAATAAAAAGTGCTTAAACAGTTCTGACCCTTCAGCCATTGTTGCAAGAGGTAGGTTTTAACTCAGTGTCCTCCAGGCTTGCATGAAATGCAATCTGAGTGGATGATATGGAACGCCCTCCAATATAGAAAGGTTCCTTCCCGCCAGTTACCGTTTAGTTATCTTGCATTACCTCAGATACTACAGAACTTGCTATGGACTCATCGCCCCGGGACGGAATGCGCTGGATTGGCTTGGCAGCCATGCGGGGAAGCTGCTCTTTCCTTCCTGGAAATGAAACCTCATCTAGTAAGCATGGGAAAAAAGTGAGAAGGAAATATATATTTTTTTTTTCTTTTAAATACACGCACACTTCCTTGTATCTGCCCCCCTCCCCAGGCCCTCCTCAGTCCAGGAAGCCGCTTTCTGCTGTGCATGAAGATTCCAGTCCATGTTGTTGACCACAGCATAGAGACATCACAATCTCTGTGAAAGATTTATCTTGCCCTTGAGTAATCTCAGGAAATTCAAATTCAGACATGCTGCTAGAATTCTGCATTTGCTCAGCAATATTTTTTGTTCAATTTGACAGCCTATACTGACATGAACCCAAGAGAAAATGCTGCTTTGAATTATAAACATCCAAATATCCTCCATTCTATTGTAAAGCTCTAATATCACTGAACAGATGCCCTCCCTACAAACTTCTAGATTAAACTGAGCTTAAACAAAATTAGGACTTGTTAACTTTGCTTAGTTCAATCTTAGTTTTAAATAGTCTTGCTAAATATAATTGAGTTTTCATAAAATATAAACAGAGAGAGACTAAAAACAAACACACCAGCTATCTCCTGGAGACTCAGTTATCATTTCTTTACCTGCTTGTCACCCGTGACCACGGCAGGGCTCTTTTTGGGAAAGGGTATCGGGAAGCAGAAGTTCCAGTGAATGTCTTGGCTGTACCCTTCATGCTGTGAAAATTGCCATTTGTTAAACACTGTTGATATGAATATTACCCCTATCTTCCTTAAAATGAAAATATGTTCAATCCTTTACAGCTAACATAGGATTTTTTTTCAAGTTTTTGTACTAATCGGCGACCCAGAATCATAGGCTTTTAATGCTGCACATTTAACTACTGAAATATTTGCCACTGAATTTTACTTTCTTCTCCTTGATTTGAAAGATACATGATCCTTCTTCAAAAACAGCATGCAATTCCAATTTTTGTTATATTCTAGACAAAGCTACTAACCAGCCATGCATCTCAGGAGTCTGTTACTTCCTATGACACAGCTAAAAACTTTGTCTAGCCAAAATATTATATCCCAGATCACTTGAAAGTAGTAAGCTTATTCTAGTACTGCTTTAATGGAAACCCATACAGCACTGGAAGGTCAGGATTCATCTAGCACTGTAAAATATTTGAAAGTTAAAACTCGACAAAACTGAAGACTGCACATGAAGCAAACTGATAGAAGCCCAAGCTTCACTGAAACATCATAAAATCTGTAGAACACTCAGTGTTTCCATAGCCAAATCCTGCCCAATTCTGAAATAATGAAGATGATGAAAACCATCTGTATGAAATGTAAGTATTCATCCACTTTCTTTCCCTGAGGGAATAGTGTCTTTTTGTATTTATTGGCAAGTTTAAATTCATTTTTACAAGGTATTCCACATAAAGCAACTGCATATCATTCTGCTTACTCACAGTTGAATGTCTCAGCTATAGAATGAGTAATGAGGAACGAGTATATTGCTAAGATTTGAGGAAATATGAAAAAACACCCAGTAGACAGTAACTGAACTGCTGTAGTTGATTGCTCCAGAACTACTTAGTATGGCATGAGGATTCCCATGTCAGAGGCTATCCAGGCCCCTGTAAATTGTTCATGCAGACCACATTTATGATCAAGAAGAAAGATGTCACTAACTTATGACTTGGAGACGCTTTGATTAAGTCTTCGCACCAGAGTAATGGGCACAGGACTAGGGAACTAAGAGGGAACCAAAAATAAATGTTTTTCTGGAAGAACTCTTGATTATTTTTATTTATTTGTATCACTGGGGATTCTCTGACAAGGAAGAACCTCACAGCAGCTGCTGGAGAATTCTGAGACCACAAACCAGCTTCTACACGAAATGTAGGTGAAAAAAGCAATTAAATACAGATTTTCCTTCACATCTTCTGCAATTAGTTTGCATGGAAATAAGGTAGAGATGTGAGAAATATTTCTGTCATCCCTGTAGCCACAAGAGAAAAATATGTTCAGACTTGAAGTCCAGCTCTGAATTATTGTTTGTACATAAACATCTCAAGATTAAATCTCAGCAACTTTCATTTGTCATTTTATACAGTTTGTCAAGTGCCTTTACCCTAGAGCTTCATCACACCATATTTATGTTTACAGGATAAGCAGTCACAGCAGCACTATATACATATGAGAGAAAGTGCAAGGAAGAGAGAGGGGGCATGCAAACATCATCATCTTCTTTACAAGCTCCGATACATTCACACACAACACACAATTACAAAAAAATAAGTTGCAATTATTACATCCACGCTCTATTCTGCAGCTGAACAAGTGCTCCACCTGAAGGTCTGATAGCAGCGCTATATGCACATGCTGCTACTTCCTACTGTTACCATAATGGATTATTAATCACCCAATGCCTGGAACACACATTGCTTATTGCAATTATGAATGGCCGACTCTAGCTAGAGTATTGCTATTACCAAACATCAGGTTTAGAGTGATTGCCATTCTGCAAATAAGAATGTTAAAAACATCAGGAGGTAATTTGATACATCTCTACATGACTCCACTTTTCCATTACACCAGACACAGCAGAGGAAATTCACTAATTCACATTAATGAACAAGGGGATCTCTTACAAGTTATTTGGGAAATGTGTGACATGATAGAAACTAATCACATAGATTGAATCTGTGTGCTAAATTTGGAAAACCTGGTCTTCTTTTTGAGACACTCTGATTAGCGCTTCATGTGGTTAGCAATTTAGCAGCTGAGGTATCTCTGGAAAAGTAACAAATTTGCAAACAATACCAGGGTTCTCCATGCTATTTGTCATATAATTAGTGATTAGACTAGAATGATAAAGCCTTACCTCTATATTATGGGACTTGCATCTTACAGTTCCAAAGTTCAGCTACAACAAACCGTTAATTAACATCCATTTAGCCGTGGATTTGTCTGCTACATCCCAACACAATCGTTTTCCTTCTTTCCCCCAGCTACTCCATCACAATCCCAGCTCTTCCTGAATGACTCAAACTACAGCAAGATCAGAGCGCACTACAACTGATTCCAAGGTGCTTTTGAACTGTTTGATTAACACACATACAGACTGACAAAAATTGGCCAACAGAAAATTGCTTCTCTCAAACTTTTTCTCTGAAAGAAACCACTTATCTGAAACACCTACTTCTGAAAACGTATCTGTTCATTGCTGATGCCTCTGTCTCTTTACAGAATTTCTTTGGGTCAAGTTACAAAAGTTATAAAAAATAAAATCCAAGGTTCAAAATATCCCCAGTGTTTGGTACCACTAGTAATAGTTTACAGTAGGGAATCAATCTTCTACTTGAGCAAGGAAAAGCTTATCAGTGGGTTTCATGGATACCAGTAGTAAAAAAGATAAATTAAATTCTTTACTCCATAAACTCAAGAATATTAATGTCAAATAATGCATGCTCTCCTCCAGTGAAGCATTCTTATCCCTTTCTTTCCTATATTCCCCCTTCTCAAGGTCGCCTTGTCTCTTACTTTGTGCTCCTCTTGCATTCTTCTCTTCCAGTGAACACAGGCTTTGTTTCTCAAGCTTGGCATCCCACTCCTCCTCTTTTAAGCCTTTATGAAAGCCCTGCTCCAGGCTATATCCAGTCAGGACCTTTCCCCGTGCGCAGTGTCACTTCCAGGGCCTCTGCAGGGCCCGGCCTGGCCAGGCTGCGGCCTCCCTGCTCCATCACAGCAGTTACGTTGAGCCCAGTTCCAGCAGGGCTGCAGACACAGGGACTGCTATAAAGGCACTGCCTAAAGTCTAGTCTTCCCCTTCTCCTTTCTCCCATTTAAAGTTAAAATTGCATTTTATTTTTCCTGTGCAAGACCAGGAGAACTTTTCTTCAAATCTAAACAGTTATACTAGTAAGAGGAATATCAGACCTAGATTGTATACAATAGGCTTGGAATTGTTTACTGAAATAAGTGCCTTTACATACACAGTGTGTGAAATATAGAACAAGCATCAACTGGGAAACTCCTCCACCAATGGATTCCTTTAAAGACCCCATTCTGTCTTCAAAGACAGAAGGGAAGGAAACACATTTCTCTTTTCTTCCTGACTCGTCAGGTCCTGCCGTGCGCTGCAGCAATGGATGCAATGAGGAAGGAGCTCGAAGCTTTGTGACTGCTCTCCATTTCCCTCCCCTCTTTGAAGCCATTGGCATTATTTCAATATCCCTTAAAGCAGTTTAGACTCACTCTGAGTACAGCAAGGAAGGACAGATCATGGCTGTGCATGTAGCCCTGAAGCAATAGCTGCTGGGCAAGCAACGTGCACTGCACTGGGGGGGAAAAATGAGTACGTGAAAGCACTGGCCATAGCCTCCTGCAAGGTGAGGTGGGGGAGATGGACGAAGAAAGAGAAGACTCCCAAAACTAGAAAGGAATGAAGGAGCAAAGACTTTCTGAAGCCCCTATTTCAACAAGCACAGCTGTATTATACCACGGTACCACTGCAGAACTGTTACAAGAGCTAGAGATACCACTGAGCATACTCGAAAAGTGTGCACTGCATAACTCCACTAGAGATTCAAAGCAAGTGTAAATTATTATCTACTTGGTCCCCATCACTCTCCACTGTTCCATACAGCCTGATTTCTTTGTTAGAATAAAACCCTTATGCAAAAAAATTCCTTCTGGAAATAGGATTTAGAATTTTAGTTTAGCCACATTTCTTTAAAGTGCTATTGGTGCAACAAATAATCTACTTAATACCAGTTAAATCATGTAAAAAACTAAGCACAACTCACGAGGATTCAGAGGCCAGGTGACGTACGTGCTGCCGAGTGACTGATGGTGTCTCTTATATGCTCCCTACAGGCAAAAGAAAACATCTTTGTAAGCTTTCAATCACTCTGATGAAGAGCCACTGTACTTAGCATATAACTGCAAGGAATATAATATTTGGCTATAAATCTTTCCATTACAAGGCAAACATACCCATTAATTGTGGCCTCAGGGCCTCTCAGTTTTGAAATCATTTGTATTTTGCAAGTGCGCAGGGCATATGCTGGGCAGATTTGTGTCGCAGAAACAGCACAGGGATGAAAGAGGAACAAAAGGGAGGCATCTGAAGAGCCTAAAACACAACATAACAGTGAGCAACACATTTTCACTCTAGCAAAACCGTGATGAATACAGTTCTCACATCTGCTGTGAACCCCTAGCTGGGCTGTTTGGGTGACTGGCTATTTGAAGTGGACAGAAGTTGCCACCCCAAGCAGGGCTCTGCGTCTGCTCAAACGCAGCAGCGCTAAGTTAAGTCCCCCACACACAGACCTACGTGCGATCACCCCATGCCAATTCTTTTAAATAGCACCTTCGAAGTCACCAGTACCCAAAATAGACACCTATAAGTAAAATTAATGACCTATGACCAGAGAAAGAAGTCAGAAGAAGCTAGATGCATCTAAAGACACCACCCCTTGAGATTCCTGCTTCTAAACTATTACTATAGTAAGTCAATCCTAAAAATAAATAAATAAACAAGCAGGAAGGGTATTTGACAGATTAGACCTATATTGATTCTGCATTCTCAATGCCTTGCACACGTACCAACGTGCATGCAGCAGACACAGCAGAGATTTGACAGTTCAGGCTGGCTGCAAATGCCTGCAGAGATAAAAGTTTCTACTCTGGCATCAGGCACATTTTGGTTATAATATATCCAAAGGACCAATGCTCGGCAATCTCAGCATCTTCCCACAGTGCAAGAGAAAACAAGCAGTGTTTGCATTTAAAATGTGATTTTGCCAGGATATGGTTTACCTGTATTAGCACTGAAGTAATTGTATATAAAGCACTTACAGATGCAATAGAGGCAAACAGCCATGAGTAGAATTTTGATGTGGTCAGTAATGTAATTAATGAGCACTAGGGCTATTAAATACTACTTTACACAAATGTTAACCACACATTCCTGTTAACAGCACTGCTTGAATCGAGTTCTACCAGCATGCCAGCAATATCTACCTGTAATACACTGGGACAACAGCACTGACCCAAACTGTAACCAACTTCTGAATAAACATTATATATAAACAAGGCAATATGTCAGCAGGACCATCATCTTCTAAATCCAACCTCCAGCCTACTTCTTCCAAGCACCAACATATGATACTTCAGAGAAAGGTGAAACTCACTTTCTCCCCAGTAATATATTTTCAGCCCAACATTCAGATTTGCACAGAAGGCATCTGCCACCACTTTGAGCTCTACAGCTTATCAATTTTACATCCGGCAGGATGATGTTTGCCTCAAACTACTTCAATGTTATTATCAAATTCATCTAGACAGGTTTTTTTAAGCAGTTGCATAATACATCTGATTAACTTATTCCAGCCATGTACTGCTATAGCAGATGAGTCAGCTTTGAGCTATATATTTCAGTGTTATATTCTTATTTACCGTTCTAGCTTCATTTCTTTTTAATATCCCATACTATTTTCTTCTCAAGCTGGGGGCAGACTCAGTTCTGACAATTCCCTCTAGCTTTCCCTCCCGAGGCATAAGATGTGGCCACACTCCGCACATGCGCGTCCTCGTGTCTTTAGGGAGGAAGAGGAAAAAAAGCAATCTGCTACCTTCGGCCTCACATGCTTCCCTCCTTCGCCTCCCTTCCCTCTCTGATCACAAACACGGGGCTGACACCGTCCTTGCTTTGGTTCTGCACCCAGGGAGAGCCAGCACGTCGGGTCCACAAGATGAACAATAATCCCTGGTTTTCTCTGACGAAGGCAGCTCTCCTGCTCTCGAGTTGAGGAATTAGGATCTCCACGTGTCTTTATAGGGTCTGCCAACTGCTGACATCTCAATGAGAGCTGCTTAAATTGCAAGTGACCTGAAACAGCGGGTAGGTTTCAGCTGTCCAAACATCCCGTGCGTGTAGCCAGCGACACCCTGAACCTGCTGGACGCTCTGAGGATGGGGTCAGGAAGGAGCTGCAACAGGATCTGGGAATTCTCAGGGACAATTCCTTCCAGGAGGACCACGGCACTGCCATTGGTTTCCATGCAGGGCAGAGGAACAGGCTCAATTAGAATTGCTCAAACCCCAACTGAGCTCATCTTTTAATCCCTTATCTTGCATATTGATTTTGATATCAAAGGCTTATACAGAGTGCATTCCTGTTATTAAGCGACCCTTCCCCTTCCCCCTCCCTCAATAACTCTTCAGGGATTTTTTTTTCCATTTTATTTTCTAGATATTAGCAAATCAGATTTTCCCAGCAATAATTGTGGTTAAAGCTTAAGCAAACATTTGTTTTCCAGAACAGAGGACCTATTAGAGGTATTTTGCACAGAAACTTCTGCCTGCTGTTTGTTCTTCATTTCAGTGCAAAGCTTCAGTTTAAACTGGAACACACTTACATTTTAAGCACAACCCTCTGCAGAGCTCCCATAGGTTTGTCAATAGCCTCTCCACTTTGCCACTCTGCATAGTGCAACATCTAGAAAGATCAGTGCTTAGAAAAAAATTCCTGAATGGAAAGATGACACTGAATGATGTTATCAAACATTCTGGTAAACATTTTTGGAGCCACTTCAAATTTCTAGTGTTGTAATAGAAATACACTGTGACACAATGTTCTCTGCAATAAGGTATCATGAAAGGCATCTACTTTGAATCTCGCAGTGGAAGCAAAACCTGGAGCAGACAACACTGCAAAATACTGGAGGAGGACGGGGGGAAGGATTCTAGCTGCTAAGATCCTAATATCATCGATAGATAGGCAGAACAGATGGTAGCTTCTTATCTTTCGATATCATTAAGAAAACGTGCGTTTAATTAAGAAAGGGCAGACGTAAGCCAGCAGATCTGAACAAGTAAGGATAAGCCAAGAAATACAGGGTGTAATTTACTTTCCAAAAGAATTCATCCCATCTATATGAATACCAGACAGAAGAGATGTTACTCTATTCTTCAATCTCTTGCTCTGGCCCTCCATTTTCTACTAAAATTTCTCTTTTTAGCTACCATGGTGAAACATATTTGGCAGCTGAACCAGCTATGTACGAAATGAAGCTCCAATAAGGATGGGCTCTCACTGAGCCCAAAGACTGAAGGAGCTCTTGCCTAGGAGGGCGGGAGTTATCAAAGCAGCAGCGCAAATTCAAGCAAGGACAAATAGATAAAAGAACGTGCAGCCTTTGGGAAGCTCTCATCTAACCACCACCATTGAAACTCAGGCAAAGGCAGCCCAAGCACCTTCCTTCCAGCTGCAAGTGACAGGGTGACTCGGTGCGATGCCTTCGCCTGCAGCCAGGGCCAGCCGGGCAGCGCCGGGATTTTTTTTCCCCTCGGCGCCCGTGCGGCTCGCTCACGGGTGGGCTATCCCCAGCATCATCCTAAAAACTCCAGGCTTGTCAAGCGGAGGGCTTTGCTGCACGGGAAGTCAGGGAGCACTCCGGGTTTCCAGAGGAATCTCCCGGGTCACGGGGAATCCTCCGCTGCTGTCCCGCTCATGCCGCCGCTCAGCTAGCGGGGATGCCCAGGGATGCCCCTCTCCACCCCGAGCGGAGGGAATTAAACCAGTCAAACACACGCATTGCTTCAGCTGCATCCCACAGGAAAGGGGCCAGGGCAAGAGATAAGGAGCAATGAATTAAGGTTTAATTATGAAGGTAGATTTGCTTGGAAGGAATTCAACTAAATGAGCTCTACAGGTCCTATCCAGTCCAAATTATTCTACAACAGATACAGTAGTATAGAAAAAGCACATGCAAGATTTTACCTTTCCAGTATGTTATGGTAAAGTTTTTTGTTGGAATGTATAGAGCAATAGAGATTTTTTTCCATGTCAAGCTACACAAAGATCTTGTGCACTACATTTCCCCAGATACAGTAGTATAGAAAAAGCACATACAAGATTTTACCTTTGCAGTATGTTATAGCAAAGTTTTCTCTTGGTATGTATAGAACAACAGAGGTTTTTTTGCATGTAAAGCTACACATAAAGATCTTGTGCACTACATTTCCAAACAAAGTCATCCACTGTCGCTGACTTTAAAGCAGTTTATGCAACATTAAGAATGCTCAGAAGGAACTCCGGGAAGGTACAACCTCCAAGGACAAGGCTTCTCCCATCTCTAACATTTTTATGTTGTTAATTAAACACATCACAAATTTGAAGTATAGCTCATTCGGCCTCTCATAATTCAGCATGCACAACATACCTTGGGCACGGTCTGGAGCCCCATGAAGAAATTGCACAAGAGGAATCAGAGTTTCTGACACAGACATGTAACTGCAGCTGCCTTCACTATAAAGATGCCATCCCAGATTTACAGAGGGAATTTGCTTCAGGGTTTCACTAAGTAGTAGCTATTGTTACTCTTAAGTATTTGGCTGAAGCTCGAAAGAAATCATTTCCTACTGAAGGTGAAACTATTTCTACATAATCATACAGAATACAACTGAAGCAGAAAAATTCAAACAGTTACAACCTCATGTGATGGAACGATCAACAAGTGACAAAAATTCCATCTCCCAAACAAAATTAAACAAAACACAAACCAACAAAATAACAAAATAAAAACATTCTTGCCCAGTGGTTGGTGCTATATTGGCAGGACACAACTGAATCACAGATGTTACTGAAGACTAACGAGTTTCTACGCAAGTAGAGATAGCCAACACTTGAGCTTTGATGAGCACAGACTTGGATATGAATGAATAATTGCTGCAGTTACAGGAACTCTGCCAGACAGATGGGTGCCAGCCATAGCTTCACCATCAACTGACCAGAAGTCTCCACTGCATTTAGATACGTAGCTAGAGTAACAGCATATACAGAATATTAGACTGTCATTCATCTCTCCAGAAACACAATAGTGCTTGATCTATTGGAGAAAAACAAAAACAGACAGGTTTTAAAATAATTAGGTGTTTATTCTCATCTAGGACATTGAGTTGCAGCACTGCTATACATCTGTGTGCATAACCTTCTTCTTTAGTCTAGAAAAATCATGAAAGCTTTAAGAGCCAAATCATCAAAATTCAAATGAGATGTGTAATTATGCCTCTCCTGTGAGCTCCATGGTGTGATGAGTAAAACCTACCTCACTGTAGCTCCAAAGGACCACACTTTTCCCTGGTTCAGGGGCAAAATACTACTAGAAATGCTGTGAATGCTGTAACTATTGTAGATAATTTCTAAAGCTCTGTAAACACTTAAAATACTTGAACACCAAAAGAGCAAGACACAGCTTAGGAAGCAGCCCTGCATTTTTCACCTCAAGAGTGACATTAGGACAGGAGCCCCAATGGACAGAGCCCCAACCCACCACGTGCCCATGGTGACCTGAGCTGCCCAACTTTCCCGCTGCCTTCACCTCAGCCCAAGGCCGGGCCTGGGCGCGCGGCCATTTCCTTGTTCTCCGACAGCTTCCCATTTCTTAACGTCATTCTCAGCCAAATCTGGAAAGAATTCTTCTCCCTATTTAAGCTTGCAAGTAAATGAATACAAAACAAGCGAAACACCATCTTGAGAAGGGTTTGTTTCAGACAAGTCATTTATGCCCAGCTGTAAACATTACAAGTGCATCTCTTGTAACATCTAATCCTTACAAGATCCTTCCTCAGCTAATATCTGTTAACAGAAGTTACATTAAAATTTATCAACCATGCAGCACATCAGGAAAGTGATTATGGTCCTGCAATCTCCACAGAAGCATACACCAATTTCAGCTGATGTGGACTAAAATTCTCCTAAAATAATGTGCAGCATAAGTGTTTTAAAAAAGAAAAAGGGGGAGCAGGGGGGAAGAAAGAGAAACACTGAAGAAAACAGCCCATTAGCACAAATTAAGGGCTAAGTGAAACATTGCTCAGATTCAGAAAGGGTAAATACAGCCTAGATTATTCAATTGAGCATGTATTTCATCCTACTACCCCTCTTTTCAGGGAGACAATACATCCAAAATGGAATTCGTCAGTCTTCAAAACATTTATATAAAAGTATTCTCAAATAGACCTAGACATTTGACATCCTTTCCCAGTTGCATAGAAAATACCACTGCAAAGTCAAGTTTTATTTCACAAACAAAGGCAAAGCAGATGTTAATAAGCTACTTCAAGTGCCATTCCAGCACATAACAGTCACAGTGTAAGGAATTCACACTGTTAGAATAATATGTTCTGGGTTTCATTCTCCCAACATTTTCTGAAAAGCCATGGAGTGCTGCAATTATAAAATAAAATGTCTAACAACCCACAATATTTACTACAGAGGAATTACATATTATTTTCTTATCAAATAAAGCAAAAACTCCCCCAAATATTTTAAAGCTCAAGGAAGTTGTTATTAAAACAAGATTTATATGCTATAAACTACTCACAGCTCCATCCCTGGAGTGTGAAATTAGTGACCGAGGAAAGATTTCACAGGAACTTAATCTGAGTGCAGTGCTGCTGCAAAGGATTTGCAGCTTTGGACTCCTTGCCAAATCCTTCACATTTGCAAGCTGCTGTAGTTATTCATGCAAAACGACAGATAATCAGAAGCGTCTACAGCTTTTTTACATTTATATTAAACATGGAGCTCTCTGCTCTCTATCGACACGTATCTAATACGTTTGGCATCGCCAGGTCGCATCGCAAGTAAGACCTGGGAAAGTTCCTACTGATGGAAGTCTAAAATATCTTTCAGATTTCACATTTTAACAAAATCCTGGAAACCTCTTTGAACTCTGTTTAGAGCAAACACCAGAAGAGATGCACAAGATAGAACACTTGGAGTTTGAAGTGTGCAAGTGAATAAACATTTGCATGTTGATAGTTTAGAAGCTTTGTATATTCATTTACTACACACTTCTCAAATTCAAAATAGTGAATTCCAAATTTCGATAATATGCCTATTATCATGTTGAAACATAAGGAACCCTTGAACAAGGGACAGCAGCTCCAGTCACACAGAGAAGGCTCGTTTCCTTCACCACCTCTGAACACCAGAACACACACAAATTCACCTGCAGCTCATTTCGGTCTCATGAGTCAGTAGCTGAAGAGCCAAGAGCTTCCCAGCCCTCACATTTATACTCGTTTTTGCCTCTTCATTCCTGCGCTCATGAGGAAATTCATCTGCTGCATCTGAAAGAGCATCCAAGAACAGGGGAACTCAAGGGCTGGGCAGCAGGGAGGGAGCAGCGCTCTCCTGGACCACCGTCCTTAGCTATAAGGTGGCCACATAGACAGCGTGTCCAGAGCCTCTCCCTCCACGGCTGCATGTATGGGACGCCCACCCTTATCAGGGGGCCCAAGATTCATACAAGGGGGATCACTTTTTGCTCCCTTTATTACCCCCTGCTTGCGGGGCAGGCACTGATAACAGTCACAACAGAGAAGGTCTCTGCCCAAATGTCTACATTTTGTTCTGACAAGTCATCCTCAAAGAGAAATGGTCTAACGACATGAAGGTAAACACAGTTTCTCTTTACACAGAAGGATTCTAGTGCAACTGTACAAACAAATTGACTCAAAATTAATATCTGGGCAAAAAACAGAGTATGACATAAGTAAAAAGATAAATTTAGTATTAAATTCATGGACTTACATTCATCTCCCCCCCACCCCACTTCCAAACTATGAATGTTTTCTCCTACATCATCTTTTCCATTTGCTGAGTTTTAATTTGACAGCCAGGTGTTATGGAAAAGTGACATTTTTCAGGCTTTGAGTCAGTTGAATGGGAGAAAAATTCAAATGATTCTATTTATATTCAGAGGTTGAAACTATGAAAACTAATTCTACAGAATTTGACACAGTCATGCTTTATACTTTCTATAAACATCCTGAGTGAGGTATTGCTTTGCATCACTGTGGCTTGGGAAAACCCTGCACTGGAGATGAGTTTAGCCACTGTTATCACATGAATCTGCTCTACCTGGAGAGGGCAAAATGTCTCTTAAATCCTGCCTTGAAGTGAAATAGTTTTCAACATATATTGAACATGAGCTACAAATCCATTCTAATGGCACAACAAGTATGGCAGCAAGTAGTTTAGCGAGCTCACTACTATCTGTAGCAGATTGGGTACAGTCACGTTTTCAGGATTAAACAACAACTCTGTTTTTATATATTTGAAATTAAAATAAAATTTTTCCTAAAATAATGTGTTATACTACAGTGTTGTACTTTGAAAAGAAAGATTTCCAAGGTGACCTCATTTTCAGATGGGCATTTCAGATGACTTCAGAAGTGTTTCGGCTTTTTCCTTCATCTTTTTTATGTTTCAGCATTTTCAGTTGATCATAACTCGGCACATTACATTTTAACGTATGCAGGAACAACTCATGATAGATGAATGCATGATATCAGACTGTCTCTTCAGCAAGGAGGACAGTATGATTTTAATTATATTTTAAAACTTAAGCTAAAAAACCTATCACAAAGGAGCACTATCTGGAGTACAACATAATATACTTGACATATATATTCTTACCTGCTGTTGTGAAAATTCAAGCCAGGCTTTCAATGCAGAAAAGTTTAAACTGACTCAATAGCAGTCAGGTCAGATTTGTTAAAATATATATATATATATATATATATATATATATATATATATAAAATTACATTAACTTTTCTCATTGATTTCTTTTTAACATAAAATAAAGATATCAGTATGAGCTTAGGATTTGAGCCATCTGAAGAGTGCATTCCTCTTCTAACAAAAACTTGGGATTTGGCTCCTCTCAACCACTAAAGCAAAAGCAGCAATTTCCTTATAAATTTATGAATAAGGGAATTACACTCTGTGTAATTCCAATCTTCTCAGTC
>NW_010589268.1:292254-309785 GCF_000705375.1 Tinamus guttatus | reverse complement strand
AGAGACCACCAACGAGTCTGAAATCCTGTTAAACCGCCAACAATACCAAAACTAACAGACCCTGACAGAATAAGCTCATAAACAGAAGAGACGAAGGACTTAGCTGTGGGGCACTGTAGCTCCCTTTGTGCGCGGGGCTCCCTGCGCTCCCCAATGACTGTCAGAAAAAGTTCTCAATCTCCACGATGCCCCAGCTGGTCAAGTGCAGGGGATTTCATAACTTGCGACTTAGAGGCAAAGTATTTGCAATTTTATCTTTCAAGAAACACAAAACAGACTAATGTTGATATTGTACTCTTTCCAACCTTTTTTCGCCATTTAGGTTCAGGTGTAGCACCATGTTTTAACAACCTAAGAAATGGAACATTTACACTATTTCTATATATTCATGTAATATTTTTCCCCTACAGTGAGAAGCAGAGTCACCCTGTGGATCTGATGTGGAGAAGGGAAGTGGTCCAGCTCCAGGCAGAGCATCAGCAGGGCCCCGGAGGGATGGCAGTGCTTTCAGAGCAACTGAAAAACCTCATCCTGCCCTGTCCCAGGAATGTCTTTCCACGTTTAACAGTTTTACAAGTAACAAGGAAATGCAGACAGACAGAAGAATACCAATTCTCCCCAGCTGGTGCAAGTAGCTGGGCCCCTAGCGAGTTTGCAGAATACACACACGTCAGACAGAGCTTGTTTTGTGTGTGCTCTAGTCTGCATGGCTGAACAGAGCAAGTTCCCAAAAAATCCATCCATGGAAAACCCTCCTTCTCTTCCTTCTACATATTCCTAATGTAAAAGGCCCCCCAAGTAAACAAACTGAAGTCTCTGGACAAGTGCTGTGTAGATTCACAGAATAGCCCGAAGCTAAAGCCCCCTGCAAAACTCATCTGTTCACAGGGCCAATGCAGAGACCAGAGGGGTGCAGAACTGTTGCCAGCTGCTACTCTGCAGGATGAGGCTGAGCAACCAGTGAGCTGTTCATACCTGCTCTTGTTGGCGCTGCAGGCAAAACAAAAATCAGGGAGGATTTCATTCCCAAAGGAAATATGTGGTAAGAACTATGAGGAACAGGCAGAGCAGCAAGGATTGGCTCTAAGACAGCTGCTTCTCAAGGTCTCAACCTGTAAACCCTACGTGTCCTGCACGTCAAAAAAGGTTCAGCTGGTTTCGGACTATTCATTATTAAATAGATCCTTGACACGGACTATGCAGAGAGTTACCTGGAAATGAATTAGTTCAGCCAGACAACTGCAACCTTAGGAAATTTCTACATCTGAGTCGTCCTGGGCAAAGATCAAAAGTTCACCTAATCCAGGAGTTTTTAAATACTACTAAGAGATGCAGCAAAAATAAAATAATAAGTACAAGTATGTGAACCTTTTCTTGGCCATAACCTCCCAGCTTCTGGAAATCTCCAACTTACAAATTCCCTTATGCAGAATTAGGGCATGATGAATAGATATCAACCGAGCTTCAATCTTCTACCTCCTAATGGCTACTATCATCATGCAGGCTACATACAAGCTACAGCTGAAAGCAGGCAGCAAGACAAAAAAAAAGTTTGAAAATCAGATCCAGAAGAAGTTTCTTCTGATAATGAATCTACACAATCTCCAGGAATTGAATTTAAGAGCCGACAACTCCAGCACAATCCTCCTCCCAGCAGGAGACAACTGTCAGCAGCCAGAACAATCACGGATTGGGGAGAGGTGTCAGTGAAACAAACCCTTCACTACTGCGTCTGATCCCTCTGCCAACTTCAGCAGCTGCTTGTATGGCCAGGAAGCACTTGATGAGTAGTTGAGTCACGCTGAGTGTGGTCTAGCAGTTGAAAAGAGACCTGGTACCACACACCTAACCAGGTCCCCATGGAGCACCCCGAAGGGCTGTGACGAACCAACGATCACCAGGTTGAAGAAGTGGAAAAAATCATCACAGCCTAGTATGGGCTAGTATATCAGCAAGGAGGAAGAACAGAAGAGCTTGTTGTGGAAACACCAGGAATTCCCAGCAGAAGTGGAAGCGCTGCAGAAGCCTGGGACACGCGCTCCCCCGGCTAACCCGCACGACAGGCAGCGCGCGGCCCCGCTACGGCGGCTCTGAGGCTAACGAGGCCCTGACTTCACACTTGGGAGTTTTCCCCCCTATCCACATAACAGAATGGATAAAGTCATTCTATTTTGCTGCCACACAGCTCAGCAGAGGGTGATTTCTGCGCTAGGGAAGGACCATGCTCTTGGGAAGCAATAACCATGGCCAGCTCCCCACTATCCAACCTGTTCACGGCAGCTAAAGGTTCCTGAAGAATCACTACCGCACTGAACAGCTACAGCCGCCTCAGACTGTGCTGGGGATGCAAGAGCGTACACCTGAAAGGGGGAGAATTTTTCATGACATCATAGCTCTCCTTTTTTGGGTGGGGGTAACACAAAAGTCACCATCTCTGAAACGAGGTATTTCTAGCAACTCTTCCAGCCAAGCACGGGGGCTGCTGCTATGAATGGGAGTGGATGCATGGAAACCACCCCAGCTTGCTCTGCCAGTCCATATATTAGTATAATCTAATTTCCTGAAGGATATTTCATGCACAAACCCATCCACTTGGAGCAAAACCCTATTTCCACCAGGAAAGTGTTATTCAGATCCACCCTTTGATAATATCTTTATTATATGATTATATTCTCATATATTTACATAGTATAATCACATAATAATAAAATAGCATTTGTTGCAAGCTGCCCTGCCAATACTAGCACCAGTCCTGGTTTAATTTGCGCCTGCAGAAGTCTGAGAAGCTGCCAACAATAACGTCCTGCACGTTAAGCAAATAGTTTGTTTCCTCCAGAGGAGACAGATCAATACTCAAGGAACAAAAACAAAAGCAAGAAAAGCTAAAAGCTTAGTCATGTAAATCAGGGTGGAGGAAAAATGAAAGAAAACTCCTCATTGGCATTCTACAACTTCTGCAGACCCCCATGGCCCATTAGCTAATTTCTATTAAAACACACAGCTCTAGAATAATAAATGCCAGCAGCACATTCTAAAGGTTTGTCGCAACTGCAGTAAACATGTCCCTGTTCCCAGGACACCGAGAGACAGAAAATTAACCAGGGGTTAACTGGGTCATTAGCTAGAGCACAATATAGGTCACTGCAGATTTAATTTAGTTTGTATTCAACTAAAGAATCAAATACAGCAACCAGTTCTCACAGCAGGAAAACAAGTAACTTATCAGCATGTTAACGTATCCTGGATACCAAGGCATCGAGCCTGTCATTATGATTCATACCACTTTTTACTAATTTCACATTATTTTGATGAAAAGATACAGTATGTACACAGGCTTCCACAATTAGACAGGTTTGAATGCAAGTGTGCAGACACACACAAATTCTGAATATTAAGTATTGTATAGTCTGCTGTTACTTTTTTGTTCTGTTTCCCCTCAGAAAACAGAACTGAGAAAAAAACTGACAATACATTAAATAAATTTTTAAAAAGAAAAAAGTAGGCTAAGTACAAAACAAAACATCCCTCAGAAAACAGAACTGAGAAAAAAAGTAACATTAAATAAATTTTTAAAAGGAAAAAAAAGTAGGTAAGTACAAAACAAAACTGACATTTAATAGGTGATTACCAACCCGATCCATTAAAAGTACTTCAAATACTAAAACTTAATTTACACGAGCATGTCATGTTTGTAGCTAGCATGATCCTCAACTCTTGTCTCTTTTGAGAATGAGGTTGCTGCAAAAAGATGCACCACTACGTACACACACTAAATAATCAGGAAAAAAGAGTAGGGGCAAAGGGAGCCAAATTTTAACATGTAGTATGTGGCACAGGCAAGAAAGCTTTGTAGCAAAAAGATGAACCGATTATTTTTTCTTCAAACAGGCTGTCAATCTGGAACACTATCTTTTGATGAAAAGTAGCAACCAGTGTCAAGAAGCTAACAGCAACAAATTCCTGCTCAGTCTAAAATCCACGGCTAGAACAGGATGGGAACCAAGGTGTTCCTTAAAGAAGTGCTAGGCCTGAGCAGAAGTTTAGCAACATAGGCACTGTAGTTTGATGCAGCCCAGTATCTAGGGACCAAATAACCCAAAACGCAGCTCCAAATCCCAAGGCAAGTCTTTCTTTCCCATGAACGCTGAGAATTAAATGACTCTACCTGAAGACTACAGTTGCATCTAACTGCATTCTTATATCTGGATGTAATTAATCAAAACTTGAATTACAAAATGAAACAGAATAGCTTCATTTGTTCAAACAAGTCATTTTTGTATGTTAATACAAGGAGATCTCTCATTCAGGAAGCAAAAAAAATCTGGTGGATAGCGATTGGGAAATCCTTTTCCCCTTTTTATAGGGGGGGTTTCAAGAATTTCCTTTTCAGTAGCTATTTCTGCACACCCCAGCCAAGCACAGAACCAATATATTCAGCTGCCCAGTTCTTTCATCTCCTTGTAGCTCTCTGAACAGCCATTTTCAGATATTATAGCTCTATTTTTCCCACTTTAGGTGGGGACATTTGCTTACTTTAAAGCAACTCTAGCTTCACCTCCAAAAACTTGTTTTCTTGGGGCTTAAGGGTCTTACAGCAGTGACTCAAACAGCATTACAGTTACCATGCCACTGGGCTATATAGCAGCCTCTCTAGGCTACAGTAACTAACAAATTACTAGTTTACCATTCTCCAGCATTTACATGCTGCACAGATCAAGTCTCAACTTGATTCCTAGAATTTTAACCCGATTTTTTTCTTCAGAAGATTTTTGTACCTAAAAATTAATAAGGCGCCTTGCAACAGCATACAGAAAATGCTTAGCACCATGTAGAACTTGTTATTGTTTTTGATTTTCAACATACTTTCTTATGTAATTCTCATCAGTTATGGATAGCGCTTCTAAGACCACATAAAAGACTAAGTAAATACACTCTAGATTTGTCTTTTTCTCCCCTCTTTCTCTCTTTACAGGCATGTGCTGCTCACCCCAACTGCTTCCTTAAATTCTATTTGTCCCCTGAATCCTAGTTTACATACACACACACATATATAGAAACAGAATGATTTGATTTTTGTCTGAACTGATCATAAGAGAAACAAGTGCAGTGAATGATTTAGATATTTTTCCTGCCTTGGTGATATTGAAATAGGCTCATGCTTTCAGTGATAACACTTAAATCCTCAGATTAAAGATTAATAACATATCCCACGCCCTGAAGAATGCATGATTCATGATAGATACAAATGGCAGGTTCTATTTAAAGCTGTGCGTGGCTGCAAACAACACTCAGCTGTGCCTTGGGGAAGGCAAAGAGCACAAGGTGCAATTTGCTAGAAGGGAAAAACCAACCACCATGGATTTGAGAGATTTTTTTTGTAAAACCGTGTCTGCATAGCTAATATATCAAAACTGCTGAAAATAAAGCTGATAAGGAACCAGCCACACTTACTGCCATAGAGATTAGCTCACCATTGCAAGAGTCGTCTGCATCGACATTCGGTGATTTTCTTAAAGCCTCATTAGCTAGAGATTAGGGATTTAAAAAGCTCTCGTGAATAACTAGATTCTGTAGTTTCACAAAGATATGAGTTTAAAAGTCTGTTTCTAAGCAGTTCAAGACACAAAAACAAATAAATTCAAAATCCAGGTAGTGCTTAAGAACAATGAATTTCAAACCAAGTGTGTTAATAGTTTAAAAAAAAGCAAAAACAAAAAAATACACCTTGAACTGCACCTTGAACTGCTCACACAGCACCTTGAACTGGTTTGAGATCAAATAAGCAAGTCAAAGCAAATGTTTCAAAGTTCAGGAAAACCAAAGAAGTTAATTTCCTTCTCTGCTTCAGAAACTACAGATATGTGGTTTTCAGCAGCTTGTTTCGGGCTCAAAAATCAGACTTGAACTGAACCTCACATGAAAAATCTCATTAAAATCCAGAAAGTTAGCACTTAACTAAACCGAGTTCTCTGGTTCTACTCATTCTAGCTCCACAACTACGTGACGATTCACTCTCTCCAACAAGGTGGTGTCAGGAGCAGATACAAAACAGAGTAGCATTGAAGACACCAGAAGTCCCAGCAGCTGAATCACCACCCTGTACAACAGTTCCCACACGTGGGCTTCAGTCTCATTAACATTTGCTGTTGCCATCTCCCCTCCTCCAACCGAGGATGCGAAATCTGCAGTAACTGCTAGAATTTGGCAACATTACATCATTTAGTTGGCTATAAGGAACTTTTTTTTTTTTTTTTTTCAAAATATGGTAGTAAATAACATTCAGAAGTTTATAAAGACTTGGTTGGACATCATTTTATGAATCACGTCAGCTCCTTGCATAAAGAGGGATCCGAGAATGACATCTGCACTATAGTCCAGCTTGAACAAAGTCATCTCTAGAAGACACCAAACATTTTTGGGCCATCACAAATTAATTTTAATTGTTGCCTCTTCTGAAATGCGAAGTTTGCAAAGGACCTAGTAATCTCATCCAAAAATCTAGCTGTAAATTAATGACTCTTAAGAAGAAATTACATAGAAGAGTTAAGACTCTTTAACTGAAAATTTATCATTCAACCTGCATATTGCATGACAGTCTTCTAAAGAAGCAAAGACGCATGGAGTCACTAAAGCAAAAGCCCATTCCTTGATATATCACAGGAACTTGCAGCATAGTTGTATTTAAATTGATTTTGATCTCAACCTTGTATTTTCTGCAAGTTATACCACAATAATAGGATTACTATAATCTAGTGATCTAATCCTACTAAAGAACTAATACGTCAAGCTTGAATCTAGAGCAAATAGCCTCAACCTGGAACTCAATTTAAGGTCCCTATCACAACGCTCAGCTTCTTGAGAGGTTGAGAGGATTGTAACAACTTCTGTGGCAATGGCTTGGAATTGAACACGAGCTTCCAAAGAAAAGAGAACAACAGAACAAATTCAACATTTTTTACTCAACAAGAGATAATATAATGGAACAAGTAAACTTGGAAGATTTCCTTGGAAACATGATGCAACACCAAAGGTACATTTAAGTAAAAGAACCCTGACAGCTCTTCTTCCTAAGGCTGCTGTAAGAGAAAGTGCAATGATGCCTGCCAAGATCCAACAGCAGGAACCGGACCCAGGATCAAAGGTTCACGGGAAGCTGCTTCCTCACTGCTGGTCTCTCCCTCTGTCAGCCAAGCACAGAGGTGAATACAACAAACAAACACTATTTTGTAGTCTGGTGGGCTGCTCTCAGTTGTGACCTCTCTAGAGGTAGCCAGAGTTCAGTCTAAAGTAAATTAAGCCTACAGCATAATATTTCTGCTTTTTTTTTTTTTCTGCCCAGATGATGATTCATTTCCTTTGATTGATTCCTCCACTGGAAACATTTCTTCAGCTTGTCAGAATAGTGAAGTGCTGCATTACACAATACAGTTCTCCAGGAAGTTGACAGATGCTCAGACATTTCATAGTAATTGACTAGGATTTAACAAGCTTAGTTTATATCACGCAAAATAAATCAAAGCTAGACAGAGCATTTCCTCCCAGTTGCCAAGGGAGCAGAAGAAACCAAAAGTATAGAAATCAGTATATCGTTTGATAGGCATTTTTAAATCCTGATGTGCAAGCTAGTTTAGCTAATTCTAAGCAAGACCATCTCATCGGGGAACACCGAAACGAAATGACACACAGCAGGGGAAATAAGCCGAGGGCCAGCAAGACAAACGCAGAGTTCGCATTACAACGTGCCTACTTTTCAAATATAGTAAAAGAAAAATTAAAAGCATGAAAGTCATTTAACTACAAAGAAACTGAAATAAGTTGAAAGATTCATAAATAAATTCAGAAACATAACTAGCAAAACCACTTCATGCTATGCCCTACAGCTTTTGTGTTCCTTACCACTTCTGATATACATGCCAATGTGACCACTGTCAACGGGATACTCAAGTTTATATAGCTGACAAATACACATCTATATGGACAACTAGCAAATTGGAAAATTCAGCCCTTGGTTGATGTTCGTGTCAGCGTCGCTCTTCTCTAGCCGGGAATCCCTCAGGTGATGGCAGGAGCTCGGCCGCTCACCACACCGACCCTCACTGCACTTTGCTGCTTTCCAGGTTCCAGTCGCACCCGTCCCAGTTACGGCCTGCACTTCACTACCCAAAAACCCGGATCGCTGCTCACAGAGGAGCTGCTGTTTTATTATCCCACACCGAATAGAGGGAGCGGGGGCTCCTCCGAGCCCGCACGGCTCCCAGAGGTCATCCCTGCACCTCTTCGCGTTCCCTGTTCTCTCCTCTGTCTCCAGCACATCTCAACCTCCCCCTCAGCAGTCTGTTCCACTTTGGAAATAAGTTTTTCCAACTACTTAAATCTCAAAGGAAAAACAATATTATCCATTTGAAACAAAGCAAGAAATAAGGAAAACAGATTTTTTCCCCTTCCTCTTTAAAATAAGATTTCATGAACCTGAAGATTCACATCTACCCCAAGCCTTGACCTTCCCGGGCTAATCAGTCGCGTCACTTTCCAGACCTTGGAGTTTTCTGTTACTGATATAATGTCACCTTGTACACAGAAAGGTCACCCTAATACCACACTGAAGGGACAAAGTTATTCTGCTTTTGTTTCTTCCAGCATTTGAGCAACTATTGTCATCTTAAAGACGCCAAAGAAAATACATGATCTTCATACTGGCAGGATCATTGATTTTTAACGGAACATTTAATCATTTCTGAAATATTTTTTACTCACATCATTAATGAAGTTGTCTCTTGAATACATTCACTTTTAAAAGTCAACACATTGTTCTGGCAGTCAGCATTTCTGGTTCAGTTTCACTGCTCCTTTAGAAAACACTCAATCTAAAATGTTCCAGTATGAAATAGCATCCTTGAATGAAGCAATTGATTTCACTGGAAAAACCTTAAATAACTTAATAAAATATATTTGTCATATGCAATAAACATCCCAACTGCTCCTACTTTCTGTGCATTGGCTCATGCAGCAGAGCTGTCTCAAAATGTGCAGAGAAGCCACTTCAGATGAAAGTCAACTGGAAGACAGACCTCAGAGGCCTATTTATGACCCATGACAAATGTTCAATCAGATTCAGCTGACGGAACCAGACTAGAACAGATCTAAAACAAAACATCCCCAAAAGCATAAACACATCCCAAAAAGCAGGAGATCCAGCATTGCAATGCTGCATCAGATCTATGATAAGGACTTCTCTACTCAAGAAAACATTTCTTGCCTTAAAGTAAAATAGGAATGGCAGAGGACTACAAATAGCTCAGGATCTGGCCCAGAGGTAATTATTTCAGAAATATTTGAGTAATAGAACATCAAAAAATCAGACACTTGTCACTCTTAATTCAGTCAATCTCTGCTGCTGGCTCTGAATCCACCCTAACTAATCCCAATAAAAATGTCAGTGACATGAAGAAGAAAAAGCCTCACTATTCAGCGTGGAGCTTATTACAGTCAGTTGGTAGAAATAACTGTGTCTTACAGCACAGTTGTAGTAAAGTCTTTAGGCAAGGAAAAACCAACTACTTCAGAAATTTCAGCTTTTAATTTACAACTTAAATCATTTTGATACTTGATGGCATCTTGTCACTAAATCATATCACTGACTGTCCAGGTGTTAACATTACCCATCTGATCACGCATAAAACTGAGAAAATAGATAGTATGGGGTTTTTTGTTTGTTTTTATTAAACAGAAGAGCAAAGGCGAAACAATCAGATGCCTGACTGAAAGCAGAAAATAAGAATTCCATTAAAAAAATGCAATGAGCAACTATATGCACATTTCATTCCTTGAGCGTGCACAAGTTTATTCTTCAAATGCCTTCATACTTAAGCTCCCCTTCATCATGCAAAAGGGATGCAGGATCATGCACACAGGATCTTTTTGGTTTTAAGTGGCTGAACTGGAATCTTTCTGGCAACAGTTCCGTATCCATAAAAGCAGAAGCCTGAAACTCACTACAGTCTTTAAGTACGTATTAAGTTTTCCTGTTAATTAAGGAACTTTGGGTATTCTGCATTGAAGCCTTTCTTTTAGCATTCAGTACCACCTTTTTCAGTCCCTCAGAGGCCTCTGTTTTGGCAGGTCTTTGACGTGCACCTGCCCTGTGCGAACATCTTTGGGCTAAAGCGACAACCTGGAGTCAGGGGTGACCCGGCTCATAGGGGAGTCGGACACGATCCCTCCAGCACCGCCTGAAACCGGGAGCACCCGGATGGGAGCTGGGGAGCAGACACCAGCGGCCAAAACAGAGCCCTGTGCAGGGCAACACAGACACGGGGCACAACACCGAATGCAGAACGCAAGAGCGGGGTCTCTCACCTCCCTTGAGAAGCACTTTATTAAACTGAGCAGGAGCGATTTTCACCTCAACATTTCTTCGTTAGCCAGCGTCAGTTGTCCACTCCGGAATCAGCTGGCACTTGCAAGGTGCCTTCAAAAATTATGCAAGAATGTAATAGAGACAGTATCAAACCAAACTTTTTACTTAGGCATTCAACAGAAGGAAATCAGTACAGGACAGGCTCATTTGGTACCATTCGGCAGGATGGATACAAGCATCTACAGAGACAGGGGCTGTTCAATAAAACTTAGAACAGTAGGTATTAAAAATTTTCCCATCTTTTAAAGCAATTGCGAGATAAACTGGAAAACAATATTTACAGGCAGCAGTGCTGAAAATCTCTCTCAAGACTGAATTGCAGTATTACCTGGGAGACTACAGGAGCTAAAAACTTCACCCATATGTTGCAGCACTGCAACTTTTACCCGGTTCTGAAGCTGGAGATGTTAATAATCTAACCTGACACTACAAATTCCATACAGCTGCAGCTGACAAAAGAAAGTCAGTCACTAGAGATCATCTGAAACTGCATTGAGCCTTTTCCTCAAGGCATGGTAAGTGCATTCATCAGTTAACATGCGTGATTGTATTTCATGCAGTCATTTGATGGAAAAAGAATATGTGAGCCTCTAGATTAATCTCTTGTATTAGCAAGAAAAAAAATAATAAAAAGACCTATTAAAAGTTGCTAGCAAGAAAAACATGGTAGGATGGACTTAAAATTATTCAGAAGACTATAGAAAGCATTAATTGAGGCTACAGCATTTCTTTCTGTGGTGCACTGCTGGAGTGCTTGCTTAACAAAACCAGGACAAATCCCAATTCAACAGCAGCGCTTCAAAGAAAGGAAAAGACATCAAGATATGTGTAACTATGTAAAATAGTCTCTAGCATTCCTCACTGATGTGAAAAGAATATAATGAATCCTTCACTGCTTAGAGGGGAACATTTTTGTCTTGCCAGAGGACAGATTTCCAAAGACTGATATTTACATTTTCCTACAACCTGTAATTTTCTCATTTCTCATTTTCTCATTTGTCAGTGCCCAAAGACCTTTTTACAGCACATAGGTTGTTTGCATATGTTTAATGATCCTTTTACCAAACAAATGTCACAGTCCGAATGAGGAACTTCGTTAAAATCACTGATGATGCTAATTGAACACCATTAAAGCCATACTGTGAACAACCATAGAACCTACAAGGTCTGGCACCCTAGCGAAGCTCTCCTGATTGCAGGTTTGTTTCCCGGTACCATGCAGATATCACATGCAAGGAAATTAAATAGGAATTTAAAGATAGTTTTGATTCTGTAGTTAGACTACTGAGTAAGCATGACTAAAGACCTTGGATGTAACAGTGTAGATGTAACAGGAACTGGAACTCAGCCATTTACACCGTTAGAGCTGCCTGTGTACCAGCACGGGAGCAATCACAGCCCGAGTGGGGCACAGAAACCATCGCGGCATTTCTAGACCTACGAGGTCCAACAAGAGATGTCATGAATTATATTTATGCCAGAAAACAAATGTTCTCTGTGGCATTTTTTTCTGATCATCCTGAATGCAAAATTGAGGTACCTTTTGTAAAGCAATTTGTTTTCTTCACACATTGACTATTTAAAAACAAACCCACCCCACTTTTCTACTAGTAACTGCTCTAACTTTTCTGATCACTGAAGTCTACAAACTCCCCTTCCCTCTGATGTAGGGTAGTCAGATGCTTCTGAAAGTCCTGGTACTAGAACACAGGGGAAAATAGGGCTTAGAGAAGACTAAAATGTAAGTTACTTTTGAAGAGATTTACTTGTGGAACTACTTGTGGAAGGTACCAAGAAATAAGATGGGGAAGGGGAGTGCAATAAAATTCCCTTGCAACCGCATGAGCTAAAAACTTCAGGACAAATTTTAGGAGTTTTTCCAATAATAACTATTTCCCTTGACATTTGTAACAATTTGTTGGGGAGCGGAAACAAAACAAAATTATGAATTTCCAAAGCGCATCTATGTTAAGTTTTACTTGTTTTACACTAACATGCAGATTTTCACTATACAGTAATATTAAATTACTGAATTTGACCCAGGAAATAAACCACATGTTACTAAAGAGATTTATTCAAAACACTCATTTGAACAGTGCTAGAAGAGCAATATGACTACCCACAATCTTAGAGCATCCCTTTACAAAGCCCTCTGTGGCTGCAGGGATATGAGACCCAAACAGCAAAATACTCTTATTTTTTATTTGACAACCTAGATACAAAACTACATGGATTTGAGAAAGATCTTTGAGGTCCTAAGCACACCTGAGGATATAGACTCAAACAGTACTACATATATTTACCTTACCTGGTAACAGTATTTAAACTGTTGATAGTGCTACATTTATCTGAGGTATTATCAAAAATTCAAACACTGTAACATTGTCAGGTAAACAAACTTTAAAAAAATGAAGTAATCCCAATTATTCATTACTCCAGGGAGGGAGAAGAATTGATCCAATAACCGAACTCTAAGTAGCAAATACACAAACATTCGTTCAAGAGCCAACAGACAGTAATAATTTAACTGCACTGGAGAGAATATAGCATTTGAGAGGCAGTTTAGAATTAGTGAGACAAACACCTTAAATTACTAACTGGAATTTCCTAGAAATCGGGAGATCAGATTTAGTCCTCAGGTGTGCACTGAGTTCCATGGATTTGTCATCTCAACCTTCTCTGGAGCAAGTCACAATGATCTAAACAGCACCCTCTAGTAGCAACAGGGGAATGTGTTGGGTAAGGTTGCTTATATCAAAGCTGAAAAGCAAATAAATTCACACCTGTATATGACCCACTGTCATTTTGACCTACACTCTTCCCTTCCATTGAAGGGCAGGGACAACTGGGTCACATCCAGGGTTACTAATGAAAGAAAGATTAGTAAAGAACTTGGCATCTTTAAACTTTAATCACACTGAAGACAGAAATGGAAGGAAAACATATTATCAGCAGATTTAAAAAAAAAAAAAAACAATAGCTCTGTTGAGCAGTAATTGCAGAGGCCACAAAACTACAAGTTTTCCTCATTCAGTTTCCAGATTCTAAATAATAACAGCACCTGATCCACTTCAGCATCTTAAAGAGCGCAGTCTTCCTCTTTCAAATATTACCAGAAAATGCAAGTTTTCCAACACACACAATCCATGACATTTGGTAGCTATATTCAATTACATAAGCTCAGGGATGGAAAGAAGTTTGAGACTGCAGCAGCCCCACTGGGGTCAGGGCCTCCTAACTTAGGAATAATCTTAGCCTCTGCAACGGCTGCTGCCTCTCCAAGACGTTCAGATCAGAAAGTTGATTCAATTCTTTCTTTTAGGAGAAGGTGCTGTATGTTCCTATGGGACACATCCTTTAGGAGCAAAGAGACTTTATCCATTTTTATGCTACTTTTTGCGAGGTATTTATACCTATAGCTGTTTCACATAGCCACAAATTTATTACGCGGCTTAATTTTAGAATATTGCATGCAATTAGAGACAACTTTACAGCCTGTCTGTGTTTTGACACTCTTACCCAAGAATCCCCTGAGCAGAGCTAATTAGGACTAGTGGTTACACGTCAAAATCTGTATTTCATCACAAACTGCTTAAACTCACTTAACCGTGAACTGCTACCCACAGTTTGACTGTGCAAGGTGAACCAAGGCTAAAAATTGGCAATAAACACAAAAAAAAACAGAATCTAAAATTCAGAATGAACTCAAAAAAAAATACACACTGTGCAAGGTGAACCAAGGCTAAAAACTGGCAACAAACACCAAAAAAACCCAAGATCTAAAATTCAGAATGAACTCATTAAAAAAAAAAAATACATAACTACAGAAGCCTTCTACAATTTTCCTGGGATATAGGATGAAACCATTATTTCCAGCACTTCCACGCAGAATCCTGCTTATTGGGATTCGGAAAGTGAGAACATAGACACCCACTAGTGTATTTTTGGTGTGTGCATATACATACGTGCACGGGTGGTGCTCAGTTGAGCTGCTGAGCTGCCTTACTCAAGCTTATATACAGCAGTGTGGATACAGACAGAAGTTTCCATTTAACTGTTTAAAGCTGAGATGACCTTAGGTGCCAACATGCACAGGTGAGCTAAATTTACCTGAGAAGACCTGGGGCAGCCAGGCAAGATTGGCACAGCTGCTTTGTGTATTAGCTGAATACTGGAAGTCAACAACTCCCTACAAGAGGGGTGATTTAAAAAAAATCCCTGAAATATATATATACCTGGGGCAGCCAGGCAAGATTGGCACAGCTGCTTCGTGTATTAGCTGAATACTGGAATACAAGAGGGGTGATTTAAAAAAACCCTGAAATATATTTAAAAAAATGAGATTTTTACTGCCTCAGAAATAGCCCTTTTTGGACGCTGACTCTTGCTGCAGACCAGTGTACATTCGGCATCAGTATTTGTAGAAAGATACAGTTTTATCTTGTATTGAGAAAGCCACGTGCTAAGGAACACAGAATTCATACATAATTGTGCTAGCACATCTCTATAGGTGCCATTCCTGGGGTGAGGGTGATTAGCAACAAGAAATAGTTAGAAACACAAATGGTTCCCTGAAGTTAAACAAAAACTTCACCTCTATTAAAGATCAATACTATTGGTACGAAGGAGGAAGTGGGTAAAAGAAAAGAAACAGACCCAAAGAAAAGACAACCAATCACTCATGACAGCTTTTCAGCTTTCACATTACACTGTGGTTTGTACTGGAATGAGACCAAGATACTCTCAAAAACATGAGCATATTGGAACGGCCCTTTTTATACCAAAAACATCAGCCTGTATTTCATTACCCAAGATATCCAACCCAGGCCTGAGAAATCAACCCAGCATATTGAAAGAGAATGACTTGATTTGAAGAATTTTTCATTGCAGTATCCTTAATAGAGCAGGCTGAATACACAAGCACGGCCTCTCTGCTTCATGGAAATTTGCAATGCTATGGAGCATTCTTCATGCAGTTATGATCGCACCCACACCTTTAATCTGAATTAGATCAAGGCCTTGGGTTTACTTGGGCTCTACTCTGAACTTCACAGGAAAACTACTGCTGCAGGGGGGTAAGGAAAAGATGTTGAGAGGAAAAAGCATTTATATGTACACACACATTTATGTATATAGGTTTTTATATATATATTTATATTTAGCATAATTATTTGGAGTAGATTTGCAGATTTTAATCACTCTATGCCCTCTAGAAAGTAAGAGGTTAGAGTTGGTTGCAAGTCAAATTAATTATTTCTAAAATGATTTTAGAGAGAAGAGAAAACACATATTCACTCTCCTCCCTAAACGGTAGGGAACTTGGAGACATGTATCTCTATTTCTATTTGCCACTGTAATAACAGAGTGAAGAAGAATCAGTAAATACGGATTATGGGCCTATGAATATTTTGCAATAGCTCCTTTGTAAAAGGAAAAGAACTGAGTTATCGTCACTTCTGATATTTACTTTAGCATCTCAAAAACACACACCTGCCATTACACAGCAACAGCGTTTGCATCCAGACACATAGATCATATTTGCAAACTAGATTTTGCCAGTTCCTTCTGAGTTTCTCTTTCGCAGATAACTACCTACTATCTTCTTCATGGGACCCTGATCAAGATACTTAAAATCAGGTCAGAACAGTGCAATATGGCCTTTTTTAATTATTAAAAAACACACAGAACCAGAGCAAAGTGTTCTATATTCCAGCTGAACACTTTGATTAATGAGATACTATTAGTTACTCAGAGCAACTCCTGATTTTTTTTTCTAGCCTTTTAGGAAGAGTGATGGAGGAGTTACTATTGAAAGACAAGATCCTAATCTTTTATACAAGAATTTCAGCTAGAAATTACCTGAAACTAGACTCCTTGTAAGGAGTCTAAAGCAACAGTCAATGTTACATATCCTAAACCCAACAAAAGGGATTCTTTGCAGATATCAAAGCCCAGGAAAGAAGAAAGTCCATCACATATTTCAAGAATCACACTAGTTTCTGAATTAGATGGGAAAAAAAAACATCCAAACATGAAGAGTGCCCCATGCAAATCATAACACCTACACAGCACAAAAGAAAACAAGATGCCAGAAACCTTTCCTCCTTGAAACCCAAAGTTAGAGTCGTAGAGAGTCCAGGGCTCGTCTGAACCACCTAATAGATTAAAAATAAGTGTGCCCTATTCTCATTAATATAGGGCTTAAAAAAAAAAAAAAAGTAACCCCCCCCCCACCTTCCTCATATTCCACTTGAGAAAGTAGAATCAGTAACAGCTAAGGCAAAATGAGGAAGACAACAGAGGGTTTTGCTCGGTTTCTAAACAGCCACTTGCTACTCTCTAAGTTTCCCCGCTACAGGAGTTAACCCGAACGCAAACGTTGGCTACGTTGTGCCACGAGGACGGCCTTGGAGGGCTCTCGGGGCATCTTTCGCTCGCAGCAGACACCCTTTTCCTCACGTATCACCCCCACATGATTCAGTTTCATTTCCACCACGAGGGACTAAGAAGGAACGCGGAATATGCGCTGGTGAGGGTGCCGAAGTACAGTAATATATTTAAATTAGCATTTAATGCCAGCATGAAGGCAAGGAATAAAAGGAGCCGCCGCGTCACAGGCAACTTGCGTCTTCACCTACCGACCTCGCCAGCAGCGCAGGGCCCTGCGCGCTCCTTCCCGCGCTGCGGAGGGAGGAAGCGGCGCCCGGGGACACGGCGGCCCCGCGCGGGCCCTCGGAGGAGGCGACACCGACCCCCGCACACAACTAGAAGCCAAAAGTTATGAAGGCAAGGAATAAAAGGAGCCGCCGCGTCACAGGCAACTTGCGTCTTCACCTACCGACCTCGCCAGCAGCGCAGGGCCCTGCGCGCTCCTTCCCGCGCTGCGGAGGGAGGAAGCGGCGCCCGGGGACACGGCGGCCCCGCGCGGGCCCTCGGAGGAGGCGACACCGACCCCCGCACACAACTAGAAGCCAAAAGTTTTTTTCCGTCGCGGCGCATGTGACTTCCCAGCTCCGCGGCGCTGCTTGACCTTGGGCAAGTCCCTCCCGCGCGCGCCGGGACCCACCTGGGCGCCCCGCGGGCGGGGGAGGCCGGAGACGTCCCGCAGCAGGCG
>NW_010589268.1:269895-289733 GCF_000705375.1 Tinamus guttatus | reverse complement strand
TGCTTGATGGATGGAGCATCCAAGCTCGGGAGAAGGTCAGTACGCTTGTGCTTGGAATCAGTTAGTGCTGGCATTGCCCTGTTCTGCTAGACAAACGTTGCCAGTTGCTCCTTGCTGCCTAACGTGGCTCATGCTCTGCACACAGTGACTTTAGGCTTGGATCCTGAATGCTGTTAACGTAGCTTGGTTCTGGGTTTGCTTGTGTCATCAACGTGCTGCAGCGTCTCGTGTGGTCTATCCCTCGCACCCTGGTTTTGGGTGACTGCTCAGACCTCTTCCCTGTCAACTAAACCTTAGCTGGAGGGGGAAAAAATGAGTGAATATAAATTGGGAACTTGCACTGATTTTATAGTCATTTCAGGCCTTAAGCTGGTAATCTTCCTGAACAGTTATGACTTTGGGTGACTTTTTAGAACTGTAAGCAGACTTTAATTCTGTAAAATGAATGTAAGCTCATTAATACACAGGGCTTAAGCAAACAAACTTGTCCTAGGGAGCCACATGCAGACTTCTCTTGTGAAGTTGAAAATTATGTAAAGCCCTAGAATGATCTCTGTAATACTGATCAACTGCTAACATGGCAAGATTTGGGGGATACGGCATCATTTACTCTGCAAGGATTATTTCTGGCTTATAGTAATGGATGGAAAGACTGTTTCATTAAGCTGGATACACATCAGGTACAAATAACTGATTTGTTTAAGTGGCTCCTGCAAATACATGACCCATTCATACTTGTAGGGCTTTACAGGGAAGTGCCTCTTCATAAGATACAGGAGGAGCCCTGGGTTGGTGAAATGGGATTACATTTTAAAGACCAAATTGATATTCTTTGACATTTATTTTCTTCATTGTCTTGTTCCTATACCCACTTCTGCTTTTGTTTCTTTCTCTTGAGGTTATTTCAGCTGAGAAGCAGTTGGAGAATTTCCAAGCAGCCCCAGAATGGTTTAGAGATGGGGTTGGAGGTGATATGCACGCAGCTTCTGCCAAGATTACAAAGTAATATTAATGCCTTCATTTCATTATGAAGGACTTCTGCGTGGCTAAAAAAGGAAGAGGTTGTGTTCAACGCCCCAAACAAGCAGGGCTTACCTTGGGTTTTCTTCGTAGCACTTGGCAGAATTGGGGCCAACCTCATGAATTTTGACATAAAGAAATGAAGTAATAAGCGTGCCCGTCGCTGTTCAAGGGGATATCTGAGCTCTTTCATTGCAAATGCAATTTTTTCTGCTCCTTTGATCACTGAAATTCAGTCTGCTGTCAGAGGCAGTACAGTTTCTGGTAATTACAGATTTATTATAAAAGAATGTTAAAATATTTCAGTCTAGTTTCCCATTCATGTGTGCCCTAGAAGACACTATGCCCTAGAAACAGACTGCTGGGATCAAGCCTGAATGAGGAAGGGCACAGGGTGATCTGGCTGCTGTAGGCAACGAGCTGCATATAATGATCCTTGCTGTCAAAAGCCGCAAGACACTTGCTCAGAGGGCCAGACAGGAGAGGGACCTTCCAGAGGCAGGAAATGAAATGACAGAGAGGATGTGGGGTAAGTGCAGTTGGGTCCCAGGTGACAAAGTGTCAGCAGCTTCTTCCCGCTCACTTTGTGACAGGAAGGATTCAGGATACCTCTCTGACCTTATTGCAGCAGCACAGCTGTCAGCCGGGCAGGTAGCCCAGCCCACAAGGGCAGCTACCTTTGAAGTGCTCAGGAGCTGCATATGATTTTCTTGACCAATTCTATGACAGTATTTTATACTTCAAAGCCCTGAAGAAATTCTGTTTAATCAGAATCTACCCATCTGTGCTGTGAGATATCAAAACTACATAGGAGTAGCATCCTTCAATGTTTACAGAACATTCTGGATGACTCTGCTGCAGTGCTGAGAATCTGACATTGCCCAAGAAGTGACTCTGAGATGCTGCTCAGTGCAAATGGCCATAACTTGGCTGAGCTATTGGGATTGAACAATTTCTCCTTGCAACAGTTTTTGCTCAAAGTTTATGGTGTGAAAAACACTTGAGATGCCATCAGCTAAACAGCTCCTCCAGCTGAACTGCTTGCCCAGAGCTCGTTTCCAAAGAGTGGAAAATCATCCTGTAACGACAAAACAAGCACTAAGATGTTTCATTTTTCCCTTTGCTTTCCTGCTCCTTTCAAGTGAAAAGGCAAACAGTGTTATGCAGAAAACACAACAGAGGAGTCTCCATTGTCTCAAGTCTCTATAGCCTCAAGTCACAACAGGGTCTTGATAATGACATAGTGGAGAGTGATGCAGGTACATAACTTTTTTTCAGTCCTGTTCCTATCGTTGCATTTCAAACCTGGAAACTGGCTGTTTCTCCACTGGCTGTGGAGTCTCCTTCTCTGGAGATCTTCAAATCCCACTTGGTCCCTTCCAACCTTCAGCATTCTGTGATTCTATGATTCTATGATCTGTACCCAAGTAACTTTCTTCTTTCAGCAGTGCTGCAGAGCCCTCCTGGAGATGGATACCAGCACTGTGAGTGTTTGTTTCAAGGTTGCTGTTAAGAAGAAACAAAATCAATGGTGTAGGTCACCATTGGCACTAGGACAGAAACACAGCACCTGGAGGCAGGGGGTAGTTAGTAATATTTATGTTTACTAGGCTACCCATTCTCCACAGCCTGCAGAGTTTATCTATAATTTCCCAAGCCTGCCATTACACACATCACCAGTGAGTGCAAACAGAAAGATTTATCAGCACATTAACAAATGACTTTATGAAGAACAAACACATATTTCCCTCAGTGAAATTAAAATTAGATGTCAGTGGCATGACTGCCAAATGTTCGTCTGCGCTCAAATTGGTTTGTATCGAGATCAAGCATCGGATGTTTTAAAAACAATTCTAAATCTCCTGAGGGTTGGACTGTGGCTAGATGACCAAAGGATGTCTTGTGGGAATAAGCAGGGAAGAGAATTTAAATAAATAAATAAAGATTACTAACATTAATAGAAATCTATTTGCTCACCAGAACTTTTTCAGTTCTCAGCTCTGCTTATCTGATTATCAATCCCAAATAAGTGCCACTGGGATTCAGTGTTACCACTGCTGTGAATACCAAGGAGATATGCTTAGATATATGTGATCTTCAAAAATTATTTCAAATACTACAGAAATCTGTAGCTACAGAAAAATGGTTAGACACAGTTGACAAAACCAAAAATGGTTGTTTTAATTGCAGCAATTCACTGCAGGTGCCATTAATTTAGAAATCCGAGCTCTCTTTATGAGCATCTAGAAATCTTTGCCCTATAGACCATAACTACCGTGCATCCTAGCCTGATAAGTGCTCCTAATTTAAGGCCACATATTTATTTGGGAATATTGTAGCAGAGCAGCTTCCAGAGCATTTCTGTGGCATTACTACATTCTAAGAAATGATGGTGGTTTGGGGTCTTATGGCCTAATTAGATTCTACTTTGTTCAGTCATTCGCAAATGCAACTTCTATTTTCAAAGGATTTTGTGAAGTGTGTTAATGAAAGAGAATTTATAGTATTTATGGGGCAACAGTATAAATGGAATTTAATAGCTGAGTGTCGGCAGGGAACTGTCTAATCTTTATTGAGTACTGATTAGTGACCAAGGATTTCTGGAGGGATAATGAGCCCTGGACTGGCTCTCATCCAGTTTTTGACACTGACACCGATGTACATCTGCTAATTGCTAGAGGAATACATACATTAACCAAACTTCAACCAATTAGTAGAGATTTAACCAAGTCATTGAAGTTTGCATCTTTGGAAGTTACAAAAATATCAAAGGTGAGCTAATCCCCAGCAGCACTGGCCGCACACCAGAGCTTATCCCAAGCAAATAAATTCAGAACTGTGCTGCTGCTGAGCAAATTTCCAGGCTTGCACGACTCCTTCAGGAACTCAGCACTGCAATGAGGATATATCATAGCAGCTTTCATCGATCCAGACATGAGAACTAAAAATGGACCTACGCCAAACAGAATAAGCCCTACACGTTTAAAGAGATTTCAAATCCTTGTAACTGGATCTGCCTGTGAACTTCATTATCGAGTCCTGACAGTTCAAGTAGCCAAACTGAAATCACTGAACTCTGAGCTTTAACATGTAGGTCCCCTTTTTCCATCCTCAGTAAGAAAGCCACCATTTCCAAACTTTAGAGCTGAAGTTAGCACACAGTTTCTATGCTCTTTTTGTCTGCATGGAATTTTGTTTCCATTCAGCAATCCCCAAAACATGTCATTTCACTGGGTGCTAATAAACATCTGCAAGCTTCAACCCCACCTCTGCATGCTCTTGTTGCAGCATCAGGATCCCTCAGCTGTTACCTACCCTGAACGACAAAGCCAACAATAAAGTGAAGAAAGTTTATTCCCCTTTTCCCACTGTGCCATAAGCTTAAAATACCCTCCTAAGAAAGGAAGACAGATACTGCCACTAATTAGAATCTGTTAAGAAGCTGAGAGTAGAAGGACCAATAATTTGAGTATACTGGTGGACAGAAATGACCTATGGTGTGACTGATAAAAAACAAATTAAAGACTATTTTAAAACAACTCTGTACAGCATTATAAGTAATATAGATTGAGGAGACTTACAAGGCAGCTATTTGAACAAATTAAACTTGAAATAATAATAGAAAAGGATATAAAGAATGGTATAGGAAAAGGATGGTAAAGAATGGTATAGGAAAATTAAAAAAGGCAGCAGCAGCTCCTCCCAAACACATCAATGCTATTTTGCTTAGAGGGTAATCTACAGAAATGATTAACTTATAAAACATATCAAAACTTTGGTATGAATATCAAAAATACATACATCTTTACTGGGTTGTTACTGACTGTTATTATGTGTCAAGGAGTTAGGGAGAAAAAATTACTGCAGATTCAGCATTACAAGTCCCCAAAGCGGAAATTTAGCATCTAAGAAATCTCTTGAAGCTACTCTCTTCTAGACATGAAATTTAGATTGGTTTCACCTGTTTCAAAATGAACACAATGCCAAAAAAAGAAGCCTGTAAAAAAAATACAGTTCTGAGCATGGAGACAGGGAGGCAACGCACAAGGCATAAATGAACAGTGACATTATCACAAGATGACCAAAGGCAGGAGCTGTCAGCACTTGAATTATTCTTTAGGAACTGTCCATATGGAAGTTTTCACTCCATGTTAAATGCAAAGTACTTTGAAAAATAAACTCTACTGAATATAGTAGGGAATGGTGAAAGATAAGTACATAGACATGGATAACCACTGGAGGCTGGCTAATGCCCTGCAAGTTGATCTTGTTTGTTTTTTTTTTTTGATAATGTCTTGCTAATCCAGAAATGGAGACAAGAAAAAGACTGAATTACCTTACAGAAACGATGGACAAACACTTTCATGTGTATTGACACACATACCAGCATCACTGTTTGCTGAAACAACTTTCTCTGAAATCCTTTTGGTGCTTCAGAAACTTATGCAACATCTGCACTGATGGTGTGATCTTGTTAGGCATCTCCTGCAAAGAATATTCAAGTTCTGCCTCCTTGGAGAGCTTTATCAAACAAATAAAACAAATCAACAAACAAAAGGGCACTATTTGCAACCAACTTCGGATCAGTCTTCTAAAAAAGGGGTCTGGGGCAGAATTTTTATTGCAGTCTCTACCTTCTGCATAGCTCAGAAATTACATTTTGCTGATGTAACTATGGCTGTAGCTATTACTAATTCTTCTAATTAATTAGTTTCCCATGAGGACTTTAGCAACTGGCAGGTGACTTCTCCACTTTCCTCCATATAATGAGATCTATGTGAGCTGGGCTGTTCTGGACACCACAGAAGGACTGAGCCAGGGAGATCTGTGTGCTCTTAACTTTGTACTGAATGTGGCTTTTACGGTTTTCAGGAGCAAAGTGGATTTGTAAGTGATTGTATCCAGGTGTCCCTGGGGTTTCTTCTAAATGGAGCTTTCAAAAGTATATGCAGTCATTGATTCTGTGTAAGGACTGGGGCATGAAAACCTTCAAGAAAGAAAGATTTTTATCCTTTTTATTTTCAGTAGCCCTCCTTATCTCATGGAAGGAAAGGGAAAGCAAAAGGAAGGTACAATCTTAAGTTACTAGTACTGGTCCACTTGGGCCAAATTATTTTCTCCAGTTTTCTTTGACTGTTAGTCAATATATCCAACTGCTTTTCTTTCAGTCTTTTGACAACCTCCATTTGATAGAAATGCAATTTAAAATTTCAGTTCTCAACATCCACATTCTTTTAATCCATTTCCCTACTTTTGTTGAATATTTTCATCAAAAGAGAGATAGTGTTAGAAGAATGGATTTGTCTGCTGCATTTTCTATTCCAGTTAGAATCATTGTATAGCAGTGTGTTATCTCATGACTATATAATCACTGATATTTCCTTGTTCCATAGCATATGATTATGACGAGTGCACAAAAATAGCATCAGCAGCATTCTGCTTCCCTGGCACACTGAAAAACACTGAAAATGGGATCAGAAATGGAACAAAACGAACAGACGGACTTGGCTACCATAACTAAGACTTGGCTACCATGCTACTGAATTATCATCATCCTCTAGTGATTATATAGGCTTATCTCCTACTGTATGTTCTACCTGTCATCTGGATAAACATTTGTTTAAAAGCAGGACAAAAATTTACTATCAGTTTGTTGTATAAACTTTGAAATGTTGCACTTAATTTCCAGGCCATCCTTTCACGCTCCTTCACAAGAGCAACAGGTTTCAGGAAGGACAAGGTAAGGTAAGAAAGAACTACCAAAATACTCAAAAATTTCGATTTTGAACATTCCATGGCTATATGAGGAGCACTGCTGGAGGGAGAGGGACTTGTTCTTGTTTTTCAAAAAGGGCAAATTTGTGCCTTTACTCCCAGCAGAGAGATAATCTGTTTGGGGACCTTAATGCTTATTTTGCTTACATACATGATGTTGGACACTCTACCCCCTTGGCTTGCTTAAACTACCAAGGGGACCTGGGCACAAGTCGCTAAGATGACTCAAGGCCAAACCTCAAATGTCAAGCTGAGCTTCTTAAAAAATAAATGCCTGCCAAACAGCTTCATTTTTTGTTTCCTCTTTTTTCCTAACCTTCTCTGCATTCTGAAGGCACATGGAAATTTCTGGAAACACAGGGCTATTCATTTACTGCAATGGCATACAGAAATAGGCTATTGATTTGCACAGGCTAATTGGACACTGCCCATTCATTTACATGTATATATGTTTAACAGGCACATTAAATTACAACAGTCGTGCTTGCATATCGGATACTCACTTCTATTCAGTGAGACTTCTGATGTGACGGAAACCACAACCTTGGATTTTAGATTAAAGTTTCTGCATTATATATATATACACACGTGTGTGTGTGTGTGTGTGTGTATATATATATATATTTGCCTTGACTTATTTCCACTGACAAACCATCTTTGCATTTTTTATAATTTTCACCGAATAACACAAAGGCCTGATACATATCATACTTGAATTAGGTAAGTTGCATGATAAATGGAGTTCATTTTTCTTATGTTGTTAATTTAAAGACTAGTAATGTATTGCTCTTTCAAACAAGCTGCTGTGTTCTCCGAGTCTTTGACCATATATCCTTTATACAGAGGTTATTTATTATTTCTATTGCAGCTCTGTTGTACATAGCATCTTACAATTACCGATAATATGACAGGAGAAAGATTTCAGTCAATCATGGCCAAGAAGAAATATATTATTGTCCCAGCTCTGCTGATAGCTGTATTAGCATTGGACTGAATTCATTCCTAGGTAACCTCATTGATTCCAATGGCAACACAGCAGCAGTGAATTATGTGCTCACATTCCATTTATTTACCACCATTCCACAGTTAGCTACACAGCTTATCTCTTCTATGCCCTGAAGATGGACTATCTAATTTTTAAGGTGTCTCATTTAAGGAATGGAAGACTTCAGTTCATTTCACTTTTTGTACAAAATTACCTGAGGCAAGCGTCTTGGAGCAACACTGCTAGGCTATAAAGCACCTCTTTACACTGCATTTACTGCATATATTTTAGTTATTTCCCTCAAACGGGACAGCCTCAAAGGGATGATGCCTTCACTCCCAGAGTACCCAAAAGCCTGGTAGGAGAATATTCTCCTGCCATGTGGAAGACATGGATAAAAGTCCCTGCTATGACTCAGGCTGGGTCTCTCACAGCTTAGAAGAGTGAGTGCTCTTCACACAGGTTCTTGGTTCTGCTGAGGGACAAATGTGTCCAGCCAGCCTGAGCAAACACCAACCTCAGCTCCTTCCTCTGCAAAGCTCTGAAAAGGGCTATCAGATTGGGGGGAAAAAAAAAAAAAAGACTACCTTGAGAAACACGTGGGAACTGGCAAATCAGTTGTCCTTACACACAGCTAAGCTCCAAGAGGTTTCTGCTGAAAATAAGCACGTGTTTAGGGATTGCAGCAGTGCTTCCGTATTGTTCGTAGATCCTAACATGAGAGCGTGCTGCTTTCCTATCCTCAGATAACCAGGAATCTCCAGAAGTTACTACATAACAAAAAGGTCAAGGAGACAATATTGCTGTCTCTGTTCTGGTCAGAACTGCAAAAACCCTTTCCTTTTATTAAGTTTAAAACTATGAAAACAAATACTAATTATGCAGTGATTTCAGATTAATTGCTACTTATTTTTGTAACTCCTTATCTATTAATTTGATTTGTTGACAAACTGTTTATGACAAATCTATAAATCTGGCTGTGGCTCAGGAAGAACATAAGTTGGAGCTCCTAATAGCAGCATTTAAAATACAGAGCATTAGGTCTAGACCAGTCAGGGTTTTCCTTCTACAGGCGTGCTGTCCATACAGCTTTTTCAACAAGAGAAATCCAGCATCTTTTCCTGAGGTACATCACTATCTTTCTTACTTTATTTGATTAATGTAAATGATTCGCCTGCAGCAATCACACTCTGTTTGCCAGGATAGTCATTACACGGTGACAAAGATTAGTGAGGTACTTAATCAAAAAGAGCAGTGATTGATACTCCATCAGTTTTGGTCTTTAATCAGTGAAGTTTTCCTCCAGTCATCAGGCATTAAAGAGTCTCATTTATCTGATTAGTTTTGAAGTATTGGACTTAACGAAATACATAAAAGCAAACTATATCACTCCCGTGGTAATATCCAAATATAATACTGTGTTGCTTTCTTCAGTTTTCTGCAGAGCAGAATATTAACCCACATCTGGAATTATTTACACGGGACAGCTGGCTCGGATGGTTGGGAATGGGACAGGGAATCTTCCTCTGCAGCCATGGAGCACTAGTAGAATTCAGCCTCGGGTCAACAATGACCAAAACTCATTATCACTGATGGCTCTTTGGAGGCCTGCGCTAAATGAGTTGGTGGTCTCTGTTCAGTTCCTGGAAAGCAGCAGTTTCCAATAAATTTTGCACATTTCTTTTCCTCTCATAAAGACTAACCTAGATTATGGAATGGACAAAACAACTGAAATAACTCAAATTTCTTTCAGAAGGTGTATATAATGTGTGACACGGGGTGAATGAGCCAGCTCATGGGCATAATTTTCTCTCTACTCTCCCTGCACATTAGCAACCTGTCTAATCACCACAAAATTGAAGCCATGTTTCAGTGTGTACCAGGAAAATACATAAATCCTGACCAATTTTTCAAGAGCTTTAAGAATCTCCCAGCTTTGATGAACTATGGTATAAACAAAGCCTAAATTGGACTGTCAACATAGAGTTATTACAGAGCAAGAACTTAACACTCAATTTTGATGTATAGAGAAATGAAGAAACAGCTGGAGATCGACTGTGCAGTTGGGCCAGATCTACTAACAAGGAGAAATACAAATATAATGAGACGAGTGGAGCAGTGAGATTCCGGTTCCTCCCAAAAGTCACATTAGAATGGAATGGAAAGATAAAGAACATCAATTAAATAGCTTGAATAGTTTGGCACTTGCAGAAGGGAAAAGGAATTTGATGTGTGGCAGACAAAGCTGGCAGCTTGCAGATGATCATATTAAGTCCTGACATACTGAAAATTAAAAATTTTCTTCTTTACAAAGTACATTTAGAAAGGAAAGCATGATTTTTCTATCACCACCATCCTTTGACATGACGAATAAAAATTACTTTGAAGAAAAAATGTTCAAAAATTAGTATAATGGTTGCACTTATTCCTGTCACCTGAAATTAAACATAGCCATGGTGAAGAGTGACTGCAGTGAGTTGCAGTGGGACAGAGAACCCACACAGTACTAAGGGTGAAAAAGCTGCTTACCTCATTAAAAGAACACTGAGTTGTCATGAAGAGATGCTGTAATGTGCATGATTAAAAACAGAACTGCTCAACACATAAACAAAATTTAGGGTTTTTTTTTTACAGTAAGCCATTCTGCAAAAAGAGGAACCCTTTCAGTCTTTATATCTTACTTTAAAAGGACTAGTCTCTGTCTATTTACCTGATATTGAATGTGTAGACCCCACAGGCGGAGTAAATTTCTGAGAAGAGGATAGCTTCTAATCAAACAGCATTTCCCTCAGGATGTGATCGCAAGTCTTCCTGTGAAATGGAAGAGATAAAATATAACATCTGCTAAGCTTCCTGGGACTGGCTTTCCAATTTCCATGCAACTGGTAGAAAATAAATGGAAAAAAAAATCCCCCCAAAATTAACCCAGAAATTTCAAATAAAAGCAATTCCCTGACATCACACTATTAAATTCTATTCTTCCAAGAGAGGCAATTGTCCTTAATATCCTGATAGATTCCTAATAAAAGAAAGTGGCTTTTTCAAGGTTACATATGAACACGCAGTATACTAGCCCTTAGGTAAACTGTTGTTTTTCTGTTCCCCAATCCATGATACTCTTTGAAGCTGGTCAGACCTGAAGAGAAGCAGGCACATGAATGTTCCAAATATATCTCATGAATCTGAGTAGTGATTTTTCAGGGCTAAAAAAGATTTTCACTGAAGACTAAAGGGGGAAAAAAGGCAGCAACTGCTATCTCTGGCCACAGCAGAATATAGCTGCAACGTTACTGCCACTATAAAGCATTAGCCTCACTGGGGAAATAATGTAGGTTGCCGCACAGTTGGAACTATAGTTTTATTGATTGTCCCTCTGGATGCACTTTAAATACAAAGGAGATTCTATTCCAGTGTAAATATTACTGTGGAAAAAAAATCAAGATAACTTATTTGGGACTTTCAAAATATATACAAAAAATAATGATCCTTTTACAGTTCCATAGTCATTGTCATGCCTATATTTTTTAATTTAGTCATTATACAGATCCATGCAACAGTACAAACCGTGGCCATTCCACCAAAGAGAATCTCGTTGGCAATGTGGGTGCGAGGCCAGGGCAGAATCACGCGGACGCAGCGAGCGCCGACGCTCTGGGGAGGCCGAGAGCAGGGACCCAGCGTGGCACAGGGGCACAGGCTACCCGGCTCGATACCTTACCTAAAACAGACTGTCTGCAAAGACGTATTTTCTTTGAAAAACCCAGCGTCTTCAAAAGCCTCCAAATAAACATAATAGCACTTCAGATGAGGATTTATGAGTATACATTTGAATGAGATCATATTTTCATAGCCAGCCTCAGAGTGGCAGCCATACATTTGACAGAGTGGGCAGTAAGATGCACTTTTCCTTAGAACTAAAAGAAAATCTTGATATAACCAAGAAGGGATCTTCACAGGGCAAAAACATATGATGTTACACAGCTCCCTCTCTCTAGAGGATCCTTTTGTAAGTCCAACACATGCTTAAAATTGTACATCTGGAGGGCAGAGTACATATCACTGAAAGACTCAATGTACAGATATAATTTATGAAAGATCACTGCTGGTATTTTGCTATGTCCACAGAGTTATGGGACTATGTAGCAGTCTGGAACCATTAGGAAACAAAAGAAGCACAAAGCTTCTTCAGGCATCTCAGCTCGTTACTTCTGTGCTGCAACGGTGAAATACTTCCCCACGGAACGTTATCAAGGCACGCAGAAGGCAAGGAGATGACCCTGTGGGGAAGGAAGGCTCCCCTGTCTATAGAATTATTTGTGAATTTAAACCTGGAACATATCCAATTTCTGTGTTTGCCTATACGATGCTGAACAAAGACCGCTGGGCACCTCATGAATGGCAGAGTACATTCTTCTGCTAACCACCTGCCTATTGCTTTTACTAATTTTGAATACTATTATCATAGAAAAATAAAGACGTGATACCTCTTTTACTAAACCCAGTGAATGGTCATGGGATGACAGCTCATGGGATCCTTAGGTTGGAAGAGATTTGAGGAGTTTATCTAGTTTGTCTAGTTCAACCTTTTGCTCAAAACAGGTTCAGCTATCAGGTCAGACCAGGTTACTCAAGAATTTATCCAGTCTTTGGTCCTTCTCTTTAATCAAGCTGTCTCAAAAATTAAAGATAAATGGGTAGATGGAAATTCTTCTCAAAAGAAATCTTTTGTTTGCAGAAAGCTCTAGTAAGTCTTGGGTTAAAAAAATGAACACTGAGATCATAAAGAAACTAAAAAATAAGTTTGGAGGAAACAATGGCTAAACTGAGAGGAAGTAATAAAGAACTATAGTCAAAGAACAAAGACCCTACAGAAGTTTCAGGGTACTAAATAAGAATAATAAGAACTATTCTTCATTGAAGAACTACACAGCTAGCCTGTATAGTTAAAATCTCAGGGATGCAGAGTCCAAACCAACCGCAATGTTTATTTCACACACAGTGCAGAGAAAGAAGCATCTCCATATTGAGATAACAAACTAAAAAAACTCATAAAAACCAAACTGTTACAAACAGGAAGATTTTGACTGCCTGGATACAACCCAGGACTTCCAGGGTCAGCAGTCCATGATGACAACAGATTAAATGTTAATGTAAATCTCATTTATATTGCCAGAGCCCTGCAAAAGGGATTTAGAGTAAATGAGGATCATGTACATTAAATCAAAAGAACAAGACACTGAGCAAACTATCTTTGGTCACATCTCAGTGAGCTGTATCTGAGCACACAGACTGGAGATTTCATTTTGAATATTAATGCTCATTTAAAGTCAGGACTATAGGCAGAGTACTGCAAGTGTCACACAGCAATATTTCTCCAAAAAGTCAATTCTGCAATGATGTGGGAAATAATTAAATGAAACAAAGCAGGAAAAGCAGGGGAAAAAAAATGAAGGGAAATTAATGACTGCCCTAGGCCTATATATTCCACAACCAACAATAAATACACTAACATTAAAAAAGGGTCAACATTTATGAACAACCATTTGCAAAGACTAATCAAGTTTATGAAGGAGTCTTTGGAGGGGTATAAAATACCAGACAGAGAGAAGTGTAAATGGGCGACAGACTGAAGCTGAAGACATACCCGTAACAGGAGAGGTAGAAATTAAAGGATAGAAATTAAAGAATAACTACCCAGCAGCTTAGAGAACTTGTTGGATATTTTCCTGCCATATAAAGGAGGAGATGTCAGTAAAAGAGAAAATTGAACTCTTAAGAGAGCCTGAGTAATTTACTGAGAGTACAGAATGATTCTGATAAAATAATTACTTAATCATTTTTATCTGTGCTTGCAAAAACTGATTTCTTAAAGCTGCCAAATAGATATCTCTCCCAAAGGAACAAAATGGTTTTGTAAAGGAGATCAGCTAGAAAGCAGGTCACATCTGGCTGTAGTGAACAAAGCAAAAAGCTCCATGTGCCAAGCAAAACTGGACTCTGTCCTTCACTGCTGAGAACTGAATAAAGGCCCATTTACCCCCTACCTGTAAAACAGCCTAGCGCCTGGGGTACAATTTTTACGACAGCCCACAAGATTGCTTAAGAAGTCATTATGACCCCCGAGTACGAGTGAGGTAGGTTTTATTTGCATCTCTTCCATCTTTCCGCTTCCCTGACAGATAACATCAGTGCAGTTGACTCCACACTATTCCTTCTTATCTCACTCGGTATTTCTGCATTCCAGTGGCACTCGCAGCTGGCCAGGAGAAGAAGTTTAAGCTGGCAGAAGGACAGAACAGCAATATGAACAAAGCTCAATTATTCAGCACTTACTGCAATGCTTTTCAGCTAAAAATAATACATGACAGCTTTGGCAAGAAGTGCATTATCAGCCATCTCAATAATCACTTTTTCCCAAGAAGGCAACAAACTATCATTTTCTTTTCAACAAGGGTGGCCACAACACAGTGCAGGTCCTGCTGCTCAGGAGAAATGAAGCTTCCTAACAATTCTTCAAGTGGCCTAGCTACCTGCAGGTCACCTAAGTCTCATATGAACCACGGCGATAAAGCCTGGGACCAAAGTGGACCAGATGCTATTTCCACACCACGTTCATTAACCACAGGGGACATATTAAAGCCACTGGCTTCAGTGGAATTACACCAGTGTAAATCAAAAATGCATCAGCTCAAGCAAGGCAGGCCACCAGATGGCAGATCATTAATAGGGTAAAGACTGGTTTGGGTTCTGGTGATTAGCTGCCATCCAGAAGTTTAAGGACTAATAAAAGATAGGGCTTTATTCAATTAAACAACATTGGCCACCCATGACAAAACTGTTTTTAACATCCTATGATGTTTCGATTTTGAGGCAGGGCAACAAAATTCCCCACAAATCAAGTCACTTCAAGCAATGGGATCTCAATGGCAGATATACAGTGCCAGACTCAGACTCCCATGTCCACAGGAGCCTCCTCCACCACAGCAGAACTTCAGGATCTGTCCCAGATGGAGCAGACTTTCCATCTGAGTTTGCAATGTTAGGGTCAGGGCTACTCTTTCAAAGGTCCTTCAAGAAAACCTTGGAGCACAAGGCTCTTGCGATCCCTGTACGTTTTTCAGAATTTGCCTACAGGACATGAAATTCCAGATCTTCCCTGACATATAACTATGATTTTCCTGTCTTATGGACAAATGGCAGCTAAACAAACTAGAGCACCAGGTATGTCTATCATTACTACCACTACTAGGTGGTCAAATGGACATTGGAACTTCTGATCAAACTTCATCTTTCAACAGAGAAACCTCCTACGACCCCTGAAGGTCCTGAACATTAGTCTATGTTAGTGCCAAAGCTTCCCTCCCTAGTCTATAGGCAAGTATTTATTATTCTTGTTTCTTAAATTCCAATAACCATATTTGATTTTGGATTTTTAACAGCTCAAGGAGGGATTTAGCATGGCAGAAAAGGAAAATAACATGGTAACACTTACAAGTTGTATTAATTTACATCTAAAGGAACAAGGCACACAGCCTAACACTTTCTTCTCAGTACTTTTTCCAAAAACCACAGCCTCTGCTCCCCAAACTCTCCCCAAAGCAAGGCTCACGCTTACCTACGTCACCGAGGACCTGGGAAGTGTCACCAAGCAATATCTGCAAGCTGGTAAAACCTCGAGTGAAAGGTATGAATGCAATTCAAAGATTGTAATGAAATTCAAGGAAGGCTCCAGCATGTTCGCCAGAGTTGCCTTCTCTATTACAGAATTGCACCTGTATTGATGACTTGCAGGCTCAAATTTGTTCATGTCTAAAATCAAGGACAAAGCGTTTTTTTGAGCCCTACAACATATTGATGATCATGTCAGTGAAAATGACTCCCATTAATTGGTTAATTAGCATTTCTTCCTTGAGAGGTAACTGTGGCTATTTTTTCTTTCTCTCTCTTTTATTTTTTTTCTTTTTATTGAATTTCTATTTTATCAAGATGTCCAGGGAGGGAATGAATGATTTGAATCCGTGCTATACAGAGCTGGGGTTATCTTGTAGGTGTGCTGTGTTTGTAACTGCAATATATTACACATATTTCTCAAATCCCATTTATTTAGGTATCAAAGAGAGTTTCAGCAGCCTTCATCAGAGATGATGTTACAAGCTGCACTTGGGAAGTCTGATTTAACGAAAAATATTTATAATAGTACATAAGAAAAGAGGTGATGGTTCTGTTGAGGAGTTTGAAATAAAAAGACCATAGAACAACCTTTCTCTGATGCATTTTTTTTTCCAGAGAGCTTTTAAAACTCATCTTATGCAACTGAATCATAGCCAATACTAGATAATGAATACACTGTACAGTTATATATATTTTTTTGAAAATGTCTTATATATATGGTATATGTTACCCTCACCATACACAGATTTGCCCTTGTGATGATATATTTCAAACCGAGGGATTAGGGTCCAGGAAAAACATGTAATAAATCAATGAAATTTAATGAAAAAGTCTTTTTTTTGGCTATATTTTGCTTTGTACTATAATAAAGGTAATTTACTAGACTCAGCTGAATGTTAGAACACATTTTTTCAAGACTGACGTGTACAGTCTAAGCTACACTCTAGACAAGGCTTTCAAGACTTGCTCTCCCACTCCCTTTGGACATGAAGACTGAAATAGCAGTGGGGGGTTTACAAAACCCTGACATGCCAGGTGATGAAGTCACTCTTTTCCTTGCTCCTTGGGGAAGTCCAGTGGGATTAACAGAAACACACTTGACCATGTTCTTATGAGGCTGGCAAGGCATGAATCTCTGGAATGGGATCAGACATTGGCAGTCAAGGCTACAGTGAAGCTGTCTAACACTCCAAAACTATACAGTCGTCTCCAGGAAGGAGAATGCAAAATGAAACTGTTTTTCAAAGAAAAAAACCAACAATTCAAAATTTGTGTCTGACGCGAATCCAACAGGCTGTTTTTGGGTAATGCATGAGGGATGAAATTGGCCCTGCTGCATTAACACTAAATGGATTGTGGCTTTTAAAACAATTATCCCAGTTTGGGGTGTGGAACAAAATGGTCCATTAAATTCTAAAATTGTTAGCATGGCGCCATTCATTTTAAAATGAAAATCTTTTAAAATGAAAATCTCCATTTGGCTAACGTTTTCAGTTACGTCATTAATTGTCACCCAGTTTTCAAAAAACCTACCTTCATACAAATCTAAACGGACCTTATTATTTATGGGATTCCATTGTATCCAGTTTTATATTAATTCCTAGCCAGAGATAAAGGCACCAAAGCTTCCATGCCCTCAACCATGCTTTGAAATCCACACAAGCATTGAGGAAGTTGGTTAGCACAGCTCTATAACACGTTCATTACAGGCCAGCTGAAGTATTGCAAAGTTTGCATCTGTTGTCATGAAGACAGACTCATATTAGAAAGGATCCGCTGCATTTTTACACCATTCCAGCCTGCACTGTGCCTGCTTTCAAGCTAAGTAAAGAGCCGTTTCCACAACAACTACTGATGAATTCATTTATATCATTTCAGGATACACAAGATCATTATTGCTGTGGTGAAACAGACTTCTGACAGAAGGCCCTTTAAGTCATATATTGCACATTTAAAAAATACAGTTTAGAAGGCTGCAATTCCAAAATTGATCTCTCTTGCATTCCTGACCTGTATGAAGTGATGAGCTTCATAGTTTTGATTTTAGTAACTATATTTGACCACTATATGTAATACTACATCCCTGTTGTGCAAGTATTCTGGTACTAGTAGTACAGGGACCTTGTACAATCACTCCCATCAGCTAATTAGGAACATTTGCAACCCCATACTTAGCTGTCTGCACAACCATGGCAAATATATGTATGATTTAGAAGTACACTTTTTCACATGCATTTGCCAAGTTTTAAAAAGTACAGCTTCAATCATTAAAGATCATTTGCAGGATATTAAAATAAATAAAAGACTTTCAAAAACTCGAAGCAACCCATGATTGAAGTTGTTTTAACATAAAATTTAAGTCAGATGCCTGAGGAGGCCATGTCTCCTCTTTCCCAGGCAGCCACGACAGCGCGCTCCAGCAATGCGGATCACCATTCCCTTTTGATTTTCCTTACATTTCTGCAACTCCATAGGAGATCTGTTCTAAATAGGCAATTTCCTTAGCAAGAAGCAAGAAAGAAAAATGAGCTGTTTTGAAGATTTCTTGGTCAGTGCCAGCAAACGGGGTTAACACCCCCTCTTGGAGGACATCCTGTTGCAATAACCGGGCTGCGCTCAATTCCTGCCACTGAGTTACTTCCTCCTCACTCAGTCACACCTTTCTCCCTATCAGATTCAGATGCTCCTGTGCCAAGTCATCATCTAACTCTTCAGTTGCAGAAATGTACAGGAAGATTTAATGTGTTGCCTGGCAACAGTGGTAGTTTTAATGCACTTTCAATCCTTCCTGCCAGTGGAAATACTCTTCCACCCTAGAGAACCTCAGCAACCCCCCACTTAAAGATGAAAACAGCATAAAGCTACTTATAGATAGCACTGTTACCCAAACCATGGAATTCTGTACCAGCAGCAAGTGACAAATGGATCAGAATAGTTTTTATAAACTGCAATTTCCTCCTCTGTGCATGTTCCTGGGTACCGGTAACCTTTAGAAAAGTTCAGGCAGGTTCAGGTGGAAAAGAAAGGTAGATGCCTACAGAACATGAACTCTACAGTTACCTTTTACGTAACACGTTGTTTCATATTTCATGTGAGCATTCCTCCTTTTTGTGCGTATCTTTTTTCAAAGTACAACAGTAAAGTATTTCTAGATTGTAAAGTAAACACTCCAGGAAGTCTAACTTGTTTGATTACTTTCAGATCTTACATTTCTAGACAGGCATCAAAAATTACTATTTGCCCTCTCTGGTTATTCAAATCACAGGTTAAATATTTCATAAAATGTATTTTGTTATAATTGATGTATCGCTCAGTGGCATTCAACAGGCTTGACTTTTTAAAATGTCCAATTTAAATTCAAATTCTTGCTAATTTGTAGCTGGATTATTGATGAATATCAGCAGAGTTCATTCCTCTCTCTGCCCAAAGGAAAATGCAAAGCTCCCTGGCTCTTGGAGAGAATCAAATCCCTGCCATTGAAGTGTGGATGTGTCCATTTGCATTGCACCTGAATCCAGGCTGGAGCCTGCTTTGTGGCCTGGAGATCTCCCCTTGTGTCCAGTGCAAGACCTGGGGCTCAGCTAGGAGGTGGCAGCTCCAACCAGCCTGGGAATGTCCTTCCCCCTGCCCCTACTCCCGTGCTCTCCCTCTCACACCAGCAAAGGGTGACTCTGTCCTCCCCTGCTTTCACAATGCCCCAGTCAGCCCTGTACCACTTGCCTCCTCTTTCCACAGAGTGACCCCCAACATGTAAAAAAGAATCAAATGTCTAATAGCTTAGTCTTACTTTGACAAACCCAGGGTACCTGAAGAGGCTGTATCTGCTCTTTGGCTCATTCAGAGCCCACCACTTCCAATAGTTGTTCTCTCAGAGTGGATGGATCTCTTAGCTCTTTGGCCAGCTGGCCAACCAGCATGAACGTGTGTCATGGGCAGTCAGACAGGAATTTGGATGGTGCATTGCCAGGCAGCCTTCAGGTGAAAAAAATAATGTACATTGCCTATTAAGTGCTCATCTGCCAAGGAAATTGTCCTGCAGAGCATATCTTGGCAAATCTGCCACAGAGCCTCTCTCAATAACTAGGTGACATATCAATATTTCTATATTTTTACACAGCATCTTCTGCAGCATTCATAACATTATTACATTTCAGCTCCCCTTCTGTCACAATCATATGTGACATATTATATTTTATTTTAAAATACATACATGCCCTAACTTGGCTTGAGAATTCTAAATAACATCTTCCCAAAACTTCCTAGCATATGTTTGAGTCTACTAATAGATATAAACTGCTCTCCTTTTTAGAGGGTTTTCTTCATATTAATTAGATTTAATCCAGAAAAGTAACTTTTTTAAGGTGGACTAAATCATCATCATAAAAAA
>NW_010589268.1:243772-269846 GCF_000705375.1 Tinamus guttatus | reverse complement strand
AGGGAGGGGATCAAAAAGGGTTCCCAGCAATCACTACCAACGCCACATGTGATAACTCATCAATTCCTCGAGCTTTCACAGAGCTGATAATTTAAGGGAAATGTTATTGAAAAAAAGAAAGAGATGTCAAAACCAGAATGAAATATCTGATCCCTTTTCTCCATTTCCCTCTTGATGTCTTTCTCCCTCAGGAGATGATGTCCCTCAGGAACAGGATTTCAGAACAGTATTTGAGATTAGTTTTTGCAACAAAAATTTACAACCACTGAAAAAGGATTAGGGCAGGGATAGGAGGCAATCTATACAGAATTGTTTTCTCCCATCTCCTGCCTCCCAAACGCAAACTGAGGTAACACTTTAACATATAACAAGTATATTTGTACGTGCAAATGTTCACTTCCAAGGCACCGTTTCCAATTTCTCTCCACGGTTCGTATTATTTAGACGTACTGAAAGCTACTGCATTTGATTCAGTCAGTAAGTATTTAACCTGACTGTCACTACTCATACTAGGAAAGTTATAAAAATTTTTTTTCAGCTATAATTCTAATTCCAACTAAAGGTAAGGCTTACCAATATGAATGGGATTGCTTACAAATGCAGTGGAAGAAAAACAGTCAGGGAAGTGCTAATGGGAACAGTCAAGGAAAGATGAACAGATTTCAGAGTATGCACGACAGGAACTTGAGAATTTCACTCATAAGGAAATAAAAGAGAAAATGTTTTCTTGGGGAAATGACCTCCAGTTGTCACTTGGGAGCAAACACACAGAATATACTTTTCTATACGTTTGCTCTGGAAAAGGAGAAGGGTTGTATGGTAAATGACACAATGAGGAGTTTAACTTCTATTTTTTCAGTATATGCATATGAACGTATTCACATTAGGTAGAATATGAAGCGCATGACAGAAATCTCAGGCAACAGAATAACACGCGAATAGGGAATGTGTCTTGCTTTATTAACTCAAATATTCACAGGCAAGAAAATATTACAGAAAAGGAGTAATTTACAATGGCCTGGAAGCTGATAATTTAAACTGCAAAGAAGAAAAATGTGTCTTAACTGCAATAGTGGATCTTCATCTAAAGTAGAAAAATGTGCAACAGCTATTGATTTTCTCTTTGTAATGCTTGGAAGGCAAAGATTTGCAGGATTAATAGCAACCACGTCAATAAAATACTGCAGTCAGGTAACTGCCTCAGCATCATGAGTCTCGGGATGGGGAAAGGCTTTTCACCTCTATTAAATTTATGGCCACGTTGGTTTGAATCCCTGCCCCTCAAGGAGCTCTGATTTCAGGATTGGCCTCATGTTTAATCTGCTTCCCTCACTCCTCCCGAATACTAGATGTGAACTTGCCTTTCTATCTAAATGCTGGGGCTGAGCAATCAATTATGGATTCAGCAGCGCAGTGCTACAAGAGCTTTGCTCAGTCCAGGTTATTTTCTGCTTTATTCTTTTGCTATTGTGCTGTTATCTGTATGAGTCCAGTCCCTACCCAGGCACTCAGAGGAGTGCACACAGGAACGAAGGCAAAATGAAAGAGTATTTTCATGAGTCAATTATGTTTTGGAAATAGTTTTAATTAGATCCTGTTTACAAACCTCCAGTGTGTTTCCTTACAGCAAAATGGATTTGGCAGAGTCCCACTCAGGGTCAGAAGATATAAAGCTATATGTACAGCTCCTTCAGGTTGTTCATGGCAATTCCTATGTCTCCTTTTTTCACCCTTCATAAAGAATAAATTTTTTCTTACTATGTGTTCTGACACCTGCTCAGAAACAAAAGCTGAAATGTAAATGTGAAACTCACCACCAGAACTATGTGCTCCTCATGTGACTTTACAACAGCATAAGTGTCTGCATGGGGAAAAACTGCTTGAGCAGAGTGTCAAGTGAGGTCCTTGGCCTGCAAGTGAGATCTAAGGGGCTAGGATTCTTGCACTTCTAACAGATCCAAGATCTCAGGATTTTTAAGCCTGCTTGAATCCAACCCAATCATATTTGATGTCCAGATGGAGTCTCCATAATCTTCATGAGATTCAAGATCTCAGTATAGCAGACAGACCTAAATGTCTCTGTCTTGAGGATGGACCCCTTCTCTGCTCACTTCTCTTTCCTCTTATTATTTAGCCTTGGGGCTACCCAGGTAGCTCATATATATCAGCATGTGTCATTCACCAACAGACAGGGCACTTGCTGGCTCCTACCCAACAGACAGCAAGAAAATGTGGGGGAACCCTGGGTATACGTGGAAAAGCAGGGAAATATGGGATGGAAGGGGAAGCCTGGGGATGTAGGGTGTTGCAGCAGAGCGAGTTGGGACACAATGTCATCAGGAACTAGGCTCCATTAATTCCAGTGCTGATGAATAACATTGTTTTGCCATTGCTTTTAGCAAACATAACATAGACTACAACTGCAAAAAACATAAATATGGAACAGTGCATTAAAAGAGTAATAGAGCAAAGTAATAAATGTTGTTCTCTGCAACATTTCTAAGTGCTGACTTAAAAAACAATACTGTGTCAGCCCAAAGATTGGACGACTCTTTACAATCCTTGTTAAAAAAAAAAAAAAAAAAAAAAAAAAGGAAGTAAGGAAGGGCAGGGAGGTGACGGTCAGCTCGTTTCTTTTGTTAGAGCTACAGATATTTGTGGTGCTTTTCAACTGTTGCTTTATCAGAGATTCGTGTCATGATTTCAATTTATGATGCTCTGCTACTCGACAGCCTTATAGGTGGTAAACATCAGCTCTGGATTTGACTTCAGAACCAAAACCTCACCTCATTGTACCCCTGAACTGAAATTCCAACTCTGCATTAGGCCTTTAACCAGACATTTTGCAGCATGTTCCTATGGGTGTGGGGCCTTTGCTTTATCCTAAGGAAGATACTTGTAGGGCAGCTTTCTCTGTTGTGGAATCCAGTAGATTTCAATGCAGAAATTCTGTTTTATAAGATTAAATCTTACCTAGAATCCCATGCAGAAAACTCACCTAGAATACCATCCAGAAATCAATCTGAAAGCAATGGAAATGCTGCAATGAGAGTGAAACACATGCAAGTCCCTTGATGAATCTGTTCATATCTAAAGCTGATACATGATATGTATGACAGCATTCGTGCAATTAATCCTCCCTAAGAATTTGACTGTGATAATATGTCTACGACAAACATACGCAACGCTTCTTTGAAATGTGATTAATGGAAAAAAGGTATATTGTTGGAAAAAGGTCAGAATAATGTAAACACAGCTAACAAATGTGTAATTTTCTACGTATACCTTGTCTGTTACCTTCACAGAGATGAATGAGGGACCTGCGCAGCAGGAGCATCTCAGCGTCCATCTTTTACCCTGTAAAGATAAAGCAGAAAGAAGAGGCACACTCAAAATGATCTTCAATGATCTTAACCGCCGCTTCATAGGGAAAATTGTACCGGAAAACTACGGCTTCTTTATAACTGTTGCCTAAAATAAGAAAAACTATAAAATCCTGCCTTTATTATGAAGTAAATAGAACATGAACACTCGTGCTTTTTGAAGGCCTGCAATGCTCTGCTGCCACAACCCCAGGCTCTACCTCCACAACCCTGCAGTGGAACAACGCTCAGGGTTTGCACGGTCAAAGCCCTGTTTGCCTTTATTGTTGCAACTATAATATGACCCCCTAAAATAAGGGCATGAGAAGACTTCCTGGAATATAAATACTTTTGAATTAATGCTGAACTGAAGAAATACGTGAGCAATGTCTAGAGAATGGAGTTACTGGAAAAATCTGACTTAGGCTTTATACATATCTTTAACTTAAAAAATAAACTATCTATCAGCTGGAAAAATTCTACCATCACAGTGTGGCATGCTGCCATTTAATTTTTCAATAAATAATTCAAAATAGTGCTTTATACTGATGTTTCAACCAATGTAATTTCTGCATAACAAATTACTTCTGGTGAAAGGAGAGAAGTACCACACAATAAATAAGATTCTGGCTTACCAGTGATGATTTCATTGCAATTCCTGTAAATGGAACGAAGTCATGCATTTTAAAAAACTGACATATGACTGACAAGGTCAGAATTTAATGGTATGCTCTCACAGACAGAAACCCTGACCAATATGGAAAGAAAATTCCATCTTGTTTTTTGTAACTTGTACCTTGAGTGCAAAACTATTGAGTTCATTAGTAATACTAAGCTTTGCATTTTGGGGGCTTTGTAGATTTAAATTTGTGAGTAATAATTCCATAATTCCTTTTCTATTCTTAATGCAGTTGCTTCTGCTGAAAGGCATTTCTGCAGTTTAAAGGTTTGCTCTTTCTTGGCAATCAGGAAATCATTTTGCATGGACTGCAAAGTGAGAATGTCTAAAAAAACTTCCTGTCTTTGGAAAGTGTCAGGTACCTAAACACATCTACCAGCTTCCTCACTAACCTCACCATAAAGAAATAATCTACCTGATGCACGATGGATCAGATTTGCAGCTATGTAATTCATATCTTTTAAAATATGTTTAGATATATTTACCTATTGTGCTACACACTTGTGCCCAGATGCTTCTGAAAACATATGCCTTAATCTTCTATGGAGTTTGTCCGTGAGAGAAAATCCCAAATCTTTGAAGATGTGATTTTTCAGGACAGAACAGGATGAGCTGGATGAGCAGAACCGTTTCACAGGAAACAGAAATGGGAATTACTATCCTGCATTTTAAATGTTTTGTGTAAGCAGAAAGGAAAAGATATCTCATAAGCATGACGTAATAAGTCAAAAATTGGGACTGATTCTCAGATCAATAATTCTGTCTACAGCTGAAGCTTAGTAGTAATGCTGAATATTTCCACGAACAAGAATCCTTAAAACATGTTGTTATCAGTGAGACACAGTGGCATAATTTTAATCTTGGCTTGTAGTTATTCTCCATTGATTGTATTTAAACACCCTAATGCAGAATGTGAAAATATTCTGATAAATAAAAATCTAAAAGGAATTCAAATACAACATTAATTATTCAAAACTTCCACACCTGAATTATAAAGCAAATTGCTCTATGATGCCTTCCCAGACAATCCTTCCAGCATCATTTACCCATTTAACCAAGGAAATCCAAAAGGAAAGAGCCAGGCTATGTATCTAAGCATCTGGAACCCCTGGGAGTTCATGATAGTTAGGACTTGTCTTATCATATTACCTAATTTTGAAGTGATAACCATACCAAAGGCTTAACTGTACTGCAAAAGCGCAATGGCTTTTCCCTAGGAAACAAATTAGGGAGCTTTCCATGATTAAGCCAAGTGCTAATTTCCTCTTTACCATATCTTACATACATTATAGCCCACTGCAATAAAAACCAGGAGATGCACCTTCAATTTTACATTCACAACAAGGGGCATTGATATGGCATTCAATTTTATCCTTAATACAGGAAATCCTCATACACTGTAATAAAATCAACAATAGCAAATAGCAAATGCACCGGTATTACCTGATACTTACGAAAATAATTGAAATTGGGAAATACTGAAATCAGTGATCACCAATTCTGCTTAACAGCTTCTTCGACTAACCAAGTGTGCAAGCAAGAGCTCAAATAGGTAATTGCAATGGAATAGACATATTGCAATGACTTGCACACCTGACTTGCTCGAGTGTCAGTCACTCATAGACCTTTAATTGCAAATAATGCACAGCTCCCACACTCACAGGCAAGGCCAAGGGCAAAAGTTTGTAGGAGACAGTTACTCCTCTATGCGGCTGTGCAGCTAAAAGCAACTGAACAGCTGTACAAAGGATACAAAAAGCTTCTGATTCTTTTTTTGCACTATATTACCTTTAGATAAATATATTTTAGTAAAGGATTGAGTGAACTGAAAAGATTCTAGCAGTTGCTGCATTATTGCTTAAAATGGTATTTGGATAAAATGAGTGTGTCTTCAAGCCCAGAGTTCTCTTTCCATGCCTGCGCAGCATAAGCATTCCAGGAGAAAAGTCACATTATGCTATGCCTGTGGTGCCTTTTTTTCTTCACATACTGTTTTCTGAGTAGCTGTGACAAGCCATTAACTGTTTGGAAACTAGCTCTGCATGCAGGCACGTCCACCAACATCATAAGCCAAGGCTAACCACCTACCAACACCGGGCTTTAGGGGGTTAATTCCAAGTGGGATTTTAATTAACCAACAATACTTAGTAAATTTCCCTCACTGTGAACAGAGCTATTCAGAGCCATGACTGGTGACAGAATTATTTATTTGGAAATTTCTATGCTTGGCATTTGGAGCTTCTCTTTCCTACGTTAGGCTTTTCTGTAAGCAGTTTGGACCCTCATGGTCGCTTCTCCAAGGAGGTTCAAGCCCCGCACGCGATGGGCTCTGCACGCGGCTGCTCTGCTGCTCTGCTCTGGCTTCGCTGCGCCCCAGGGTGCTGCTCTGTGTAACCACGTGGGCTCACACCTGAGTGATGGAGAACCCTTCATGGCATCAATAACACATCTAACACCATCACCTGCTGGCCCTGCACGGCAGCCACGAGCCTCAGAGCCTCTGCGGCACCTACCTGCCTTCTCCTTCCCCTCCACTTGCCCATGTCCCCATTTTGGACGGTATTTGTCATTCTGAGTCCTTGCACTGCTTCATATTATCCTAATTTTCCTTCCTCTCATATTAATCTCTGTGCTATGCATTTCACGCTTTTATGGTGTTTTTAATTGGGCTTCCTTCAAAAATATTTTATCTTGTCGTTTTTTTTTTCTCTGAGTTATCTGGATGGAATTTGCTAAGAGTTTCTCTCACTTGGAAGGATTTTTAATTAGGAAAAAGCGAATTTATTTTTTTGTCATCTCATTATTTTGAATTCTTACTTAATTAGGAGCTAATGCATGAGAAGGTGAAATATATTACACTGAAATTAAGATATCTTGACTAACAGCACTAATATTCTTATGGCCTGTGGGGTGGAAGAATGGGGAGAATCCTCTGATATGGAAATTTTAGACCTGGACTGGCACCAGGGGACACACGCATGCTCATTGGCATTTAATTAAAAATGTCATTGGAGAGCTGCTGAATAACTTCTGTCTTAAACAACTGAGCCTCAACTGCTGGTGGCTCAGGCTTCTCTAGATTATTCAACAGAAGAAGATCTCAGGCTCTATGTACAATAGAGTCATAATGTTAATGTCAGCAGCAAAAAAAAATCAGGGCATTCAGAGATACCCAAGTTAAGCTACATATCAGAAGACTAGTAAAAAGTTAATTTTGTGGAAGCTACTTAATCTATAATTGAAATACAGTTCTGCCAGTGAGCTGCCAAGGAGAAGGTGTACCTAATGAAAAAGTAAAGAGGGAAAAAATGAGGACGAGACTATATTAATAAAACAGCAATATAGGTGCTTAAAAAAGATGTGGGCTTTACTGTCCAAACGATAAATCTTGTCTCCATTGGCTTCAATTTCAGAATTTAGTGCTTCAACATAAATAATTTTCAGCAGATACTAAGTCCATACAGCACATGAATACATTTGGTGTTTAATAAGGGCAAATGAAGCGTTTGATGGCAGAGATGTAAAGGCAGAACAGGGCACCGTGACCCACGAGGAGCAGCACTGCCGGGGAGGGCAGGACGGGGAACGCGGGCACTGGCCATTTCCAATCTCCCACACACTGTGTGGTAATTAGAACCTGCATCTCTATCTGCTCTTCCATTGAAAATATTCTTATATGCCAAAAAAACATTTCCTTCTGCATTCCACCTCTATTTATTCTCAGAAAGTAACTACCTTTGAAAACAACCACTGCACACTGAGGAGCACTAACTTAACTTTTGCCATTCAGAAGAAAATCTCCTATGTTACTGTAGACAGTTCAATGAAAAACCGCAGTAAAGGGACACAAAATTCAGCATGCCTGAATCTGTATTTGTACATGAACATCCTATCACCCCAACGTAATAGCAAACTTGAGTGAGAAAATACTATCACTTGCATAAAATGACTACATTTCCTCATGCACACATTTTTTTTTTCCCAGGCAAAAGCCCGAATTCTGCAATGCTGCCTAGTACATGTCGAGAACTCACACATTTTATTTATGTTTAAGAGGTATTTTTTCCTAATTTGTCTTTGCTTCTCAAATCATATAGCTGTGCAGTAACTCCTCTGCTGCTTCTTAGTCCGTTATTCAGCCTTGTAATTATAGCAGATAAACAGACAAGTGTAATAGAATGAGGAGAAATCAGTGGCCCATTGGTAGAATAAATGAAAATTACATATAAATATACAAAATTTGTGATGGTTAATTAAGTGTCTTCTTAATTTTGATCACATTTCAATACTTATTTAAAATTGAGAAGTGGAAAGAATTGTAGAGTGCCAACTCCAGATATTTCCATTTAGTTTCCCTCAGATTTTATTCAATATGTTGCATTTCCAGGGTTTTTAAGTAACATTTTATTACTTCCCACATGCAAATGCAGCACGTATTATTAAGTTTACTCTAAACACATCCTCTCAGTGAGATGCTCCTGCAGATGTTTTTGCTGGACTTTCTTAAATTGTCCCCTCCATTGCCTGCAATCCGATGAGCCCTCACAGGGAAAAAAACTACCAAAATGAAATGCTGAAGACCGAGAAATACATAAGCCCCATTGGAAAATGGATTCTGGGATACCTGCCTATGTGACAAACCAGCAGAGAATATGAAATCCACTGTAAAGAGACACAGGCTGTCAAGCCTTGGTTAACAATACTGCAATATCATCTTTGTTACAAAAATAACCCAAAACAAAGCAAAATAAAACAAAAATTTCCGCCTGGGTGTGAGAGAGAGAGACACGGAAAGGGTCCATGCAGCTCTGGTCCTGATTCAGGTTCTCTTGCTTCAAACTCTGCCATAAGGTACAAACGACCTAGCTGAAGCTGCTTGAACTGTTCTGCTGTCACAAGCTGACACGCAGGAAGAATTTCACACTTGGCACCAAGGCACAGACGGCTGCAAAGGTCCCAGCGCAACCTAAGCCCTTAGAACTTATGCAACAGGTTTCTGTGCAGATGAAAACTGCCTTCCTTTGGTTTTTGGTTTCCATCTGACCCTTCACATGGGCCATCCACAAATGTTGATGTCAGAGCAAAATGCAGTTTTAAGCAAAAGCTTTGAGCCTTGGAGCTGATGGTGATTTAATCCCATCAGGAATGTTCCTTCACCAGGCCATAGGCAGCAGGCTTCCCAGTGAGGTCCAATGGAGATGACTGCGCAGATGTAAGGCAGAGCTTCAAACAAGGAGCACGTCTAACCCGAGCAGGTCTGAGTGGCTGAGAGAGAGAGTTTTGACTTGTTCTTAATGGCCTTGTTCAGTTGTCAGAACTACAGAAAAATACCTTTTGGCAGTTTAACACATATAGCACTAATGTGTATTCTCACTGTATAGAACCAGCAATGTTTTTGTATTCACTTTGGCCTACTTCAGATGGTAGCGTTAAGCTGCGGGTCAGTGTATTCGGCAAATTCTAAAGACTACCAATTTTTCACTCTTTAGATTTTCAGAATTAGCTTTGTAATAAGCCCACTGAAATGAGTGCATAGGAGAAAAACGACTACCTGCATTATGGGATCAGGTGGGCAAACACAGAGAATCAATACCCTCACACTGAGGAAATCCCCTTGAGAACAGCGATTCTAAAATGAGATGGTTCCTTGAGTGCCCTTCTTTTAACTGCTTCCCTTGGAGAAGCTAAGAAGACATGTTAATTAGCCTCAAATTAAGTTGACCGTACTATGAGATTAGGACCATATAACATAATGTGATAGTCCTGAAACACCAATATGACCTAAAAGACACAAAAAGTTTTGATTTTAAGAATGTTCAGTGAAAAAGGTAGCCTGCAAACCCACAAAGTCCCATCACCAAAGAGCAAAAGGATTACAGCTGGCAGTGCTCTCAATGCCTTCATTTGCATGTGAAAGAAAGTAAATTCTAGTTAATTATACTGCACACACAACCCAGGCTATGGATATTCATTTCTCATTAGAAAGCTCTAGGTTTTTTTCTATATATCTTTCTTACAGATTCTTCACCTCATTGGTGTCCACAAATCTGCAGAAAAACATCTTGCTAAAATACAGCAATAAAAGTATGACAAATATTGATAACAGAATTGCTTTGGCACCAGGATCTTATTAATTCCAATACGATTTAGACATCTACTAACATGATTCCCCTAAACTTACAGTTAATAAAAAAATCTTTTAATTCATAATCAATAGAGAAAGGAATAGGAATTTAAGAAACATGTACTTCTGCAAAAAATCTGCTTTTTTCAAAATTTTTCCTATCTCCTCCTCCTCTCTCCATCAGTTTGGCTACAATAAAAGAAGCTGCAGCCACCTTCCTGCTCTCCTGCTCCACGTCAGTGAGACTCCTCCAGCCTCGGCCTGCAGAAGGGTCACCCTTGGCAGTGAGCTCTGGAACCCTTCACTAGACTGAGCAGCTTCAAATGATCTTTTTCCACTGCTCTTTCCCCTCCTCTCTATTATATTACACTAGGGACATACAAACAATGGGTTTATGAGCTTTTAAAGGCTTATGCACACATTAAAATGTAAAGATCCATTAAAATGTAAAGATCCATATTTGTAGCTCTGTGTGTGTGTGTTTTGGCGAGCTGGAGAGTGTGTTTTGTGTGCAAATCTGGACGGACAGAGAGGTGCTGTTGCTCTTTGGCTGAGCAGCAAATTCCACCCCAGCAGAAGCTCTTCCCAAACCCAGCAAATGTGCAGGGACTTGGGAACTATGGGGGACCCGGCCCGACCCTCCAGCTGCCCCGGGGCTGCAGCACTCACCAAGAAGAAAAATCCTGCAGAGATTCTGCTTCTAACCTTCTAACACCAGCCCGGTCTATTTACAACATCCCCCCGGGAGGGGCTCTGAATGGGAAGCTACTGAATGTGGCCTCTGTGCGTGGAAATTTCTTGCAGTCCATGAAACATCTGTTAGAGGCTCTTCATGAATCTTATGAACCCTTCTTTTTTCTTAAAGAGTAGAACAGGGCCAGCCAATGGTGCTACCATCTCCTCAACCTCTACCGGTTTTCCCAACACTTAGTTCAACAATCAGGTTTTTCTCGTTTCCCAAGTAAAATCACAAGATTACCACATTTTCAAACTAAAGCATTAAGCCGTCTGTATTTGTCCATTTCCACCACCTCTAGGCAAACCCATAACAAACCTCAGCTGAGTTTAATAGCTATGTAAAAAACAGAAACCAAATAATATTCACTACTGCACACTCCCTAATGTTATATATGCACTTTCTAGTTGTTCTGGGCTTCCACTCTGACACAACCCCAATTCATCCCACTTCTATAGATCCGTCTCTGGCAGGGCAGGCTCTCTTCCACACCAGCTACTTCAACTGAGATTCAATTTTCATCAAAAGGTTCTCAAACTTCTCAAACTTACGTGCCTGAACTTCCATTCCCGAGCTGGTAGGGTGACATTTCTCTCGGGCTTGCTGAGAGCAACACAGACCTCAGCAGGTTTTCCAGGTATGTGGGACAATTCCACATAGGAATTTAGTATGCTACAAACAAAGCATCTGGATTTGACTGTTCTTCCTTCTACCTTTTCTTAGCAATGTTTCCTGACTCAAAATTAGCTAGTACATGGATCCAAATATATTAAAACCAAGCACAGTGTTTGATAGTTTTCAGAGCTCTGTTCTAACCCTATGTGCTGCAGGATGACACGACATGTGTTTACCTTCATCCCATATCTGAGGAGGAAGGAACCCTGGCTGCTCTAAATTATTTGAAGTGCTATTTAACCTTTTCTAGGATTGACATCATTTCTTTCGGGAGCGGAGCCTGTCGTAGGTTATAGTTTTTATTCAGCACAGTAGATCTCATCTAGTCTGGCAAAGGTTCTTCTTTGGCAATTAATTTCATGTTTTATTCATCCTAGAATTCTTTAAAGCTGCAAATCAAAATGTTACTCTGTGCATTGCTAACCACATTATGAAGCACCAGTATTGCAAATAAAGGTGCTTTTTGCATAGCAATCAGATTGCCTCTTTTCAGAGAAAATGAATTTAGCTCTGGATTTATCTCACTAATTGCATTCATAGCATTGCAGACAAAATATCACCCACCTCAGATTTACATTATGCAAAACCTAATCTCTGTAAGTTACTAGACCAAAAGCAAGCCATACGTTTCCTCCTGAGACACAGAAAACACATTGTTTGAACTGTCAATCCATACAAAGTAGATTTATCAGGAAAAAAGCTTAGATACCATAAACCATAACAGAATAATCACCGCAGAGCATGTGCGTGTTGTAAATTCACTGCTTAGGAGAAGAACAGGACAGCTGACCAAGCACATGTTGCTGAATTTATGTCCCCACAATAATTATAAAAGCAAAGAGACAGTTGTCTTACTCAAGTTCAGTTAAATTCAAGAATACAATAGCATTCAAACAGCGAGCAGTGCAAGTTACCCCCAGCTGCCCCCAGGGCTTCATCACGTTTATGTGTGAGGTTAGTCAGGTTTTACTGTCCCACTGCAAGCCTCAAAAAGGAAAATCTTCCATAAAAAGGTATATGAAGTGCACCTCTACCAGCAGGAAAAACACTTTACCCAGAGCGGTGCAATTCGGGGCCAGAATCTGGGGCAGTCACTTAGGCAGAGCCCCCCGACGCCAGCGGGGCCGGCGCTCGGAGCGGCTCCCAGCAGACTGCGACACTGGAGCCCAGGCTGGGGGCTGAACCCAGAAAATCTCCACAGGGTGCATTTGCCTAGCCCCGTATTGCCAAGGGTTTTCAGCTACTGCTTTGTGCTGTAATTAGTGTTCCACCTCCTACTCCATCGGTGCTACGGCGCTCTTAGGAAATTTTCAGATTGCGGGAGTGCATTAGAGACACTGTTTTCATACTAGGAATTCTTTCCCATTTTTAATTCTTCCTAAAGGTCTCTGCTCACTGAAATGACTCACAGGGTTGCTGCATTATTATTCCACAGACTTCACTTCAAAGTGGCAGCAATTTAGACTTGGAGATGAAACCGTGGTGCACCAGAAGCAATGCATATCATTTGTGAAGTCTAATTGCAGCTCTTTCTGATGGACTTTGTACTGACACATGTCTGGTCACATTACGATATAAAAATAAAAGGCTACAGGATGCTAAGGAGAACCTAGTGCTTTGGATATCCACACACGCTCAAGGCAAGGCAGGAACATTGATCTTTGTTCAGACACAGCCAGAGGAATATTAAAACGAAGAGGGCAAAGCTCAGAGCGCAGGAATGGCTGGGTCACACCAAAGGTTCATCTACCCCAACACCCGGTCACTCACCGGGGTCAACAGCTAAGGCCGAGCCAAGGTCACAAGATACTATCTCAAAATTTTCTCCTACCTTGCAGCAATTTACAGTATATGGACAGCTGGAGTGAGAACCTTTATCTTAGTATTTAATACCTTTCAGCAGGTTTTTCTTCCATCAGTTTCACCCATCATTTTTAGAACTACTTTGCCTCCAAGCATCTTGTAGTAAGGAGGACAGACTGCTCTAACCTGCAGGCGCAAATTAGATTTTCCTGCATGTAGATGCATACTCTGGTTTTGCAAAAGTTTAAAAATGTGACATCCATTATTTATGGTCTTTTTAGTGAAGTTATGGGTTATTTTCTGTGGTGCTCACCAAAAATGTAGAGAACTACGAGCTCTCAACCATACACTCTACAGTCTAAAACAGATAAGGCAGGTAAAAAAAACTTAATTTTATATTACAGCATAAAGAGATCGCTTGCCTCAATATGTCAAATATGACACATGTAGTCTGTGGTAAATCCAAGAGCAGAATCTGGGTCATCAGCTTCTCTGTTCTCTAAAGTAAAAGGAAGAAAAGCATAAGAAACTACAGGATAAGAAAAGATCAATACTGAAGAGCTTTTAAAGGCTTAAGAATAAATTCAGGTCTGAAGCGAGCTAATGAAGCTGAAAGGTATCGTGTTTGCTTTCCTCACTTCATTTTTTGTCCTTGCTCTGCTCTCCACAGCATGGGGTGTTCTGGGCTCTTATAAAATATTTGTATTTATCTCTGCACTGACTTTTTTCATAATATCTCTCTCCTCTTGAGGAAAAAGTGTTGCTTTTGTTTCATGTTAGCTGAAGGGAATTTGGAAGGTTTCTGCTTGTGGATGGCCTGCCTGTGGGACACGCTGGGTTGAACTCCTTCATAACTCAGTGTCTGTGGAACAGAAAGAGCTCAGAGCTTCCGAACAGCTCTGAGAACATCATGTGAACCAAGAAAGAAACTCTTAAGAAAAGCATCATTCAACTCATCTGCTTCAAAAGCTGAGGAAAAATATTATGAATATTGGACATTAACTCTGATAAGTTAATTAATAGAAGTATTTTATCTACATTCTTTTTTTTTTCTTCCCACAGCTTCAAAAACAGGCCTCAGGAACAGAAAAAGGGCAAATGCTGCCAGGAAGATGGTTCACTGGAAAGAATTGCTGCATTTCCAGTTCGCTGGGACTCTCCTGAATTGTTTGGGGATCCACAGCCCTCATTCCTCACGCCGTGTGACTGAGACCCACTGAGTGACCCTGGGTCTCCAGCTGTGTGGCTGAACGCGGCTGTGCTGAAGAGCAGCCAGTCTGGTCCCACCAAACAAAACTGGATTTAGCACGGGAGCGCCGCTGCCATCACACGGTGCTGTAACATTTTGGGTACAACTTCATGTTCTCATTTAAACATGACTACTTACGAATTCTGGAACATTTTGAAAATATGTATCTGGTAGTTCTTTATAAAGACACAGCCAGGTGCTCCTATACGCATTTTAAAGCATATTCTGTTTTCAATATTGCATAAAACTTTCGCTGAACGCAAATGGAAAAATTCGAACAGATAAGTGTTCCAGCAACCTTCATCATTTATTTTTTTTCTGGAGAACAAGCTAAGAGCACTTTGGAAGGCAATTCTGGCTTCTCATCAATCCCCTTATTTAAATAGCATGCTTGCTATTGATATCAACACAGCGATATGGAATTCTGGTCATTGCTGCTGGGCAGTTAGTTTCCTTTCATGAATGCATGAAAAGACCTGCAAAACTCACCATTGACTTTACAAAGTCTTCAAAAGAAGATAAAAAAAAATAAGGTTCAGACCTGGAGCTCATTAATATTATTGAAAATCTTTTGTTAGGTTTCAGTGTGTTTGAATCAAATTTTAATGAGTAAGAAGAGCCTCTGGATAGCCTTAATTCAAAAGAATACAAATTACTAGGGCTGACTCTAATAAACTAAGCAGCAGCTGAAGGAAGGCTCTCCTTTCCTTTCCTTACTAAATGAGTTCCTGTGTATTTCATGCCTATAACACAGGCATACATCAGATTAAGATTGTATATAGAAAGCAGGAAATGCCAGAGAAAAATATTCTTTTTACACTAATATTTTGCTTCCATTGCTCTATTTTTCTTTTCCTATTGACACTCTGATAGCCAAATCCTTTTATTTAACTATACTGCACATTCATCCCGAGCAAAATGAATCAAACTCGCGCTGGGATTTTCTAGTGATGGGAAGAGGAGATATACACACTCAGAAATAATTAAAACCATGCAAAGTAAAGCCGTTCAAATAAATTTGTTCAAGTAAACAGTTACTGGAGATGTGGAATGAGCTCATGCCATTTAATTGCCAAGAGCCCACGTAAATCTGCAGACAGTGCATGTCTGTAAAAGCACCTCGGTTACTGGCAACCTCCAAACAATTTAACAATCCAAACAATTTCCTATTATCAAATAGGAGGGATGGTGTTTTGCCTGATGCTGTGCACAAGGATCTGCTGCTCTAATCCAGTGCTGGGCCAAGAGGGGAGGCTGGAGAATCCCACTTTGTTTGAGAAGGGCTCCTCTCAACCACACCACTAGCAAAAAGACAACTTTCCTGTAAGATGTTTACTGTAAGCCTAGACGTCATCTCAGCTTGATTAGATTCTGAAATTAAGGAAATAATGTTCAGTAGTTATTGCTGGCAATCATGTTAGCAAAAGTCAAACAGAGTCCAAAACATTAAAGGATAGATTAAAAAGGATAGATAAAAGGAATATAGACTCTCCCTCTCAATATATTAATCATCTAGATGGTCATTTGGACAAAGAGACCTAAAGGCCTGCTCAGTTACTCTCATTTACTTGCAGAAGGGGTGAAAAGGAAGAAGAAATTCAATATTGTACCATCAGCTCGACTCAATAGCCTATGTTCATATATTACTGATAAGACATTGCTTAATTAAATGACCTACAGTTTCTAGTATTATTCAATAGCTCCACAGAGATATACATAGGAAAAAGACATTTGCTTCCCTTTTTCTGCTCTTCTGTATCTTTTATTTCTTCATATGTTTCTGTTCCCACATACAGACCCACAACTGTCACTTGCTGCTACTAAATTCAGATCAGAACTCTCTAAACACATCTGGGCAATGCCAAATACCTCATCAGTGTTCAGAATGTAATAAATAAGATTCAATAACCGCTAAAAATGTAATTCTCCTGTAACTTCATTGTGAATCTTGCTTATGATATCCTCCCATGAGAGAGAGACACGATAAAGAGATAATAATACCAGATTCAAGATCAGACATGCAGATTACAAGGTGAATTTTGCTGGGAGAGTCTATTATTTTCCATCCAGAGAAGTAAACTTGGTATAATAAAATCAAGGTTTATAGGTTTACATTACAGTTGCGCTAGGGCAAATAACATTTACAATGCAATGGGGCCAGCAGAAGTAAACAACTGGTATTTGGCTGCTACTAAAATAAATAACGTGGATTTTTTTTCGTTATTCAGAAACCACTTCCAGATGAAGCTTGCTGCTTGCTTGCAGCAAGCCCAGCTCAGCTCTCCTTGCTTGACACCCAGACCCAAGATCCTGTCCCGTCGGAGCCCCCAGCCCCGGGATGCGCCGTGGCCGCAGATCCCCACGTGCCCACGCACACAGGCCCTGCCTCCAAGGACAGGCACTGCAGAGCCAAGCGCCTCCAGATGTGTATGAGCTGGCATGATCAGTCCTGCACCCCTGAGCTTGGGCGTTATGAAACGGTCCTTAATCACAGCATAACGTGGTATTTATTCCACAGGACCTCTCTAATCCAGGGAGCAGGCAGAAGAGCCAAAGACTGTACTGAGATTACACTGATCGTGAATAAACTGGCATTTCCTGCCTCTAATGTTCCTTCCTGCAACAAATCACATTCTTCTAATACTGCATGTTTAATTACATGCATCTAAACAGCAACAGAGTGCAAGCGCTATCGAGGAGCTTGTATTATTAAACACGAAAACCCAAAGTTAGTTGTTAAGGAATTCAAATAACACCTTTGCACTTGAATCTGCAAGATCTGCTTAGACTAAATGGGAATATAAATCCTGAAGACTGCAAGTCACACTGAGTTATGCAATTTAATTACCAAAGGGTTCAAAAGAAAAAGTAATCTCTATCCATATTGGATATTCCCTAGGTACATGCAGGACTTCGCAGCGCATTTATAAGTCAACTTCTGGAGGTGTTATTCATGAATGGAGGATGGCGAATCCTTCCAGGCATTGGAATATATAATGCGGCTCACGCTATTAGCTACTACTGAACAATATGATAAGCAACAGATACAAATAAATGCCTTATCGGATCTTGCAAGATTCCTAACGTTTCATTGGTATAGCACTAAAAATAACTACTGGAGAATCCCCTGATTTCACTGTAATGTTTCTGTCCAATTTTTGCTCTGCTTCGGGCTTGGGAAAGTGCTGATACGACAAGAGCCCCTGGGCTGCAGGACTGGGCAGAGCAGGGACTTGGAGGCTTCAAAGCTCCATGCTCATGGGTGCTGGTGTCTTTCTCTGCTTGCAGAGGCTGGGTGATCTGTGGCAGTAGAGGTGGGTAGTAAAGGGAAAATTCCTCCTCTAATACCCTGCCAGGTAAGAAAAGGGCTGCCATGCACCAGCAATTAGAGACGAATGCACTGTTTGTTTGCCAATGATGGGGTAGAACTTTTCTCTCTCTCTCTCTGTAATGTCTAATGACTGTGGTTAATTTTCTAATCAGACAGGAATCTCCTCTATAGCTGTGTTTCATGGAAGACCATCATTTGGATGATACAACAATTTGGTCATTTTTGCCATGCCACTTTTAATGTTAATGTAGCAATTTTGAATGCAGTGAGTGCTTTGCGCAGATGATGCCTATCTGGTTTCCCACAAGTTTTGCATTCTTGTAGCTATAATGCAGGGCCAGATGGTTCAATCAATCAGTGCCTGCCAGGTGGATCCTGCTCCCAAAGGCAAGGAGAGAGCCAGCATTCCCAACAGCAGGGATGCTCTACCATCTCCATCTCCCGACTTCAAGTTTATCAGGGCTGAGAGTGATTGAAGCTACACTTGAAGTCTGCACGCAGCTCTTCTGCCTTCAGGATCCCCTAGTTCAGGAAAAACAGCCAACCTGAAGGCTTCAGCTACCATCTTCTTTCTCTTGCTCTTTCCCCTCATTGCCAACTTCTTAATAACATCCTTTTTAAAACCTGGCATCAGAACAGAATGTAAAAGAGTGCATGGAATGACTGAGAAGCTCATGTTGACATCTCCCTCAAACTGATGTGCAGATTCTTTCTGATGAGCTTCGCAGATCAACCTGGTCCACTGGGATAAAGCAGCCAGGGAATTTGCCCTTGAAGTTTCCAAGCCTCACATCACCTTATCCAGCTTTCATTCCTTCTCTATTATTTTTAACAAATTAAGGTGTGATTTTATCAGGGACAGGGGACATGGGGAAGAAGGGAGAGGGTGTTCATAGAGCTTTGGATCATAAGAAACCAAATTGGGGGAGTTTTGTATGCTGCCCCAATCAACCTGAACATTTCAGCACTAGGGAGGGATCATCAATTCAAAGCTCCTGTTGTGGCCTAGATTTGAAAATTGTAGTCACTGGAAGACTCTGTTGAATAAACAACTAGAAGATACTCCAGAAGATGATGGGTTCATTTCCTTACCCTAACCCAGGATCAACTGAGCAGCAACTGCTGTGGTTTCTTCCACTGCTTGCATAAACAAGACTGAAGACAGCAATACAGCAATATAGAAGCCAGACCCTAAGCTGTGCTCAACTCTGCACCCCAAGAGGGTTCAATAGGTATCAGCTTCTCCAGGGCCTGGCCTATGCACAGCTGCTCACACAAGTATCACTGTTAGCTGAAGAGAAAGGGCCTGATTACAGTAATGTCATCGTCAGCTGGGCAGAACCTCTGCTATCCCCTCCCGCCACTGCTTAGGCAAAGTACTTAGGATCCAAACCCAGAAATACATAAAGAAAGTTTAAAATATTGTATAAAAATGCACTACAATGAAAATAACTCATATATCATGATGGATATTTATCACTTGGTCAGAAATCCATTTTTTTTTCCTCCTTTCCCTTCCCCTTTCTTCACTACCCCATGAAGCAGCTACATTGTCTAAAAGCCACTACTGTTATTAAAGGTGAAACTGGAGGTGATTCCTTAGCTGTCCCAACTGAACAGAAACAACACAATTAATCTCAAGCACTTCAAATCCTCTAGGAGACAAATGGTAATATGGCACTAATAACAAATTTATGATTTTCATGTTGACTCAGGATAAGAGACAAGACCTTGGTTCTGCATTTCTTAGCCGCTTTCCACTAGAAGCAATCACAACTGGCTGCCATCAGCTTCCCCATCAAGATGCCCAAGGCAGGAGGCTGGTCTCTCTCTGGGATCCCAGGAGAGCCACAGAAATAAAGAAAACGCTTCTCACAATCTGCCTATGTGTATTTATGAATATAAACACACAGCTTTTCCCACTAACTGGGATGAACGAAAGCCCATATGAAGGTGCAAGGAAAAATAAGAGGAAAAAAGCAACCCGAGTGAGGCTGAACTGGCTGCATTTGAACAAACATCCATGAATGCAGCTTTACAGGCCCTACCCAGCTTCACCCTCTTGCTTGGTTTTGTTTTCCCAAGGACTCCTGAGACCTGCAGTATAATATGAGACACCAGCCCTGCTCTCGTTTCAAAACTCCTTCTTCCTCCTAAACTTCATAATATTTTCAGATTCTGTGACCCGAAATTTCTCATTTTAGTTCTAAAAGCCAAATGACAACGAGAAGCACAAACTCTCCTACCTGCAGTGTTCTGAAGGGGAGCCTCCTCCTGAATCTTGCTTGTGTGGAGTTTTTGTGGCAGGTCTAACAGACCAAAACAGACCTGGCAGCCAACATTGGTCATTTTGTTTCCTCTATTAGGAGCGTGTGCATTAACACATCAGGATGTTCCATCCAAAAACCCTGCTTTTGGCTTCAGCTGTCCCTTTAGCATAAATATATTAGCTCCCTAATGTTTATGTATCTACTTGACAGCTGTCTGGGTATGAGGATGGAATTCTGCCAATCCAAATTTTCTGTTTCATCCTTAATGTAAACAGTTGCTTTGAAGTGCTCCAGGTTTATTGAATGAACAAATGGACTTGTTTATGTAAAATATTCAGGGAAAATTTCCACAACCCTTCAGAGTATAATTGCAGTTTGCCTTCAGATTCATACAGCACATTAACAGGATTGCTTTTACATGTATAGAGACTCTCCTATACGATACAACATTTTTATACCTTAGAGCAATGTTTATTTAGGAAGATAAAACTGAGACAGGAGGAAGAGCTGAGAAAAATAAAGCAAACTGGTCTAAGCCAGTATGTTCAAATATGGATAAATAAGGTTAAGCACCTAATGCCATATCTGCATAACAGGTACATAAATATTATTTTTAGAAGTGACTGGACTTTTCAAGGACCTTCTGCTAACACTGAGCAATCTCAGTTTACCAATCAGCAGGGATTTGGAATGCAAAAACACATGGATTTTATCTGAATGCCTTGCTGTGAAGATCCCTCAGTCCGAGCACGTTAGAACCACAAAAAAACAGACCCTAATTCTCAGAAGCTTATAGGCTACCTAATCTTCTGCCGAAGGAAGATCTCAGAGCAAAACTGAAAATATGAGCAAATTGCCCACTTAGGTGTGGGAAAGATCAAGATCTGAGTTACAAGACAAAAAGGAGATGAAACACAAGTTTTCTGTTTATCCTCTGAATTGCAGTGGCTCTCTTGATAAAGATATTACTGGTAAATCAGTTAAATCTGCAGTAGAATATCTCCGTGTATCCTGATTTAAATGAGGCATGGCCAACATACAGTCTGTGGACCAAATACAGACCACTGATAGAATCAATGCAGCCTGTTTCTCTAAGAGGCCTCCTAGGACGGTTCCTCACTTGCAGACTGAAGAAATCCTCTGGCTGCAGAAACCTGTATCCACCAGGAAACCAGCTTCTGTTCCCCTGCATCTCATGAAAGCAGAACTGGAAAATATATCCTCCTTCTGACAGCAAGACCAGGTTCCAGACAGATCTGGATTCTCTCCAAAATCTGGGAAAGAAGCCAACAAGGAGTCCTAAAAACAAGTCTCACCCAAACAAGAAATAATCTGAAAGTGTTTTGGAAAAGGGACCCAATGTTGTTTGCAAATCAGCAGAGTTTGCAGCTATCTCCTGTGCTTTTTGTCCTGTTGCCTTCCCTGCTTCTCCATCCATCACCTTTGAACATCTCCTGTAAAATACAAGTCCAGATCTACTTCCCAGGCTACAACCAAGAGCCAGGAACAAGACTTCTTTAGAGACCAATGTTCTAGCTGTACTTTAGTTCAGGTAATTAGATTCACCCCTCCTAATTCTTTCTGCAATAACACTTAAATACATAAAAATGATTTCCTTCCTAGATAATCTATATGGGATGACTAATGTCACCTTAAGTGCTGAGTAGAGTGAATGCTAGTTATGATTTGCACAGCCCAAAGCTTGTCTTTGAATATTTGACATTTGTTTACAGTAATCACTAAGTGACACTGGAAACACCCCAGTAACACCCCCTTATTTATCACAAGACATAACCATTAGGCCCTTGTCATGTCTGTGTAACAATTATTGATAAAGCCCTACCATTTTGCAGGCTAATGCTGTATACCATTTCAAGTAGATATTTAAGAAACTCACAATAGGAACTAACATGCAACAGTACTAGCTATATTAACATGAGATTTGTTAAAAAGGGAAGGGACAGAGCTGAAGGTGCTTAACTTACTGTTCTGACTATGCTCCAGATGGATAATTCATTTCCTGAATATTTTAGGCAACATGGGACATGAAAATAAATTTGGCAAAATAGTTTGGTATTTAAATTATTTCAGATTAAATGAAAAGAACAGAAACTCTTTATCAGACAAAAAGATTCCTCATTATATTTATATTAACTGCCCATGCAGTTCCCATGTAGTCCAGGCATTCTTCAATTCTTATAAAAAGGAGATTTACCATTAAAAATATAATATTCTGCTTCAGGGTGCTCCAGTTTAGATTTTTAAGATTTAATCTATGACTTGGTCTACTGGAAACAGTCAAGTTCCAGCTCATAGTTTAGGGTAGGATGGACAGTTTGAGTTTTCAGCAGCGTATGAGGAGTGAGAAGTGTTTGCATGCTGCCAAGTCAGAATGGGACAACACCTGCGTTCAGCATCGCTGCACAAACCGGCACACTGAAAATTGCTAGTATATTATATCTGTCAACTCAGAAAAAAGAAAAAAAAAGGTTATTCAGTGGTTGATTTTCTTATTTCTGTATGTAACCTCACTAGAGCTGGAAATTTTGAAAGTGCTGCTTAGAGGGCAATAAAAATACTTACGGTTTATTTCAAAAGGCCTGCCTTCAATTGTGATTGAATTCCCAAAGATTTGCTTTTTCTGTGTTTTGTTGTTGCAACATTTAAAAACTCTTTCATAGGCATATATCATTTTATTTATATATCATCATTTATATGGATCACAGATCTATAACACCATCCGTGAGTATCCTGAAGAGCCCACAGAGAGTTCTCAGCAGACTGTATGAAGTGTAGGGATAATCATACTTACAGTTTGCATATCCTCTAAAATCATTCCTTGGAAGCTGAGGGAACAGAATTGTTTCTATGAATAGCTCTTAGTTTAAAATGTCCATCTCACCCCGTGAAGCCGTTGTGGTCAGCGCAGCCCAATGCCAACGCACGCCGGCATCCGTCTAAATTCTGCCTCATGGACAGCATCCAGGTTGCTGACATCTTGAATATGAGACTATCAGGCCCAAACCCAGGCCTTCGTTTTGTCATTAATGATGCCAAATGGAAATTATCCCAGCAGAGAGAATTCAGAAAATGCCTTATGCACCATTAAGCCCTGAAATAGAGATTTAAAGTAGCCCCAGGTCCGTGTGCGGGTCCTCTGCCACACTGAATTCCATTTCTGTGCCTGGTTTCTCTTCAGTTTGTTTCATTATGACTGATGCCAACAATCAAGTATTTCTCAGTAACTCCTGGGCTCTGCATACGTTAGTAGATTGAACTTCACAGGTGTAGTCTAAAGCAAAACCTGAAATCTATTTTGATGATGAATTCTATTACAAGTTCAAAGATTTCAGTATTGCCAGGTTAAAGCTTTTAAACTGTGGTATGGAGGAGACATTTGATCACTTATTTTGAAGAATACATCTATGCAGGATACATCTTTGTATACGGATTCGGTTTCTGGAATTCAAACACAGCTCAGTGACTATTCAGTCCAGGCCCATATATTATGCATATGCACACATGTGTATATACATACACATCTATACCCTGATCCAGAGTGGTCATATGTCTCTGGCAAGTAAGCAGTGAAAACATTCTGGATGTTGCTGTTTTATGCAACCTGCTGACAAAAGCATCCTCAGACAGTCTGTCTGTCTTAGTGCTGGCTTACCCCTGGCAGGCAATGAATACTGAATTTGATTTTAGTGGTTCTATAGGGGGAAAACAAAAACAGCAGGAAGAAAACAAGTTAAATTGCTGCCTGAGCTTGAATTACATAATAAAAATAGAGCAAAGCTACTTGTTTGGTGTTTCAAGTATGACTACAGCATTTATAATGTCTGAAAAAAGCAAACATTCCCCAAGCGACAAGAAATAAGTATTATTGAAAGGCCAAGGTATTTGTGCAGTATCTGCCAGACTATTTTTTCCATAAATATTAATAGAAATTTTATGTCAAAAGAAAAGTCCCCAGCACAGCCATTAAAAGGCAACAGGTAAAGGAAAATAACAAAGACCAGGAGGCAAAGGAAACTAATGGCAATTGGATGCTAAATTATGTCTGATTATTTTCATTTTAACACGAAGTGAGCATTTCGTGCCATTAGCAGATATTAATCAGAATCACAGGCTTCCTTTAATCTGTTTAACTGCAGTGAAAATCTGAGATTTCCTACTTAGGTTGTTGTTTGTAGACATTAAAAGTTCACACTAATCATATTTGAGATTTAGTGAGAGAAGATTTGGGATCAGTCATATTCAGAATAGCTCTGGCTAATTTTTCTTAGCGCAGGAGAAATTCTTTGGGGGACTATCACGAGAGAAAGTGGAATCATTATTGCATAGGAAATTTTCCCACTTAATTAAGCTTGCATTGTTTGTGTGTCTGACAAACACACTGACATACACTCAGAAAGCTGGTTAATTAACTAAATACAAGGACTGGCAGATTTAAAGATCAGCATGGAAAGCCGTGCTTTTTTTTTTCACTTAGGTAAATTTTATCCCGACACAGATTTGTACTCTACAGATTTTGAAACAGACTATGGTACAGATGGGGTGCACAAGAGGCAAAGATTTCCTTCCACATCCTCTACCTGCCTCTGAGCACCGCGGCCGCCGGGAGCCCTGTGCCCGCTGCTGCGGCCGGCAAAACCCCCGGGAGCTGCTGGAATTCCGAGCAGGGCCCGTGCGGGGACAGTCTCCTCCCGACCTTCCCGTTTTAGGGCTGGATTCAGTCAGCCCTTGGGAGCTGCAGTTCTGTTTTGCTTTCTGCACGGGTCATACCAAAGAGCGTCTTGCTCTACAACAGTCTAAAGAAAGAGGCCGTTTGTGGGGTAAGATGCCCACAGTTACAGAAGAACAGCAAGAAGGGCTGTAATCAAGGTAGAAAACATGTTCTTTAAAATTAAATTTGCAAAGATCGAGATCAATGAACTCGACATGAAAGCCTGCAGGAATTACAAAGAAGGTCCTTACCTGAAACGTATGGAAGGACAGAATGGAAAATACATGCGCTAGGAAAAGTGAAAGGGAACTAGAGATTTCTCTGTGAAATGACAGGAAGAAAGTCTGCTGAGAAAGGAAAAACAAAACAACAAGTTCCAAATTAGACAAAAAAAACAATCATCCTTCTCCTTCCCTCCCCCAAAAAGTAATTTTAAATTTTTGTACATTGGAATGGAAATGTAAAATTCAACTAGCAATGGATTGAATGATCCATAACAAGAGAAAATATACATTACTTCTGGTGTTTTGCTGCTCTGGATAAAGCCTGCATCTCCTCATCTTCATAAACAGCATGAAAACTTCCTACCTACACAAGGTCCTTTTTGAATAACAAAATTTATTTTCTTGGTTAAAAGCTTCCTTGTTCCTGTTAAATTAGGTTACCCTGAGATTTTTGTCATTTCTTTTTTAGAAGTGACACCTAATGAATAATGTTTTTCTATTTGTACTGTGCAAACATCAGTACAAAAGATATCAACATCTGATATTTAACAAACTGTATCCCTGAGAACAAACCGTTAATTAGAGCACCAGCTGCATCCTGCTTCATCCTTTGAGCGTAATGAGCAAATCAGTTAGGCATTTAAAATCTATTTAAACTTGATTTAACTGTTTTGATGGAGACAAGTGAAGTGTGAATTCCAAAATGTTATTTTTGTTAAACAATTGGCCAAAACTTGAAAAGAATCATAGACCATTGTGTAACAACAACCCCATCTCGGTAAACAGAGAGTTAGTGGGAGCAACAGCCAAGATCAAGGGAACAGTAGGTGGCAAGAGAAGTTAGTGGCACCAAGCCAAGTTTGACCATAAGTCAATCTGGATTTATGTATTC
>NW_010589268.1:105905-243744 GCF_000705375.1 Tinamus guttatus | reverse complement strand
AATGTATTTGGCTTTTGTTTGTTCTTGTTTAACCTCGAGACCTGGTCCCACGGTTGTCTTGGAGTTGACGTCCATAGATTGCTAGAACCAATCAAGTGTGCTCTGTGTTTTCTCTGGGTCTTTACAGCCATGAAAATAAGACAAGTAGATAGTGTCTGCAGAAGTAAAGGCCTCTCTGCATGTCAGTTGCTCAAAATACACCGTGTAGCATTTGCTTCCTCGGAAGGGTGACTGCAGCAAATGAAAACAACCTAGCAGCAGAAATTCAAAAGTCATTGTATGGTGACCATATTACGGTTAAAAGAGCCACTTTGTGTTTAAATTTCAGCCAATTCTGTCCTTCTCTCTTGTCTATCTACAGTTAATTTATTATGCATTAAAAAGTAAAAACTTTGGTAGCTTGCCTACTGCTATCTCAGCAATATACTAAGACTACAAAAAAGTCATCTTCTGACAGCAGACAGCAGCAAGCCCATTATTAATGGTCAGAAGCAAAACCAATGGGAGCAGCTAATGGACTAAGAAGCCTGCCATTATCTGCAGTAACGTCCAATCCTGCTGCTGTGGCAGCAGTAAAATGCATTCGATAGCTTTATAATTCCAGTGATCCATCAGGAAGCGAAACACGATTGGGTGGTGGAATAACGAGCTACACGAGGTTCGTTTGGCATCACATAGGTAATGACCTATCTTCTCTCTAGATAATGCTGTCTTCGTCATTTAACACTTAATGCACAACTGGCTTAAAATTTCTATTTCCTTTTTTTTTTTTTTTTTTTTAAAAGAATTGCAACACTGTAATCTCACAATCTCAAACTTCCTAAAACTGATTCTGGATGGTAAAGTAGACCAAGGTTGAACATCTAGAATCATGTTTGCAATCACATGTCAATGGGTTATAAAGATGATGGTTCCAAATCAAGTAAAAACACAGTATAAGATAAAATGCTTTTAGGGATTAACATATAAAGAATAACTTTAAGTCCCTTCTGTCAAGTTTTCTACTTATCTGGCTTCCTTAGGAATTATGTATTAACATATATATAAGCATATTGTTTTCTTCTAAGCTTATCACTAAAATTTATCCATCATCATCTTGAGTCCATCAATTTAGCATATTTTCCCCCATCTGTCAGTGAACAGCAGTACAGTAAACAGAGACGCAACAGCTTAACTTAACTATGAATATGTAATCAAATAAATCACTCAGATCAATTTAAGTTAAATTGTTACGGCTGGCAACACAAACGACATATTAGGCAACTGCAAGATTTCACTTGAACAACAGATCCTCCTCAGCAGGATGAAAGCAATGCGTCCCCGTGCCCGGAGCTCCACACCTGAGCGCACGGCATCTGCAACGCTCTCCCGAGGAACACGAGCAGACTGAACAGCACTAACTACCGTATGGTCAGGTATACGATGGGTGCCCACTCTTTGGAGATCACTATTTTCGGTTAACATCCAGTTCCACCTGTAAGTAACTAAAGGAAGCTAAAAAGGGGCCCAGCTCTCTGGTCTGAAGGTTACGTCTGGGAGAAGGGCTGCAATCATCCTGGGCAAGGCATATGGAGGAACAGCCTGGGGCTTCAGCAGCGAATGCCGTCCTGCACCCACACAACGCCCAGTCATCTGGGGGGAAATACTATCAACCACACAATCTCCTCTGGATGGCTTCGGAAAACTGACCTCAGCCCATGTTTTCAAACCTGTGAGTCTCATTCACGGAGAGGGGTTTCCCTCATGTTCAGAAGGAGCGTGCAAATCCTGAGTTACATGCACAGAGACCCTCTTATAAAGGATGTTAAGCAAATGCTGAAGGCAGCCTACCGCAATGTGCCTGTATCATCTGTATAAATCTATAAAGTCTATTGCAGGCACCCAAGAGCAAATCCGAGTTGCACTAGACACTAACCAACGATGAGCTGACTCTGAAACAGAAGTCATGAGACATAATTAAAAACCTATTAATTCAAGCATCATGCTGCATGACTGTGAAGCTCCTGGTTAAATTAAAGCCAGCCAGTGTACATTACACACAGAGCAAACTTGTATGCTCTGTGTGTAATGCTATGTAGTCATAGTATGTGCACTCATATCCTAAGCTGTGCCTGCTCTGGGCAAATGGATATCCAAGAACTTGGCGCTGCAAAGCTTGGGGTTGCAGCACGTAATGCCCTTCTGTGACTTGCCCTTAATTTCTCCATCTCCTGGCATTTACCTCCTATAGACATGGCTTTTAGGTCAGTACATTCAACTTTTCAAAGCATTTCAGATGTTTTCTTTATATTCCTCTCCATTTCCCCTCTCTCTCTTAATTAACACTGTGCCTTTCTTTACACAACTTTCCACTCTCTCTGCTCTGCTTTTCTCTCCACCCAGCCTTTCCCCAAAGCACTGAAGGCAAGAGTTGAACTTTCCAATCCACGTTTGGAACAGTTCATAATTAGACAAAATGTGTTCACTGACACCTCTAGCAATTGCTCATTACGAAGAAGCTGAGAAAATAAATGAAGGAAAAAGAATTAGGGAGGTCACTAACTATTGATTTATTTGAGACTTATGGGCATAATGAATAGCCATCTGGAACAACAGAATTCTGGCTGCGCAATCTCCTCCTTCAGTGAACTGTTTAGACAGCTTATTTCTGTGATTACTAGCTGACCAAAATTGGGTAAACGATGGTTTTCAAAACTTGGAAATATTTTACATTTTGGTTAAAATGACTATTAAAGGGGTCTGACAGCCTGGACAGGCTGTCAAGATGGGCACAGCAAGCATTTGCATCTTGTAAACTTTCCCCTGATAAGATTCTACTTAAGGACAGAGGCTTTCATGTGGACCGTGTGGTTTGTGCTTTAGGAGCAGAGCCAAGGGTCGGAGTGCAGAGGAGTTTCAAGTTTTGTAGTTAGGGAATCCCTTTAAGGCAGCACGAGACGGTTTTCTCTTTTCCAGAAAGGAAGCACAGTGGGGTTACCAAGAAAAGGAGAACGGAGGGGAAAACCAGAACTCAGGAAAGTTACAGCAAAGCTCACAATAAAAGAAAAGCTTACATACAAATGATAAACAAAACCTTGCAGCTAAGTTACAGCATGCCCTATGACAGCACTAATGCTCTAGTAATTTCCAGTCTTTCAGCATCCAGGTCAGTGGCGCGGTGGATACCACCATGGAGCCTGTCGGGTTCCCTCCGTCCCCACTTGCCGCCTCAGGCCACCTCCCCGGGCCCTGTCCCCATGGCCGCAGGCGGCAGCGGTGCCGAACGCGGCCTGGTCCCTGGCAGCCAGCGCAGGGCCGGCCCCGCTCGCGCAGGCCGCCCGCTGTCACACTCCTCAGCTCCGCGAGGGCCTTTTGGGCCCCGACGTGGAAATCGGGCCTGCGCGAGCACGGGAGCGGTTGCAGAGAGGGTCTCTGGCAGTTTTCAGGATGTCAGCTCGCTCGCCAAACACTTACCTCATGCTCTCCAGCCTTTTGCCACCTAGTTTTGACACAGCGCACACGCGGGGAGAGCAAACTTTGCCGCTCAAGAAAATACTCAGCTGACAGGGATGAAGCCAGCCCAAACCTCTTCCTCCATCTCCTTGCAACAAGGTGCCAAATTGTTTTCTCCTTGTAAGAAAAACACAGGAGGCAGAAATGGCCATTTGGGAAGGCAGGGAGGTGCTAAAACATGTCAGTGTATCCCCCCGCTCCAAATTACTGCCATGTCAAGATTTTAAGTCCAGGGGAATTTCACAACATGGAAGAAACAGGTTCAGCTGAGGATCCCTCCTGCGGCTTTTCCGGATCTCAAGGCTCCACCCTGAGCAGCCTTGCCAGCTCACACCTTCCTCTTCCCACCCTGGCACTGGGCAGAGGAGGCAGACAGGAGCGTAGCTCTGTCTAAAGCAGTTGTGACACCCGAACTCAACTCCGTTAGCAAACACATCCGATGCTGTGGAGCGGCCTTGTGTCTCCACATTCCTGCAAATTTTGGTATGGTAAAGGTCACAGTGGGCACTTCAGTCCTTACAATTTATTAATGTGACCCCTTTTTACTGCAGTGCACAAACCCCTAACAGCCTTCAGGGTATTTATCTGCCATTCCCTTGCAAGGCAGGACAGAGTTTCTGATCCTATTTTACAGAAAGGAAATGGAGCAAGGAGATTTACATGCAGCGCAGACAAATTTACTTATGTTCCTGACTCCCACTGAAATCAGGGCATGTAAATGGCCAGAACGCATAGGGGTAAAGTTATTTGCATCTGCTGTAGTGGGAGGTCTGCAGCAGGCCCATAAAGACTTCTAATCTCTTCCATTCAAAGCTTCAACCCTCTGCAATCCACCAATTGCTTTAACAACACTTTTATGATCCGGGTCAGAATAATCTTTGTGGTTCTGAAAACAAATGGCCCCATAAAGAAAGAGATTTGCTGCCTCTTGCACTTCTTCTAGTTCTCCAGGTCTGTTTTTGCTGCATTCTCCTGAGTGATAAAGAAGAACCCTGGCCCCTGCCATCCCTATGGAAAATACATAATGTTTATGTAGCCTTGATGTTATTATTTACTTTTCAAATGTGGAATGAATTTCCAAGCTGTCAAAAACGATTTCTGCAAACACTTTCTGAAATCCAAACCAAGTTCTTTTCCTTGTCTGCATCCCTGCAAAATTGCAGTTATCGTGCTGCAGGAGCTCCCTACTGAAACCCAAATAGATTCCCACCCCCTCTCAGGATACTCACATTTTCCAGCCTCTCTAATTTAGGGATTAGCAGATCTTTGGGACCCGGGCCATGGGTACGGAGGGAGGCTAACGGCTAAGCCAGGCACAGCAGGCAGCTCTGGCTCTAGCTGGCACAGGGCACAGCCGAGCTGCTGGCTGGGAGCCGGCCCGCCGGGAACCCGAATCAGGGCCCAAAGGGCTACGAGAGGAGCCTTTCACCCCAGCAGCGCAGAGGCTGCGTCGCTTCCACCCGAGGGAACGGCGGAGGCCCCGAGCCTGGCGGGATGCGAGCTGGCTTGCTGTTGCAGGACCGGAGCCAAGGGAACAGGGCCAAGCGCGGCACCTCTGCGCTCACAGTGCCAAGTCTCGTGAAAAGCAACAGGCTGGGACACGCAGGTGACACGCACAGGCCTGTCCCTAGGTTGTGGAGCCTCTATCCCTGGGATCTCGTGTATAAGCATGTAGACCAGCCAGAATTTCTTCAAAACCAAGGACATCACAGCACGGCCAAAACAAGACTTGGCCCTTCTGAGGAGGAATGGGCTCGCTCCAGAACAACTGGCACTCAACAACATTATCAGCACCAGACAACGAGAGAAAAAATACTTGTACTTGCAGTTTAACCCTGGCTTAATAACCGTGACTGAGGAGAAGAAGATGCCCTTCTGATTTAGATAAGAGGACTAGCCAGGCTGGGTCCCTGTGGAAGTGGGAAACATATGTAGGGCCTCGCTGCGACTGAGCTGCATTTGGCACAGCAAGAGAATTCAGTGATTTTGATGGATTTGTTTAGTCTCTGTTCCCTGTCCCAGGCGTCACATAAGAAAAAGTTCTGCTTTCGCCATCAGTTCCTTATTACACATAATTGCTTTCTGATCCCAACACTACTTAAAATCTACTCTATTTTGTCAAACATAATTTAGATTAAACTCCCAAAGTGATACGCTAGGCTTACACCTGCACGGTGAACATTCACACCCTTCCCCGAGGACAAGTGTACCTGTCCAAACTGAACATTTGCAACAGGTCCCAAATCTCTTGCTTATCTAAACAGAAGACCTGGAAAAAGAGATCAGACGTGGCCACGGCACATCTTCAGACAGATACGTGTTGCTCCTAACTTTGGCTGCGATCCTTCTACTGTCTGTCATTTAATCACTTCCTCTCGAAGGGGAAACGATTTGCGCACAACGTGGCTGGCAGGTAACTGCACCATGAGGCAGAAAACGTAACACAGAGCAGACTTTTTGGCTTGATGCAATCGCAATGAGCTCCGGCAGCAGAGAGCATGCGGACAGACACGCACAGGTTTGATACCCTCCGTGCAGCAGACGTACAAATGTGTGCACAGGGCAACGCGCTGCAGTGACGTGGCTGCCTTGGCACACCAGCGAATTCCGAATCTTTCTGCCCTGTTTTGGGATACAGCTCCATTAACACTGTCACTATCTCTGTTTTTGACAACAGATCTTTTCACTGCTTCACATCTGTAACTTGTATTTCTAAAGCTATAATGAAACCCAGTGCATACCCCTCAATACAAGAGATGAAATCACAAAAGTTAAAGGATGTCATTCCCATTGGAAGACAAGAAGTATTTGGATTGCACTGGAATCCTTATACTTGCCTCAACAATAGTCTTTGTATGTTAGGCAGCATGAGCTAAGAACAAAAGAAATAAAAACCCTTTCACAAGAGAATAAATCATCCAAAATTCTGAATTTGGTCTGACTTCTCCTTTTGAAATCTTGTTTGCATCTCTCCACCCTGCACCACTCATAAGATTCAGAACAGCTCTCAGGATGCCAGTGTTGTTTTAATTACCTGAAATCTCTATCAGCTTTTCAGTGCAGAGACAGAATGTGTGAGCTCAGCACAGCTAGAAAGCTTGTGGTTCAGGATGTCTGGTTTAAAATGAACCATCAACATAAGCTATATTGCTCTCTTTCCTGGGCTGGTTACTGCCCTTAAGCACAGTGCTCAGCTCTAAACAGCAAGTTCACGGATCACCAGAAGGGTGCTGGGTCAGGATGCGCTCTGGATATTATCTCCTTGCTACGTGCAAGCTGAAGAAACTTTCACAACACAGTTTTGGTCTACCAGGAGAAAAGAAAGAAGAGGCACCGGCTTAGATCTTGCAACACAATAAAATGAGGAAATGAGCCAGCTGGAAACTTCCCCTAGATATTAAGCAAGAAATAAAAGTAAATCCACAAAGCACCAACTTGAGGCCTGAAGCTGGCAGCCGTAAATAAGAAGCAACAGTGCTCAAGTGGAGAAAGAAACACGACAGCCAACTGGCCAGCCATCAGGGCAGAGACTGAAGAGGAGAATGAAGTGAAAAAAATGGAATGCAAACTGACAAGATTTTCTTCCTTGCCTTAAAGGTCTGACTTAGGCAAAAGGAAAACTAGGACCCTCTGCAAGGGCTGCAAACCTGCTACCAGTGAAAGGAATGGTGGTGTCCATGCCACTCGGGCAGGAATGTCTCCCTGTTGGGGAATTCTGGAACTTCTTCACAATGCAAAAATCACTGGACTGAGCTTTAGAACACAGGCTGAATAAGAAAAGGTAATTAAAGATACAGGGATTATGAGGAGAAGGTACATACATTTTGTATTTTATCTGCATCTTGCCAGATAAATACGTTTTTGCTAAAGCAATCCATGTTCTAAGGAAATACAGCCAACTTAATCTAGAAAAACTTTAAGGAAGCACTTGATGTCATATTAGAAATTATTATTACTTATGTTAGTAAAGATGGACATTAATTGGGTGGGTGAGGAGCTGCCTAAAAAGATTGGGGCTCGAATTCAAGACTGGTCTTACTTCACATTTGCATTAACCTTCACAGCACAAGACAGAGGAATGAAGCGACAGAAGCTGCAGATGACAAAAAGCTGGAAGACCTCATTCATAAGAAGACTAGGATATTATTATAAGGGAAGAAGTGGGTAACTCGTGACTGGAATGGCAAAAATAAAATGAAATGCATCTTGAATGTGGCATTTAATAAATCTGCCACTGGTTTTCAAACAAACAAGTTTCAAGCTGTAGATCTGAAAGAATGAAAAATGGTCCCTGGCAGCTCGTGCAGACCCAGTGAACACAGCAACCAGTTAAAGCTTTCATTTAAATCTTCTGATGGAACACACAAAATGTTTACAGAAATGCAGCCTATATGGCAGCCCAAGCACAAACCTGATTTTATAGCACGAAATATTCAGAATAAGGTTTTGTATTTTCTTCCACACCAGACAAAAGCAGCCAGGCCTGAAATTCCAGGGTGCAGATGCACGTGGCAATAGGTGGGTGTTCGCCCCTGTGTGTGCTCGGCCTGTCTTCCTTCACCTCCAGGTACGGAGAGCTGCTCCGGCCGTGCAGGTGCCCTGCAGAGACACGGGCTGGTGACACAGCTCACAACAGACCTGCTAAGGGTCTAACAGCCCTTGCACTGCCTTGAGGCACAGCTGTGAAATCCAAATTCAGCAAAAAGAGCACTGAAAGATTTCTGAGGTTCAGGGGAGGACAAGGGAAAAGAGACAGCGAAGGCAGCCTCCAAGCCCTGCAGGTAAAGAAGCCATGCTTCTAGTTTTTACTTTCTTTTGGAGGTTTTCTTGGAGTTTTACCATCTCAGTGTCTGTGTAGACCTGGTGGGAATTGGCAGAAGAAATCGCACCACCCACACAAGATTACCATTTTTTACCAGGCATAGAAACGCCAAGATTTCTTTCAGAATTTTAGCATCAACTCCAGTAAGATATTCTTTAGTCTATCAGCGAGACTAAAAATGACTTTCAATATTAAACTTGTTTGATTCTCAACATAAATTAAATCAAATAAATTGTAGCATAGAGCAGGTAAACAATGATTTCCTACCATCGATAAAATAAAAAAGATGAAAAAATGTTATAAAACTCCTCTTCAAAATGCTTTATTTGAAGGAGGAAGATACAAAACCAAAGCCAACAGTCTCATATACCATATAGTCTCATTGTCCTCTATGGTCCTGAATTTAGTCCAGATTATCTGCACTATGTTACATCAGTGCTCCCTCTGACTCCTTGTCCATGTGCATCTCAGGAAGGCCAGGATATTGCTCCTATAGAAAAGGGCACCCAATTACAGTTTTCTAGGTCACAGAGGACACTGGAACATGCAATATTTAAACTACAATTCCTGGGAGAAACCACAACAAAAATGCAAAACCAGCTTTAGGGAAATGGTTGGTTAACTTTGACAAGAAGAAAAATAAATAGTATAGTTAAAAGATGGGTCCCTCGATTAGTCAGAAAAAGTATTTTATGGAACACACAGTTGATAGCAAGATTTGAGAAGCCTTGTTACTCCACTTTTAGCTATCAGAGTATTCACTTCTAAATATTTTTCTAAGAGAAGGCTTAATATATATGGTGTTTAAAGCCCCTGCTGTGCAAATATTTACCCACAGGAACAATTTTATACATGCAAACAGCAGCTTCTTGTTGGATGGGGTATTCACATGCCTAAAGTATTCATTTAGCACAGAAATGTCATAACTAAAGCTTTACAATGAGATTTGGGGGAATTATTTGTATTTAACTTGAGTATGCCATCCTCTCTTCTTTTAAGACTAATTCATGCACATCCTTTTCCGCACAGTTCTTTGAAAATCTCCCTTTTTTTTTAAATTTTTTTGAACTTGTGCCTAGTTTTGGATCCTTCCCCCATTCTCTGTTGTTTTCTGCCATGCATTTTCTCTATGAGATTGGTCTGCCAAATCAGAAAGTGTTATTTTTGCTGCTTAATTGAATGATTACGTTTTTAAGACAAGGAAAGTCAATATGTCTATGTATATTTCATTTTTAAATTTAATGACCCCAAACACCAACAAAACAAAGCTACTTCTTTACTTTTTGGATGAAGATTTTTGAAACCAGCTTTAGTCTGAAGAACATTTTCCTGAATGATAGCTTGAATAAACACCCATGAGCTGAAAAAAACTTATGTGCCAACTGGAAAAGCTCGTTATGAGGCTCTATGCATGCTCACGCTTTGTTCTTTTGTTCTGGATGATTTATTTTAAAAACTTCATCACTTTATAAGGATATATTCAGTTCTGAGTCACTTGTAAACAAATCACAGTCTCCAGTGCGACTGGAAGGAGCCGGGCCCTTGCGGCAGGCGCTGACGCACAGACTTGTTAGATGAGGGCAAGAAAACGAGCAGAAAAAGGGAAGAGTTTCCTCCCTCCCCGGCTCCCCACCAGCCTCCAAAACATCCACACGGATCCCTGTAATGTGCATGGCACGGCCTAAACACCACTGCTCTGAGATACAGTGAACTGCAACGAGTCATGAACACAGACCAGCGCAAAGGAATTAAAAGATAGAACTATATTTTTCAATTAATGTCTCTGAAGACCTACTCAGCAATGCTCCCAGCAAGAGCAGAGGAAATTGCCATAGGGTTCGGCATCACCTCTTGAACATTCCCAACTAATAACATGTGCTCACTGGATAAGCTGAAACAACTAGTATGCCTGAGCTGATGAGTGAGATATTGGTGAGGAATTACCAGTTTACTATTGCTGAAGATGTTAATAAAAGTTAGGCACTCTCAGACTGTGCATTCCTGGTGAAACTCCACTCATCCGTCACACCATTCGGGCCCCTCTGCTGAAGGATCACACAAAGAAAGCTTTGCTGAAAAGAGGAGGGGAGCTCTGTGCGGTTTGCTTTCAAATCCCCTGCCTGCAAGTCCGCGTCTCGGGGAGACGAAGGCAGGGGAATCTTCTCGAGGAGGGTGGATGCAGCCGGTGTCCGCGTGTCTCCGTGGAGACCGTGTAAACACATCTGTTTTCTTTTTGCACTTGTGCGGAGCCCATGCGGCACAGAACTCCTCGCGGGGGGAAGCAAACAGCATTTCAGGGCAGGGACAGGGAGGATTTCTTACCACAATGCCCAGAGCAGACCCGCTTGAATTCATTTCCATCAGTGATCAGGCAAAAAGAGCAGGGAGCGCAAGTCAGAGCTTAAAGTTCAGGGCCTGCGTCCCTTGGTGCTCAGATTTAACATTTGGCCTAAGCTGAGGGGGGAGAGGAAACGCAGACATCAGACATTGAAGGCCATGGGGTGACACATGACACACGAATACCTCCCAAACCTGACAACGCAGCTCCAGTTCACAAACTACTTAGCATTTACATTTTTATAACATTATTTTCCATTTACCCCCTACACATATTCATTTGCGGTTAATGAAGAAAGGAAAACAGATTGCAGTGCAGCTGCGTCGCGCTTGTTTGTTCATCTCACTAACGGCGTTTCCGCTCCAGCACTGGCAAAGGGGAGCGCACGCTCAGACAGCGGCGCTTCAAAAGCTGCGGGTTGTTCTAGGCCTCAACCATGTTAAACCAGATTTCACCAGGCACCAAACGCCCTCTGGTCCTTCTTAATTTCTGACTATCACAGTATCACTTCCACGTTTTTCTGAATCACTTTCCTCGTAGACCAGCCGGGCTGCAGACAGACATTTGCTCTGCAAAGCGTGTCCTTCATTGGCCTCGGCAGAACGCAAGTAGAAATCCCACCTTCTGCACCTCTGAAACGTGGGCAAGGCCTGGCTTTGCTCCCGGATCCTCTTACAAGAGTCTAAAAGCACTCCCTAAAGCAGATCACATGCAAATCAGGTATATTCATTTAAAACTCCTGTTTGAACCTTTTAAAAAGACCCATATGATTGTGTCTGCAGCATATTGAAGAAAATACCTCTAGATATATACCGTGAGAGACATCTCTACTGGCAATATTGTCAGAGATTACACTAAATCAGAAAATAAAAGGGCTAGAGGAAAGTAACTTTATCCAGTGAACTAGATTTCCTGCAAGCAGGATGTCTTTACTTATTTATATAGTCCCAAAGAGCCTAACCTTGCTGCCTCCAGGTTTTACAAAGGTTTGGAAATGAGTGTCTGTGAGCAGCAGTGTCTTTCTAATTAGCTAAGGGAAGAACTGGAAGGTAAGATTTTGGTAGCTAAACTTTAATGCATAAAAAAAAATCTCTTCCTTACAGCACAAAAAGGCACCTTATGAAGACTTTATATCTTTGCCTCAGTGTTAGGTTTATCCAGTTAAACATTTCACATAAGACAGCTTTGCCGCTGCCATTTTTAAGCCAATTAAACCTCAACTTTCACTATTTATTTAGTAAGATACCAGCTATCTCACAGTAGGAACCTCCAAGCGGCAGGGAGACACTTAGCAGTCAAATGATACCAGTTCAAAGTATGTAATTGCTACCTGGATCCGCATAATGTCCCATAACCTTCCCGAGACACGGCCCAGAAAGGCTGCACACGAGGTCCTGTCCCTTCACAAGACAGGTCAGATGAGCAAAGCTGCAGCGATTAGTCATTTCACAGCTTGTTTGCATTGGCTGTGGAATTTCATGCCTTTCTGAATACTAAGCTAAGGAATTTCATGACATGGCAATACTTCAAGTGAAAAGGGCACAGTAATTAGTTCAAGGCATGAAAGGAATTTGATTTTATAATGTCAACGTTTTGACTGTATAATGCGTAATAAAGGGAGTTTGTAAGCTCTGCCTGACAAAAATACAAAATTAACCTTGCGGGAAGTGCTGAACGTTTCTCCTAAGCTTTTGCAGGAGAGAAGTCAAAATGCCTGAGCCACTTTTCAATAAAGCAGAAGTTTCCTGTTCTCTAGTTCTCCTTCCTCTGGGGTTCTCATCCCAGGGCAGTGTTTAGCAGTGCTCACTGACGCTGCTCCTGCTCTTCAGCTTCCGAGCTCTGCCCGAGCAGCCCGGTGCGCGCGAGCCCCGCGCCGGGCACATGCCCAGCTGGCAGCCACGGGCCACAGTAGCTCTTGTTCCTTTTTCAACTTTGCTGGCAAAGCATCAGCACAGACCTTGGGGAGGAATTAATCTTCTGTGCAAACATATACCGTGGAGCCTTCCCTTGGGAAAAGGGCGTATAGTCACCGAGAGTCTTCATGCTATTGAAAATCCCTTTGGCACACGAAGTGCTATTTAGTCAGAATGCAAGACATCTGCTTGAATTTATTCCACAGCTTTTCCACTAGGAAGTTCACTAGCCATGGCTTCTATATATCAATATAAAAGGAACACGGAATGTATAGAGCATGGGTTTTTATTTTTTTGGAAAATTTCAAATATATTTCAGTATTTCAATAATATCAAAGAGCTTTGCTACTTACAAGTAGCAAACTTGTAAGTAAAAGCTTTTTAAAGCAGCAAAAAAAAAAAAAAAAAAAAACAGGAAGACTTCCCAGCTTTCCTCTCCTTCTTCCTACCCAGCCAACTTTAAGTTTCAAAGTATCAACCTATTTTATTTTATAAATAGGGAAACAGGTGTATAAAGTAGAAAAACACAGCAAGTCTAGAAAAGCAAGCCAGAATTCTTAACAAGCAACACAGCTCAAACCTGTGAGACCAAGCAGCACTGCTGCTCATTGATTTCCGACACAAAGAATGGAAAATTCCAGATACTTTCTTTAAAAAATAAGTGCTTTTATCGGGCCGCACTGAGCAATTAGAGTATGCTACTGGCAATAACCTGAAGAGTCCGTGTATGTGCTGTGTAGTAATTCTGCCTGCAGTAAAGGTTGTGCATCAAATCCGTAGGCCGTTAAAGTCAACTGAAATATGAAAGTCTATTTGTTACTTGTTTGCAGGAGAAAAAAAAAAAAACACGCCATTGATACTTAAGATACTTGAATAAATGCTTAAAAACTTAAAACATCTCATCATATATCCGTCAAAGCAGGGTAGGCCTGACCACAAAAGCACGCAGGTGTACAATGTAAAGGAATCTGTTGCTGTGTTTTAAAACCAAGGCCCACCTTTTCCTCCAAATACATCCTGCACAAAATCAGCACTCGGTTAATAAAATGCAGTAAATATTTCGGATCGGAGTGATGCAGGAGTTCCAGGAGCGCTACCTTGTGCACGCACCGCCCTGCAGAGCGGACTGCCCGGCCGCAGCGCGTACGGGACCTTCCCAACGTCGATTCCTCGCAAACGCTCCCAGCTCCGCCACCCAGGTGCTGTCATCTGTCCCTTCTTCACCAAGAGAGCTTTCTCCCTGGATTCTCGCCACCAGTGTGGTGCAATTACTTTGAAAAATACAAATCCCCAAACCTCTGGAGGAAAGGCTCAAGGCATTATTTTCTGTAACAGGTCTCTCCAGAGCTACTGCACGTCTGAAAGCCACCAGGCTGGTGTCACTGCTTGGGACAGGCACAGGGACAGCAGCACAGCATGGCCCGTTGCTGTGGATCAGCACAACAGTTTGGATGATGGTGTGCGTGGCCAGTATTCTCCTAGCTTACACTGAATCTGTTCTGACTGCGTTTATACATTACATAGAGTCTAGGAAATCAAACGCAACATACAATTTCTGTGAACAAATAACCAGTTTGGGCCTTTTGTTTACGTAATTGAAGTGTTCCATTGCATAGATATATTTTTTTCAAACCATACATTTAGCTTGTTGTGCAACAAAAGGCTATCATCCAGTTATATAAGCACTTTAGAAATAAGATGACAAGGTATAGCTCTTACATGGTAGTTGTCTGAGCTTCAGACATTCAGAAATCAGGAGTTAATGCCTTTTAAATGAGGAAAAAAAAAAAAAGACCAGAGAACTCTAGAACGGCTTTTTAGTCCTATTGATCATTTTAGGATCTTTTATTTTCAAAGTTCGGAGCCTTTAGGATTCACTTTTGAGAATTTTTTTTTTTTTTTAACCCCCATCCAACAGGCATGATACCTGCAATGTACTTTTCCGGAGGCTCAAGATTCTGTCTAAAAAAATGTTCCCAAGAAGCAAGAGTGAGAGTAAAACCCCAGGTTTCCCTTGGGAATTCAGCCGGGCATGCATGATGCCAGTCCCGTGAGGAATATTTCCACTGATCCCCAAGAGTTTCTATCCAATGCAGAACCTTTGCTCAGATGGATTGTTTCCCACAATCTCAGCATGACTAGGGGTGCTACAACACTCTGATTTATACAGATAATAATAATTTAAAAAGTACCTAAATGCAAAGAATAAATGAAGCATTTACCATTTGGGGAGTGTTAATGATGTCCTGTTGCTGTCTGCTAAATCTGTGCAGTACCCACACAGAAGCCATCCCAAATTCCGCAGGCACGACACCATGCTCGACTTTGAACCACTTGCACTGAGACACAAATGCTGAAGGAAGGAGTCGTCTGTGCCCTCCCCAGAACCACCCAGGGATAGGCAACTTATGAGAATTTGTTCCTCTGTCAAACAGTGAAAATATTTTCAGTGAGCTTCTCTGGGGGAGGTGTCCTAACTCCATTTAAAAAAAAATATTTTCTCTGTCAGCTTGAATAACAGAGTACAGGATAGTTGAAAATCTTCCTGCGACACCTAGTTAAAGGCAGCTGCAAGCATTTCAGAGGATGAGCAGAGAATTTGAAATGATCTTGACAGATTGGAGAGCATCTGAAACTGTTCAATGAAGCTAAATCCAATAAAGGTGAGCGCAAAACGCCAAACCCTCCGGAAGAACCAGTGAAACCCAGAGCACAAACCAAGGGCCATCTGGCCAGGCAGCAGCTCAGCAGAGAAATATTTAAAGCTTCTAGTGAATCAATAACATGATGCTGATTTTAAAAAAGCAAATCTCATTCTGGGAGGCATTGTCACAAGAATCATATGGAAGATGCATGTAATTTATTCCACTCTATTTGGAAATGCTCAGAAATAAAGATAGAGTTTCCATTTTGGGGAACCAGATAAAGAAAAAAAAAAACAGAAGAATTTGAGATATTCCAGGAGAGCTGGGCCAGCAACACGCCTGGACACAGCCGAGTGCTGACAGAGAATATAAATGTGAGGCTGCCTAGAACATCTTGCATCTCAAAGAGATGAGAGCTACCTAACAAGTGCCCCTGCAGAAAAGAAGATTTCACAAAAGAAATGAATTTCATTTAAGGATAGATAGTCAGGAGATCTTTATCAAGGCTGGCAGATCAAAACATAGCTATGGGTAGGAAAGGTCATGTACTTCAACTCAACAAAAAACAGCCAGCATTATCCCTGGTAAAAACATATCAAAATAAAACTGCCTTTGAAGAAGAAACAATTTCTCTGCTTTGCAAAGCTTGCTTGGTGTACACTGCAAGATTTGCAGAGGGAGGCAGTTTAACAGAAGAGAATGAGGTGCCCCTAAAATGCCGAAAATCAGGAAGAACAGGATTGTTCCTATCTATGGTGATTCCAGGTTACCATTACCCACCACTGCCTGACATGGCCTTTTTGCAGTTTAGAGAATGGCTTTGCTCAAGTCAAGTCAGCTCCTACAGCCCCTAACTCATCATCACTTGGGCTTTCAGACAAGGGAAAAAAAACAGAAAGAGCAAACAAGTGAAGGCACCATGTGGACCAGGGAGGGAACCCGGATCCGCAGTTATCTGGGCCTCATTACAAAGGAATCATGCACATCCAGTAGGATCCGTCTAATCCTTCTTCCTAAAGGAGCCCAGAACGCCAGGCATAGCTGCAAACACTGCTGTGCCAGCACGCTTCAGCACAAAGATAACATTAAAAATCTTGCAAGCTATATAAAAATATTCTGCACAATTTCCATAGGTTATATTAGCATCACTTGGCAAGTCTCCTCCTTTTTGGAGTCCTAGATGAACTGGTCTCTTTTCACAAGCAAATCAGTTACATTAACCGTGGTAATTAACAGTGGTATGCATTAATTTATGTTTTCGTTTCCTCCCTACTTTGTTCATTTAGGGGAACAGAATCCATTGATCTGATCAAGCATAACAGTGCACAAAAACTTGCTTTCTTGATCACATAAAAACAGACTGCTGCAGTGCAGGTGGATTATTAATCTTTCTGCGATTTGTGATACTCAATGACCAAGGAAATACTGGAGAGGTTTATATGCATTCAACTCTGGAGAAAAATGTGCTCTATTCCATTGCTAAGATCCATAATACAATTTCTTTGCCATGATTCAGCATTAGAAAGTTCCTCTGTCTCCTTTTCTTCTATGATACATCCACCCATCTCCATTGCCATACTGTGAATTTCATCATTTAGGTTTTAATTTTCCAGTGTCTTCTAGCGTATTTTTGATACTAAATCATCATGCAGTAAAAATACAATGTTCTTAGCAGCATCCTTGGGGTGAAAATGCCTCCTTCCTCCCTCAGCACAACACCAGCTATCCAGCTACCGTGACCAATATAACAGGAAAATGCAGTAATTAAGAATCAGCCAGAACGTCTGCTTAAGGAGATTCTGTCATTGGATCCCTTTCCTCTCCCTTCTCATTCTCCCATTGGGAGAAAAAAGGAAAAAAAAAAAAAGAAAAAGAAAAAAAAAGAAAAAAGACCCCCCCACACACACTAAAATCTGAAGGGATTCTCTCAGATAAATGATGGGCTTGATATTGGCTTCTTCAGCCTCCTTTGCTTTTCTCTTCTGTAATATTGGAGAAGATTAAAATTAACTTTACTGTATACAAATATTACTGCTGTGATCCTCCTGGGAATAGCATGCACAGCATTGAAAAGCACACTCCCAAAATTCAAAATTTAATTTACAGCACAATGCCCACTTCAGGACAAAATGCCAGACTCCTGAAAGCTTTAGCGTTTCCTCTGCTCTGCTTACTGAGGGATTGCTATTCCTAGAAGAATTCGGCTCTGTAAGATAAGTGTTAATACATTATTTCTGTAGATCTCCAGGGCCTGAAGTTTGAATTTAATGTGAACTGAATAAAATCATTTGCTTTTTATCAGCATGGTCCATGAAGCATGGTTTGAGGCCAATATGTGACTCTAAGGAAAATGAGTTTAGCTCCAACTCCCTAATCCCTGCATAAGATCATAAAATCACCACACATCACTCAGTGCTGTTTAGCGAGAAATGGCTGCCTCTGTCGTAGTAATAAAAACCTGAATTACAGTCACTGGCTCCTCAAGATGATGGCTCTTGCAGGTGAGGAACGGGATTGCACATGGATAGGCAGAAGTGCAGCCAATACAGAACTATAAACTTTGTTACACGTTGAAGTTTCCAACTTGGAAAACAATTTTCAAAAAGGAAGAACCGTTCTCTTGAGCACTATTTCTCTCATGCACATGCACGGTTACATGTAATAATTCTGGGCCAAACCCATGCTCAGCTGTGGGTATGATTCCAGAGTAAACACTGGAGAAACTCCCAATTTAGACTTATGTAATTCACATCATTTAAACATGGTTTATTCAGCTTATTCACATGTAGTCATGTCAATTCAAACATAGAGACTCTTGCTGAAACAATTCATGTTTTCCACAAAATTCCTTGCATTACAAATGCCAGAGAGGGAAGAGCTGAAGACATAACAGGAAAAGTTCACTAATTTGCATGAAATGAGTCAGTTATGTCAAATGTTGGTGTAACTTCTCTTGATGAGACACAAGGGAATTTCACTAGCATAGAAAAGTTCATCCAAACTCCCGCTGAACGTCCAACAAGGGAACGAGCTGGTCCAAGTGTCCGTGCAGAGACACGGAGAGACCAATATACCCACTCACACCCGAGCCTCCTCTTCAGGAGAAATTACCTCACCAAATGAAACACTTCTGACAACTGGATGGGGTAATATTGCGCATTCTCCAATATACAAATACTCCAAGAGAAAAAAAGAGAGGGAAAATATTCTCAACACATTATTTCTTACAGTTCTCCTTAAGATTCCCTTCGGAATCCCTTGATTCTCTGTACAGTAAAGGCAGAAGTCAATGAGCAAAACATTCTCATTTCTCTGAAGCAATCTTAAATATTTATTACTTATTACTTTAATTATTAATTTATAATTAAAGTACTTTTTACTCTTTTATTAATATTATTTATTACTTTAAACTTGCAAAGAACTTTTCCTTGCATCTCAGCAGCCTCTGGATCAAGCCCTCCGATAATGCACTAATAGGAGTTTAGAGGAGAGCAAATAAAGAGTCTAACAAGCCAGTAAACTGATGGAGCCCAGCATTGCACAGATGTTTTCCTAGAAATCAAACGACTACAATCAAGCAAATCCTTCTCTGGACTGCTGTCATGCGCCATTCCTAAGTTCAGCAGAACAATTCCAGTGTTTAGACATCAATTCTCCAGATTTACCATAAACAGAGCAAAGGAGAACTTTGTTTAGTTTGTTTGCATAAAGAATTACCCAAGCTTAATTTAAGCAGCAGTTCTGCCCGGATGTCTTGGACCAAAGGAAGGAGTCTGTGAAAGTCCTGGTGTGATTTGATTTTTATCATAGGCACATATTGATGTGTCCAAACAGCAAACTAGATGCGTGCAGGAACAGAACCATCACACAGCTACCCACATCTGACTGTATACTTAGTTCAAAGTTAATTAGAAACAGATTTAAAGTAAGCACATAAACCACTGAAATCTGAAAGAAGAGTAGGAACAGAGTTACCCCGTTTAAACTAGACCAGTACAGTCTGTGTGCACACTAGGTCTAACAGCTTCCACAACTGCCAATTGAATTCAAGTTCTGTGATTATCCACCACGTGTAAAAAGCAACTTTTAACTTTTTTAACCTGTGCTAAATAAAACATCAACCTTTATCAAAAAAAGGACATAAAGTGATGCTCATAGGAATCTCAGAGTTAGATAGTGATATTTTGTAGAATATATTATTTAACAACCTCGATTTAGGTACATATGCTGATCTGAAGGATGGCCATATTCAATAATTAACAAGTATGAACATACAATTATCATATTATTAATTATTCAGTGCATGATATGCAGCAGCAGCCTTTCTCCGGAAGGGTTCACGTCAGGTCCAGCCCAGGGACTGCCACCGTTCTTTCTCCAGTCTCTCCTCGCCAATGTGAACAAGGTCATTCCTGCCTTTCCTCTCACTGTAAGCCCTGTCTCTCCCCTCAGCTTGTCTCTTCCCATACTCAGTTCAGGTGTGGCAGCACTAAAACTCAAGGGAACAAGGACTATATTCTCTCCAGGACAAATCTATGTGCAGCAGGTGGCATTTTGCCATCCGAGGAGGCACCTCTCCTCACATTCAATGCAGGTTTCTAGCCATGAGCGGGTCATCTTCCTGCACTGCCTTTCGGGACAGATTGGATCTGTATTCTCAGAGAGAAGCCGAAAAGGCTCCTCTGTCGATGAGGAGGGCAGGAAGCAGCAGAGCTGCCCTGACCTCGCTGCCCGTCTCGATGGAGCTCAGCTTGGCAGCCCCGGTGCCAGGGGACACCACGGCCCTGCGGGGTGGAGCGGTGTCATCGGGCCCCTCAACCTGCCCAGGGACATGGGCTGGGAAAAGGACCCAGAGCAGCAGCAACAGGAAATACTGAAAAAAATACCAGGGGAAGCTTGGACTCCTATTTCAATACTTAAAATATTAAACGTGTCTTGATAATGAAGTCAAAACAAAAAATTACACCTAGTTGCATTTATGTGATCAAATTACGCAAGTATGCGGAGATATATGTTTCATAAGCAATTAATTTGCCCACTGACTGGGCAAGTAAGATTTGTGTCCCACTGACTTACCCCTTTATTCGCACAGTTTCCCAGGATATGGGAAATCCAGGTTCAATTCCCTCCATGGCTGAAGATACTTGAAGCTCACTGCGATGCACTCAAACTCTTATGGTATAGACTACAGACTAAACTATGGTCCAGACAGCTATTCCCAACACTCTCCAATAACAGCTATTCTTTGCACAGACTAAAGGAGCAGAAACTTGATCACAGAATATTTAAGTATAGCCAAAAGATCAAGGCATTTAATCCCAACATGCCGGTGGGAGCAGACGCTTGGTTCCCAAGCCCCTACCCTTAGCACAGCAGTTGGTAAGACATAGATCTGCATCCTGAGAAGTGCCACTCTCAGCAGACTAGGGCATCACTCTAACACACGTTCTCTGTGCTCTAATAAATATTAATTTATCCCATGAAAAATGGAACAGTTTGCACAGAGCGACTCAAAAAGGCACCGCGAGCTCTGCTCCCTCTACCACCGGAGAGAGAAATCCTGCTTTGTATTAACCTCAAGGCGGCTGCTGGGGAAAGGGGGGCTGTCAGGGAAAATGTTTGTGTTTCCCCAAGCTGCTGAGCAAAGTCCAAACCTGGCAGGAATCTGGGCTACTTGGAGCAGCCCAGGCAAAACAGGCCAACAAATGCCAGTGTTATGGACTGGAATATCACTTAGACACCAGAAATGTGCCCGTTTCCAAGGACTGAAATGGTTCTTTACAGGCACATGCCCAGAAATGGAGATTGAAGTTACTACAGAACAGGTATCTAAGCTTCCACCTTGATTAATTAAGCTCCCTTCTATATTAGGAGGTAATTATGCACCTAAGAAATGCAGAAGCCTATAGGTTTTGACGAAGGCTGGCAAAATGGGTTTCAAAGATAAAATCTGTGTCTAAGTTGCATAGAGCCAAGTAGTTTGAAAATCCAAACACAGCAGGTCTGACATGAAAACATGCAGTTCATGACAGCCTAGGGCACATATTAGAGAATCCTTCAGTGAAGACAAAGCCTAGGGAACACTGTGAAGTAGAACAATAAAGTGTAGAGCACAGGAAAAGCATATAACATTATCACTTTAAATTTAGAAGAATTTAAATTATTAGTAGAAGTGATAATGCAGAGAAGTCATCAGGGAGTAATAGGGTAGAATGACCCATGTGATCCTCTCTGGTTCTGCCATTAATGATTTTAAGCAATATGGAATAACCAAGAGGTCTCTCTCTCTCTCTAGATTGGGGTTAGAGGTTTATCTAATTATGACTGATTGTGCCTTAGATCAGACATCACAAAAAACGATCAAAGCTAAGATATTCAATATAAATGGCCTCTGTGGATGCCCTATTTGATTTGCATATATTTGAATTGAAGAAAATTATGCCCAGCACTGCTGGGATTCCTTCCTAAGCATTCGGGTTTTACAAGGTTGTTCCCCAAAGCCATCAAACAATTCCTGGCTACAAGCAAGCAGGCACTTGGCTGTATCAACAAAAAAAAAGGGAAAATAAAAACACACACACACACGCACATGCTTCCAGAGCTGCATTTTAGGAATCAGAAATTGTGTATTAAATCCAAGTAATAAAAAGAGTATCTTAATGATCCTAACTGAACTCGGATTGAGCCACCTTGCCAAACTCTGTGCAAATATAAGGGTCTCTTACAAAATACAGCAGCCTATGAGCTAGCAGACTTGACTGAATACAATGCAATTCTTCCTGTGCTCACAGCCACTTCTTTCCTTTTTTCTTGTTACTGATCCTGTTGCTGTCTGATAAATGAATTAAGTTCCTCAGAAACTGCCCAGGAAAACATGTAATTAGCATTCTAGCACACAAACCACTGTCAGCCTATTCCACTGCTCCAAGAGGGAGGAATACTCAATTAATAAATCCTGCTTCCCATACTGACCTTGGAGCATCCCCACAGTCAAGTTGCTTCTTACCTGTTTCACATCACTGGTATGAAAACTAGGTCATGACAGAAAGTAGCCTGAGTTTAGTTTGGAAGACAAAAGTTTAGTGAACTATAACAGTGATGGGAACTACGTGGGAAAGGTGACTTCCCCTTGACCTGCACAGTGGCCATCCTTGATAAGTGGGGAACAGCATAGGAAACCCAAAATGCCTTCTAATTTTTTTCTCCCCCCACACTGGTGGGTCAATGCGTTAGAAAAAAATGTTCTCATAGGAAATGAATCAATGGGAGAAAATTATGCTCTCAGGAATAACTGTGCAGCCTTGGCTAATGGGAGACCGCAACAAGACACAGTGTGTACAAATTAAATCCAGCAGGAGCACTGTCAATATATGCCAATGCACAAGGTTGGAAAGCACGTGTGTAGTGTGTTAAGTTCCAAAACTAAAGCAATATTCAATTTAAACAAGAAAGTAAATCCTGTGCCAGATTTTGACTTCTCCAACTGGTAAAATGTTGTGCAACAGTAGTTGGAGGTCCTTCTGGTTCTCTTAGTTATGGGACTAATTGTACTATAAAGGCTAATCCTTTACAGTATTTTTCTTACAAGAGGGTTGTCTCTACTGCAAAGGATTTTACTTGGGAAATGGATATTGTCTGTTTTTGCTAATTGTGGAAGAGAGTAATAAATCCCATAAGAATATAGGTCTTGAATATATTTGCTGTATTTTTGTGATATATAAGTGGAGTGTGTTTTGACTAGATAAAGAATCATAGAATTTGTAAGAGACAAAATATTATTTTAATGGCTGAATATTGGTGTAAGATTAGGTAAATAATGAATGTAGTCTGATTTAATGTTGCTATGACACATATGTTAATGAAGTTATGGTAACCGGGTTTACCTTGAGTTTACTGTGCGATTATATACGCTATACATATAATTAATGAATATGTAAATTAGCACAAAAAATCAATGTTACAGAGTGATTTCTTACAGCTGCTCCCAAGGTTATGCTGCAATGGCTGCTTTACATCTCATTTCAGACTAGTTTGGGGACAGGGAATTTTTTCCGATCCTTTCGGCAAGGATACCTAATGCCTATCTACACATAATTTTTGTGACCATTCTGGTGGACAGACTCAGCAAATCTACCACTAACAAATTAAATGGACAAATTAGAAGTGGTTATAAGGTCAAGGGAATTACACAAGAATTTCCCCGAGGGCAGGGCTTGCAACAGTTTGCAAATCTCCAAATAAGACACGGCAGCAAGGACAGCACAAGCAACCCAGGCACTGTAAAGAGAAGTCCTAACAACACGATACTGCCACTGCTTCTCACTTTCAGATCGCTAAAGCAGAGCTCAACATCTTTAGTCCTGCAACAACTACAGGGTTGGATGCAGACATTAAGGTCTCCTGCCACCTGCTTGGAAACCTACATCCCAACGGATGGTTTCAGTGGTAATGGGATTGGGTAGAGGGGAAGGTTGGAGAGGACTAAGCCATAGATATCAGCCAGTAAACTTCTCCTTCCATCCAAGGAGGTGAATGGAACACTCTTTTCTTTGGGGCGAGCAGTGACTGTAAAAATCATATGCAGTCATGATACACAGCCACGGTTAATACACGTCAGGGTGCTTGCAAGCCATCCGACATTACTTACGGCCCCAGGAAATTCCAAAGAGGTAAGTAGGGCCAACTGGCAGGGTGCAGCATGGCAGCACCTTCAGTGTGCGGCGTCCTCGGTGCGATAAGGTTGTGCCTGAGAGTTCAGAAGCTGCTTAGCTTGGCGACAGCCCACAACCACGTCTGTGACTGGAGTGGATCACTTCTTATTTTGCATTAGCTGCAGATGATTTCTTCAACTCCAACCAGATCGATTAAAGAACAAACTATAGATGACCCTTTCAAAAGCACCTCCTGCTTAGATGGGTTGAAATCAGGCTTGTTAACTGCAGCATACCCTGTATGTAAGGGCAACAGCTTCCCCCCCTACTGCTCTGTAGGATGTTAAAAACAAATCACCAGATGTACCACAGTAGCAAACATCTGCTTATTAGCAAAGGTTACTGTTTTGCCAGGGAAGACAAGCACCAACTTAAAATGAAGCATTCTTCATGCTGGAAGACCAAGCAGCACAGCAGCGTTGTGCTTTTCTAGATCTCCCAATTAGTATACATTTCTGTCATGCCAGAGTTGTACATCTGTTTAAATGTTGCAAGCATTTATGAATATTAATAACCATTTGTTCCAAAAGAGCTGTAAATCAGTTAATTAGGAACCTGTCATCATGTTTATATTGTCTAAAGGAAAATCCAAACCACATTAGAATATAAAATTAAGCTAAAATTTAGTCTACAATCACCTTATAATATAAATAACTTGGTTCACTCAGAGCCTTCACATAACATGAGGTGATTTGTATTTTTTTCTGACAGTCTTATTTTAGTCTAATAAATAAAAGAATGAAAAATATACTCTAATGACATTACATTAAAAGTTAGATGAATGCCCAGATGAAACAGGCAGTCTTAGATTCTTATCTCAGTGAGACCAGCAACTTCAGGTGGTACCAAATGCAACAGCCTCCGAATGAGAGCTAATGGAGCCCTGAAATAATCAATAAAATAAATTGCCCATAAACAAATGATATATTGACAAATAATAGAGGTTCAGCTGGCAATTATTTAACATTGGAATTTTCCTTCCTATATGTCTTCCAATATTTATTAAGCTAATAATTTCAGCATTTTATGAATGCAAATTGCTCTTTCTCCACACTCAGTTAATTTTGTCTCTAAACAATGAACTCTCGACACCAATTCCCATCACTTACACTGCATCACTTAGGTACTCTGAACAGCAATACTTACAATTCCCAGTCTGCCTTTGCAACAGGAAGAATATACCCTATGTTAATTGTGGCATTATTGTATTGAAATGCCCTTTGAACTATTTGCCTGGTTTTGACCTCTCCAAACACTACTTATTAAAAAACAAACAAACAAACAGCAAAGCTCTGTAGAAAGGCTCAGCTATTGCCAAGGGTCATTTTCATTAACATTCTAAGATCCAGAACTTATATCCATGAACTCAGTTCCTCTTAGGTTTTGGATTTCTTATTAAAGTACATAATTTAGGTCTCTGTTCATCTAAACCTGCAAAAAGTTATCATTGCCTTTTGTGAGTAAAGGTCTCAATGATAGCACAAAAAGACAGCCCGTCGCAACCTCAGTAATGTCATTTCAGTGCGGGATATCAGCAGGAGAAAAGTGGCTGATAGGAGTGACACATTTGTAACTATCTAACATTAAATTTAAATCTCTCTACAATGGAAACTTGAAAGAGTCAAAGCAATTCAACAAGAAGAGACACAAATGCACAACCTTCCCAAAGTAGACTGTGGACTTTAAACAGCATTTGATATTCTTATTCACTCCTGTTCTACTCATTTTCTATTAAAGCCTGTATGCATTAAATGTCGATATTACGTGACAAGCCTGAAAACACTTCCAAAGCTGCCACACACCTAACAGCTAACACTCTAATACCTATAATGTTAGACATTACTTTATGATAAGTACGACATGTAAGTTGAGCATCATCTTTCCATTCTAAAGCAAACAAAATAAGGGAAATCATCTAAGCTAAAATAAAGGGCAATGTCTTACCTTCCTGCCTTATCATTACCATAAGGAATGCCTTACCATTTTTATGATTTAGCTGCAATAGTAAATGGTATATAGGATGCTTCCCTATGAGTTAATGACCAGTTGAATTTAATGGCTGCTATCTCCTTGGACAATCAAGTCTGTTGTCTGGCCATCAATCCCCAGGAAATGTCTGGTTCCTAAAATCATTACTGTTTAATTGAAAGGACAGCAGAGAATTTAGCAGAAAACATACAGCCTCCGAGCGGGAACGCGTCAAGCGGAGTCACACTGAGCAGCTCTTCTCCCACACCCTCTGATCAAGGGGTTGAGAACAACCTGGGAGGTGAAATAAATCTGAGGAGACAAAAAGCCTCAGCAACAAACCAGCAGGTCGTAAATAAAGCCCCCACAAACAGCAAGCACTTTTGTTTTCCTTTTCTCTCTCTCTCTTTTTTTTTTTATTTAATCATTACTCACCCTGACACGAATCCTAATTAAAATTTTACACAGTGTGTCTTTTAATTAGCCGTGGCTGGAGTGGTGAAAGCTATCAATATTGAGCAGGATAATTGTACAAAATGGCTTTTCAGCAGGGAACAGCAGGCCGGGACCCCCTCAGCGGCAGGGGGTTATTGAGGCGCACACGGCGCCGGGGGCGCTCGGATGCCGCGTGAGGTAACAACGTGCGGGCGGCCGCGTCGGACGCGCCGGTGGTCGCCGCAAACAGCGTTTGGCGCTCGCTGCGCTCAGGACATCGGGGTTCGCAGAAGCTACAAGCTGGCGATGTTTATCTTGATGTTGTGGGTTTATTCTATCTTAAATAGAAGGATGTGTTTAATAACAGTGTACACAAACGAGGCCTGTTCCATGTACGACCTCGGTTGATTATACTTGGCAGAGGCAAACAGTGAACTGATCTCTCTCTCTTATCTAAAAAATAATAATACTAAATAAACACCCATCCTAGCAGAATGCAAAGCAGTAATTTTATTTCTGTTTTGTCGGTGCATGAGGTGAATGTAGTCAGATTTAAACAGCTTTACAACAATACAATAATACAACTCTCACATAATTTTCCTCTCCTCCACTCTTTCATTGAGGAACTAGGCCAGGAAGTTACTAGCAATGTGCTTGCCATAGCACAGCTGCCTGCAAATGTTCTGCCACGCACCAAAGACGGGCTCAGCAGCACCACCGTGTAAAACTGGGCTCTAGTCTCAGCAGAAGCAGTTTATAGTACACAGCCCTTGAGGAACTATGTATTCAGGAGGAAAAACAAATCCCCGTGTGCGAATCCCCTACACAGACTAGATGTAAACCCCAAATGAGCGCAGCAGTGCACATTCAGGTGAAACGTATGCAAAAACACACACCTGAGCTGCTGGCAAAACAAGGGATTTAGCAGATGTGTATGAGCATGTTTCCAACACTTGCTTGCAAGTCTCCTGCATCAGCAGGGCAATAAAAGCCATGTCAAAACACGATGATATCCAAAGCCATAGTCAGGAACTATGTTCTTGCACTATGTTCTTGGCCTTAGTTGCAGAACAGTCTCTGTGACAACACAGGAACACAAGATGCTGGTACTGAGACAGATCCCTCAAACACATGAAACTTCAGTATCTCCTGAGAGGAGGTCTCCACATGGTCTCATCCCTTTGTATAGTTTTTCCTGTTATAGCACAAGATGAACAGATATCTCTCTGGCCCATAACATGGTGTTTCAGCAAAAACATTAACTACATCTTACCTATGGCACAAAAAGCCACAACAAATGCACTGAAACCTCTCTCATCATTCTTGACAGCCCAATCATCTATAAAGCTCAGGGAGCAAGACACACCGCCATATCATCATCTCCGTGCACGGCACACGGCACCAGAGCAATTACAAAGCAGCTAATGGAATTAGATTGACAGAGACATGAAACATTTACAAAGTGAGACCAACAGGAACATTTTTTTTTCTTTTCTTTCTTTTTTTTTTTTTTTTTTTTTTCTTTTTTTTTTTTTTTTTAAATATAGCTTAACAGAAGTGTAAAACACTAATGTTTACACCACATCAGCCATTTGCACTGTGTTGCCTCTGGTGAATTACTGCTTTGTGGGCTTTGATCTCAAAACTTGTGAAGCTGCAGGAGTCCTGTCGCTGTCTCCCACATTAGGCTTCCAGGGAAGCCTGGGAGCCCAGAATTTCGCTCCCAGTGCAGCAACTTGTGGAGCGTTTTTAGAAAGTTCATTTCATCGCTCTGTTTTACTCTCCCTTTAACCCACGAGAACCACAGGAGCTTTTATAAGCTACACTGAGGAACAGCTGTAAATCTCTCAAAAACTCCTGGGAGGTGCCATGCCGCTGCCAAGCATTTTTAACCCTAAACACATCGCCATGAACAAAGTTCACGCTTACTGGTGAAGGAAAGATGATGGGTACAAAGCTACCAGAAAAGAAAATGCAACACTTTAAGGTGCCTAAAGCTTTAAAGCAAAACTAAAAAACAAGAGAATTAATTTTGTTCAAAGAGAATGAAGACATTTATGGAAGTACTTTTAAACAGCTCTATATTCATACTGGAACTTACTCTTTTCCCAAAACCGAAGTTCAATTACAGGCAGGATTTGCTTTGTCCATAATAGATGGTGCCAAGATACAAACTTTGGGCATCTTATTTAACTTTCCCAAGTGTGTTATTTGATGCAGTCTTTCAATTAAAGCTTTTCTTTTATCTTTTCAAAGGCTGAATTATTATTATTTTAAGAGTGAGCTAATTTTGGTGTTTATTGTTTTCAAAAAAATATGACCTTGTGTTATCAATTTCATCAGAACAGACGCTCGGCAAAGCAAGACTGAATGATTATGTTCTTTTCTAAAGACCACTTAAGCTGAACACACAACATATGTGGGGACTAGAGGCAACTAAGAGCCTTCTTTAAACTTTCGCTGATTGTTTAACAATACCTTTATCTGCAAATTAGCTATATGCATATTTGTACTATTTGAAATGCTCATACAGAAGACAGTTAATTATGAGTATGATATAATACAGTAGATACGATCCAATGAATTGCATATCCAGAATGGGAAAAAAAAAAAAAAAAAGTAATTGTGCTATCAGGGTAAATACCAACCTAGACCAAGAACAGAAGCAGTGTATGCTTAATCTATTTCGTGTAAATGAAATATTCATCAATGTATACCACACGGAGTGAGGCAAAATATTGAAGAGGCAAAAGAAATAAGTTTGGGGTGAATGGGATAGACACGATGGATTTACCAAAAGCAGCTTGACACTTGTTCAACAACAAAAGGATGTGGGGGGAAAAATTGCATTAGAAGATGACAACATCAACTATTTTGGCTTTCGAGCAACAGCAGCACATCAGTTTTTATGCAGTAACTCAACGCAAAGCTCAGTGTTGATCCTGCAGCCAACAGGAGGGCAGTGACAAGGCAGTCAAACCCAGGAGCAGAACCAGCAGCAGCGCAAGAACTGCTCCTGTAACCACCCGGAGCACCAGCACGGAGGAAGGAGCAAGCTTTGCAACACCAACAGGCTGATGCTTGCCAAGTGCTTAAAGATGCAAAGTGCTGTTTATCGGCATGAAAAATGAAGCACTGGTCATGGCACTGGTCTCAGAAGCTTGCCATTGCCATTAATATATATCAGCAAAGGAATGAAATTCTCTGTCAATACCTATTACACACCTCAAGGGGTGCTGCCTACACTTCAACGCTGGTTGCATACTCTTATCCTCATAAAAGTCCTGCAAATGGTCACCCTGGCTCTTCCATCTCCCACAAAAATAAATCAGAAAAATAATTACTTGCAATAATCTATTTAGAGCCAGGAGCAGCTGGATTGGGTGAGTAATCCCAGAGATCTTGTTACACATTCACATCATTCACAATACATTAATCTTGCTGCCAGTAAAAGTAATTGCTTAAGAATTAACTTGGGAATTTATGAAGGCACCTTCATGTAAATGAAGGCTCTGTCACTTAGTGAGCCTTGCAAAACATACAGGAACTGAAGGGACATTCGGATTAAATATGAAAATGGTGTTGGATCCTAAGGGAATGAAAGTGCCATAAGTAAAGAAGAAATCTAAATACAAAGTGCTACTGCAATTTATAAACTGAGTAGTTGTCTCTCCACAACACTAATTGTGATGAACATCCAAATCTCTCAGATGTTTTGAAGAAAATATATAAAATCATAGGGTCTCACCTTCAGATAAATTATATATGCAGCCCTGGTTGTCTGTTGCTGAAACAGAGTTTATTGGGCAGAGATATCAAGAGCAGAATAGCTGAGCCTATCTTTCTAAATGGATGGATAATACATGGCTACATAACTGCAATAAAAAAAGTAATTTAGTTGGGTTTAACAGACATCTGAAGTGTTGGAAAGTCCACTATGCATCACATACTGCACAGTTTTCAGTCCAGCTTTGCTACCATCCAGAACTGGTGCATGATGTCGATGCTAAAATGAACTGAACATAGGTTTGTTTCTGCTTGTTTCTTTTTTTAAAGGTATCAACACGCGTCATCGCAGTTAATCATCCCCATCACAGCCACCAACATTTTGTACCCTTCGCCTTTTACTAGAATGCAAATGTCTTAGAAGTATTCCAGGCACAATTTACAAACCTTTAGTCTAGGAGACAAGAGAAGGAAAATGAATTAACAAGTAGGTCAGGGCCTCCTCACCCATTTGCTCAGAGGGCACTTGAGGTCTGATTTCCAAGGAATCATGGTTGGACTGGCAGGTGGCTGGCTATAAAGACAGACTACAAGGCAGAGGTGGAAAGTTGTCCACAGGGAGCAGGAAGGAGCTGTTATCACCAAGGTTTAAATAATACGGAGCGCCCACTAGGGAGCCAGGAGCCACCGTGGGCAAGATGAAAACTAGAGCACTGCAGAAAACAGGAGAATCTTAACTAAAAGGGAAGAGAATATGGAAAAATTAGGAAAAACAAACAAACAAACCAACTGGTCCCAAACCTGCAGTTGTACCTAGAACAAGTTGATAGGCCTGTGTTCTGACAGGGATAAGGCCACTGCAGACCATTAAGATGACAGCAGCAAGGGGAGGTGATTCCTCCTGGCCCTAGGGAACGCAGGGCAGCTCCTGCTGGGCAGCGCAGCGTTAAGGAGAGCCTGGGCATTGATTTCCTGCAGGATATGAAAAACTTAGAAATTTCTGATTACATTCATTTTTCTAATTTGGCAATATTGTGTTTTTCAGAATAACAGATGCTGAAGCATGCTGCAAATCAGTTACCATAACAGCCTCCAAAACATCCTAAGTCCTTTGGGAATTCTTCCTGCGAAGGGCTGGGGAGAAGTGCAAAAACTGCTGCTGGGACAATTAGAGAAACTGAGCACTAATCAAGAAAGAGTTTGCTCCTATTTTTAGAATATTCAAAAGTCTCCAAGACATTAAAAGTGAAGACTGTTGTATTAAAAAATAGACACAGCTGACTGATGAAAAAAATCCATAAAACATTACTAATAAACATTATTGGAGAGTTTCCTATTTTCCAATAGTGAAATCAAAGCTGGATTTTAGTTTGCAAAAACCACCTATCTTACTTCCCTTCATTATGCACAGTTTTGACATGTCACAGTAATATTATGATATTCAAACATTAATGTCAGTGACTGCAAAAAAGTATATATAATTTGTACTAACTGGACATGAGAGCTGCAGACACTTTAGTAACAATTGATGTTATTTCTTTATGATATATATGTGTAGAAATGTGAAATGGCAACCAAAGGTCAGGTTTTGGTACCTTTCCTTTCCAAATGTACAGCTAATACTGTACCTTTGTTTTGTTCTAGGCCATGATTTATTTTGGTTGCCAAATAACATTATCTGCTTTGACTCACATAGTTCATTCCTACTTGCACGTTCATTCAACATGTGTTGAAATCCTCACAAAGAGGAGGTCAGAGCCTTTACTGTACTTCACAGCCACATTTCTCTTTTATCAATCTTCCAAGCCAAGCTTTTTGTAATTTCAACACTATAAAGCAATTCCCTCTGTCAATAACCTCCCAGGCAGCAGCTCGGTTTGAGCACGGTGGCATATGTTGCCACGCATTAGCAGAGCTGCTTTAATGACCCCATCCACATTCTTAACACAGAACAAATAGGGGGCAATTTAGACTTGGCTTAGCATGAAAGGCAGCAGGAGGAGGGCACCGGGCAGAGAGCAGGCGCCGGCAGCCCCGGCCCTTGGGCTGAGGCCGTCTCGCTCGCGCGGCTCCGCGGAGCCGTCGCCCTCTCCAGCACCGCGTCAGCTGTCCCACACGGCCGTTCCCAGCTCACTTCAATCGTCCCCATGAAGCTCGCAGATTGCTTCTGTGTTTTCTTCTGCAGCCCCACCAAAGTCTGTACATGCCACAATATTGTGCTACAGGCATTGGACAGCCATAAAGACGCTACAGATTCACACACCATAAAGTACATTTTTCCCTGCCTTTTTTATTTTTAACTGATGTATCATAATTTTATTGAAGATTCACACACCATAAAGTACATTTTTCTCTGCCTTTTTTATTTTTTCTCTCTCTCCTTTTCTATTTTTTAATCAACTGATGTATCATAATTTTATTGACAAAGTCCTTCGTCATAACTTTTTGCCTTTTTTCTTCCACTGTTTAGTTTTCCAAATCAAAAAATAATCCGAAGGACACATGCTTCCTCTTTTCCCGGGAGGACCAGCCTGCAGACCGTGCTTCCCCATAGAACCGAGCCACAAAGTTCTAAATCCTGTATCCACTGATACTTCCATATCAGCAGCAAAGCTATTAGCTAATTAGCAGTTCAATCCTATCATTTGGTAAAAAGTAATAGAAGACTTCTTAAACATCCTTTCTAGCTTAATGATTAATGACATTTTCATAGGAATTGAGGTCTTAATCATCTATGTCATGGATGGAAGGATCACTTATACTTGCCTATTCTCAACACGTGTTTATCATTCTTAAAAACTTCAAAGTACAAGAAGTATAAAGTACAAGTACATTTTATGGAATCTCTGTGGCCTCACAAGCAAATCTTCTTATGAAGTTGATGTTACAAAATCAAACTCAAACATTAATAAAAACTTTAATACCCAACCTGAATCTCTTTTGCTGTAGGGAGTATTTCTTGTTCCACAGACAACTTTCCTTTCTGCCATTACAAGCCAGATTATCTGCCTAGCTTTTCTAGATCAAATAATCACCATTCCTTCCGTTTGCACAGATGCTTTACAGATTTCTGATCTCACTTGATCCTTTCCTTTAGCCCATCACCACCTGATTGATATCTGGTACATTCCTTAACATCCTTAAACAGTTTCACTCAGTTATGCCACGAACTGGTGCCACCTGAGGTCCCAGATAATGAAACTGGTCACACTTGTTCAAAGATGAACTTTTCCTGCAGTAACGCTCAGGATCTTGGAAATTCTTTACATTTCAGACAGATTTCTTCCACCATTCACATGCTTCTGGACATTGTAGGCTGGTTCCAAACAGAGAAAGCTCTAAGCTTTGAATTATAAAGATAACGATTTTTATCTATAAGACATCTCTCAGGTATTTCTATGGCTCTATATTGTCAGGACTCATTTCTTTATCTAGTTAGTCTTATAATCCCCTACATATACTGCTATTTGCATTTTACAGAGGCATGGAGAGAATGCATGGGTAGCTAAAGGTCAGCTAGGCAGCAGGGATTTGAATCCCAGTTAATTCTGTTCTTCCTCCAAGAACATCCTTCCCATCATCCAAGACAGTCATGACAGTGGATGGGAATGAGGCATCCAAATCCTTTAAGCAGCTTTCAAGATCTCAACCTGAAAGTCTTAGAGACATTTCTTCACAATCCTGTTAAATCACTCTAAACCCACAGATTTTATCTGAGTTCCATAAAAGACAGATCAGGGCTTAATTTGCAAGCAAATACATTTTACCTGGAAAAGATCTGTAATAATAGCACATTTTCCACACGTATTATATTGACCTAAAATATCTGCAGTCAGTGTAATAATGATGCACAGCCTTTCACAAAACATGGTGAATCAAACCCTTGCAAGGGACGAGGCTGCAGGAGGAAGGGCAGGGGCACGTGCCCAGGTCCTGGCACGTGGTCACCACCTTGTGCAAGTGCACAGGCAGATGCTGCTATTTGGCTGCGTCCTGGCTGGCAAATGTGAACTGTTGAACATGGTGCCTGCTAACTAAAACCTAACCCATGACTCACGACTTTTCTTTAAATGAAATCTTATGGATAAATGTTTCACAATATAAGCATTCTCCTAAAATCCTCACAAGAATCAGTAAGGCTCATTATTACAGCCATTACCTGTAGCTTGAAACCTCAGAAGTTTCAGGAACAACTATATTGGTGAATTAACTAAGGTGTAGAGAAGCAGTTGTTATAAAGTAAAAATAAGTCAATGGAAGACTCGTAAGTGACTTTTTGATGACCCCTCGGCTGTAAAAGCCATTAGTCCTCACTCCCTCCCCAGCAGTAAATTATTTCTCAAAGGGTAAAAAGTTAATTTTAAGCTATCACGTCCCTGACAAGGCTAAAATCCTTTATGTGACCTCTTCAATTTGTCTATCGGTACCAGGAGTGACCTGTGTATCACTGAAGCCTTTAAAGAGTAGGAATCCACAGAAGGTCAAGACCTAAATGACATATATTTCCCTTCAGCCAGTAGATAAGCGAGAGCAAGTTTTCCCAACACAGGCTTAACAGTAAGTCCTTTAACATTTAGCCTTCCTATCAAAACCAACTTTAATTTATAGCTGGGACACAAAGATGAAAGCAGAGTTCATCCTATCCAAAAACATTTCAAGCAGCTTCAGAAAAGAAATATTTCTTGGAGGGTGCTTGTTTCTTTCAAACAATTGTCATCAACATAGAAAGCTGTGGCCAAAAAACTTGAAACTGCCATGAGAAGTCAAAATCAAGACTATGAAAACACAGTATTTCACCAGGAAAAATATTTTTGATGCCTTAATTAGAGCTCCAACCAGTTTTTAAGGATCTCATGGAATCATCTTTATGAAAAATGTATCTAAAAATGAGCAAGTCACAAAACTATTAATTTATAAAATATTTTTAGCATCTCCCATACTAAAAACCACCCCCCCACACACAAAAAAAAACAAAAAACCAAACACAGTTCCTGAACTTACATGCCAAATATCCTGACAAAACAGAACTTCGATGTTTTCACAGACACGTTTTGATTTTGAAAAATGTCATCTGGAAGAATAAATAACGTGCAGAATTCTTTCTTCATAACTTTTTTCATTATAATACTATTAACTGTTCTTTTCCAGAGAAGCCCCCAAGCCTTAATAAATATGTACCTTTTGCAATTTAAAGTTAAGAATAATCCTTTTTTTCTTCCAAATTAAAATGGAAGCCTTAAAGAAACTCTACATTAACTCTCTTCTTTGAGCTCTTTGCTATGATTTAACCAACAAGGTCAGAAAAAGAGCCTGCTTCAAGAATTTTACAAGCAGAAACCCTAGGCTGTCTGCATAGCAAAGGGAGTTAGCAGGGCCACGTGCAATTACATTATTTCAGCCACGCCAGGCGAAGCCTTGACTGAGTATCCCTGGCACTACCCAGGGATGTAGTAGTGACTTCAGTACCACGTACTGACCTGACTGTGGCAAACTCTGTCACTAATCCAAGAAGAAACTGGCTCAGATTCTGTCTTCACCAACGAGTCAGTTCTCCTGTACGATTAATGGATGCGCTGATCTTTCAGGAAGATTACAAACATGCTGGAAGCCACTTTGCTTTAAAGTGTTAGCAATAACTTCAAGATATGTTAATGATTTGCCATTGCTTATCTTATTATTTTAGAGTAAATGATAATTTAAGCAAGAAAAAAAAAAAAAACAGGAGAGAAAGGGGCATAGAAAGACAGCAGCCAAGGGGCAGACTACTTTAGAAATCTGAAACATACTGATCACAAACTAACATGGGATCTGAATATAATAACACTGGTTTTACTCCCAAAGTAAAAGTAACCACCCGAGTATTGATGAACTGCCACTGTACCAGCCGGAGATTTTATTTTCTAAAATAGCTTGTCAAATGTAAACACTTAAAATCTACTTTGAATCAACAACTGAATTATGAATGTGTTCATTCTTAATATCTCAGTCATAATGCATCATAACTTTGGAAGGGGCTTGTTGAACTATTTGGATTTTGATAAAAATAAAGAAACTGCATTAAATTGGTTGCTGTACTTATTCCCTCTGGCAATCAGTGCATCCCACATTTGCCTTGAAATCCCTTCTGCAGGCTATCAACATAGTTTCTTTTTAACCGAAAATGATTACACCTTTTCCTAGGGGTAATTATTTTTTTTCTCTCCTGGCCCATGTTTAAATAAGCTATGGATTTTATTTTCAAGGTAATTTAAGGTGGGAATAGAGTTCTTATTTGATAGCTACAAACTTAATGTGCTCCATGTAAATGAATATTATGGTTTCAGTTTGTTATTTTTGTCATCAAAATCAACCAAGCAGCAACTAGCACTCATGTGGTTGGATGTGGGGACTAAATGTTGTGTGAAGCAATAAATAACATTAATAATTTAGTGAAGTGCTCAGGCTAAATAATTACAAGAGATGGGGCCTAACACCAGAGCTGTACAAAAAAGCTTGTCATTAAATTACACCCTAAAGGGATGACAATTAGGCAAAAAAGCTTGTCATTAAATTACACCCCAAAGGGATGACAATTAGCTGCATAGGCAAAATCAAATACCTTTAACTTTAGAAAGGCCCCACTTGTTGCACAAGACTCGTTTCTGCCTCTGGTGGTGTCTGAGGGACTCCACCTGAACAACATGGTGAAGTTGCCTTCAGCTGCTGGACTGCCCCGACATCAGAAACGTTTGTTGAAGTTGTCCTTTCCAGCATCTAAGCTTAGTCATAGTCAAAAAAAGTGGGGACAGAGAGCGAGATTAGTTGTCGCTATGGTTATTTTTAACCTCTGTTTCTTCTACAAGTTAGAGGTCTAAACTCCTCCTCAACCCAGACTTTAATTGTGAAAAACAGGTAAAAAAGTGTGTCAGGAGACATCTAACTTAGAGATCATCAGAAAAATAGAGGAATAGTGAGGCCTGATGGAAGATATATTTTTTCCTTTATTAACAGCAATAATGAAACTAGTATTTACTGTACAGGCCTTTGCTTCATTTCCTTTAAAGACCAGAGTTTCTACATATCCTTAAAACCAGTTGTTTTCCTATTCTGTGTTGTACAGATTTGATTTTGTGGAGATTGATCTCATCATCATTATACCTCTACCCCATCTGCAAAGGAGACTGAAGGAATCCTTCATGGATGAAATGTGAGCTCAAGCTGGGGTTTGAGTGTGCCTTCCTCCCCGCTCCCGCCCCAACCAGGAGAAACTTCTCTGTTTCCTCTCAAAATTTCCTCCTATTTTAGGTAACAGGTAAAGCAATAGAGTTTTATAATCAGGCATTAAAATTATAGAAACATTGCATAACTAGCTTCATATTAAAAAAAAAAAAAAAAAAGCCTTCATTAGGGTCACTGACATTTAATGAATTATGAAGTGGTTCTTTCAGAGCATCCCAATTTGGTTATCCTACTGGCCTCATTAGGATTTTTTTCATCTAGAATACCAACCCTTTGATAATATCTACTTAGCCTGCTTTCCATCTGACAGCTGTCACAATGCAATGAATGGAACATGCTAAGATTTTTACTGCTGAGGATTTTCCTTGCATCATTATATTTTTTGCTGGGCAAACTTTATGCCCAGTGCAATATGCAAGAGATGCCCTTGGCCAATGCAGTCATAATAAGTGTACCATGAAAGAGCTAACCTAATTATTGCAGTGCTTTTGAAGACCAGACCTTTTGTATAGCACCATAGGACAGAAAACGGGAACAGCTCAAATTTTTTTTTGCATACTAAGCAGCCAGCAGACTGCAGTTAGTGATACAGGGCAGCTTATCGAGTTGGACTTGTTAATTGTCCTTATATAAATAAAAAAGTTAGTTACACATGAATATAATGCTAGAATATAGATAATAGCTGAATTCATAATAGTACAGTGCATTGAACATTCTCCTTAAAAATGCCTCTACCTCAACCAAATCACACTTTTCTATAATCCATCACGCAGCCCCCATAAGTGGTAGCATATAGATAACTATGCAGTAGTGCTTCAAGAAAATAACCACATATATACAGAAAGCACAGCCATCAGAAGTTACACTGCTATTTTCTGCAAGTGCCCTATCAACCAAACATTCATTATAATTTCATGAATTCCACCAATATCAGTACCTTTAAGCACATACTAACATAGAGGCATTGCATATGCTTGCACATCCAAAATCCACGCTTTCTAGTTAAAGCACAGTCATTCTACCTGAAAACTTTAACTCCAAATAAGTTCACAGCAACATTGTAAGGATTACACACCTAGGCATTGATTTTACAGCTGATTTGCAGAATAAAGAGTTGAACAACATCATCATACCTCTGAGAAAGCAGGAGGAAGTGCTCTGAACTTGGAAGGAAGTGGGGAAGCAAGTGAAGACAGCTGGGGATCACAGTTTGCTTGCAGGATATAGTTTTCCACAGCTGACAAGGGTTAGTTTTTAAATGCAGTTTGTTGGGACTTGTTAAACAAGAAATAAAGGATTCAGCTGAAGTTCACCTGGCATAGAATTCGCTAATGCTGCATGGGATCAAGAGTCCAGTTACTACAAATAAATTCAAATGATAAATTAGCTATTAATGAGTGGGATATTACAAAGGCGATACTTTTAAAATGCTCTGTTTTGAAGGGAAAACTTTCAAGTGTTTGGCAACCCTTTGTTCCATTGAAATATGACTTCAGTTTGGATGAAATGAAGCCATCCGACCATTTCTGAGCATTTTAGACTGAATTTCTTGAAATAAGTTTTTCCTGTTGACTGTTAAATAGTATTGACATAGTTCTAACACTAATAGCATAGTCTTCATAATTTTCTGGAACTTTTTGCGTGTCTTGATGGTTCTCTGGCACACAAGTATGTATTCTTTCATTTAGCAATTGCAGAAATTTTAAATAAATTATTATTTATGCAGCAATAGGAGGGGAAAGAGCACAAATTTTGGTTTGTTATTTTACAAACAGACTGTACTGACTGTGTAGTATCCTATAGTTACCATTATATTAAGCATGAAGCAGTCTTGAATACATCGTTGAGACCATAGTCATCCTTAGCCAGAAGACTTGCAAGGACTTAAAGTCACCACAAAGGGAACTAACAAAATCAGGAAGTCCTGTCCTTATCTATATCATTCTCCTGACATCGTTTAGTAGAGGACAGGTGTAAACAAAGGAAAACTCTTGTAGCAAACACCAAACTCCACTGGGGAAAGCCCAAGAAGGCATTTTCTTTAGTTAACCAAAACCAGAAGCTCCACCTACTGGTTCAGATCAATTATTAAACCCTAACAGTGCTCCTAGATCCTGCAGATTTAGCCCTAACACATACAGAACTACTGCTTCCGCCTTGCAATAGACAAAGCTAATCTTTCACTTACACAGTATTACTTTAATCCTACTCATAAAGAAAAAGCAGAAGCAAAGTCATATAAATATTAAGTCTATTTCCTTGAAGGACCTATAAATCTTGACTATTTGCCTTGGCTACTTTTATTTTTTTTTAATAAAGGCTTATTGGCAACTCTCTACAATGCTTCCTCAAATCTCATTTTCAGTTTGGCAGAAAATCAGAAACACTTGCCAAAGATAAGATAGGTGTTTGTTATTTAACAGCATTATTATAAACCAAAAGCTCAACCAAACGCACAGCAGCACAAGCTGACAAAGGGTAGAGGGTGATTAATCCAAGTCATTAAAGTTGGTAAAACATTATTCAAGCCAAAGGGCAAAAATAGCAATTAAAGTAGTGTGTAAAAAGCCCAGGCAGTATCTTCTATACACAAACGTGTGTTGTGCAATGAGCAGCCTCTCTTACGTCACTTTTTTCACTACACTTTGCCCGCTAAAGCCGGTCAAACAATTCGCGCACGCACTCGATGCCACTTCACTTCCCTTCCCTCCTTTGTTCTGCCCTCGGTGCCCCGCACTTGACTCCCGAGGCCGCGGGAGCTGCAAACGCGCTGCTCCCGCGCAGACCCAGCCCAGGAGCTTCTCTGCAGCAGCTTGCTCGCAAGGGGGATGTTTTTTCTTTCATGACTTCTCTCCTACTCTTTTTTCCCCCACCCTTGAGTTATCTGGGCACTTATCTTTTGATTTTATACCCTATAGCTTCTGTAATAATACTTCTGTTCATGCCACTAAGAGTGTTAAATTGTCATTTAAAAGTCCTCATGAAATAATGCAACAGACAATGGATCCTTTTAAATGAATTCCAGAAGACCTTCAAGCATAACATAACATTTGGCATTTGTTTTCTAGACATTGAATCCTCTTCCCAATACAATTCTAGCATTCCTTTTATGTTAGCAAACATACTCGCAGACTCCTTCACTCCAAGTTGAACTCTTTTCATTTTGAAGTTAATTTCAAACCTTAGATTGATCAATGCTATTGCAATGAGTGAGCAGACAAGCAACAAGAAAGCTTACAATTAAGTGATGGTTATTTGGTCTTGAACTGCCAGTGAAAGAGCAAATCTCAGCACATTTCTTAAAAGAATTTGCAAAAGACGCAAATATAGCCAAATAAATCTGAAACTTATTCAGCATTCATCATCTCTATCCTTTGATGTTTTCCCACAAAGCTGCAGAAGTCTCGCGTCTCAAAATCTTCTCCAGCATAATGTCCTCCATTCCTGATGAAGCTCCTATTTGCACTGAATTTTAAAACTTACATGTTTTTTCTTTTCTTATAAATGCTATCTATTACTTACACCCAAGATTTCACTTATGCTTTTTATGACTCCTATTATATAGTTGGTGTATAGTTCACAAAATTCCTATAAATTTTAAATATTTGTAGAAACTGCAAATATACTTTGAACCTGCTGGGACAAACACTTGCATCAAAGTAATTACATATGTAACTTGCCCAAGCAAAATTGATATTTGATCTGCAAGTAAATATTCCTCCACTCTTCTGAATCAGCATACCAAATATATATTTTCACTTTGAATTTTTTAACATTAATGTAGTGTTATGGCTTTATTTCCATTTTTTTTTAAATAAAATAAAAAAATAAAAGACATAGGTCCATATTGCATATCCAAGACCAGATGGCTATTGTACATTGTATACTCAACAGCGTGCTGCTTGTTGGGAACACTGGAGTTCAGTAAACTCTAGGTACATCCCTGACATACATTTTCCTCTTTCAGAGAGAACAGAAGTGAAGAAATTAGCTTGTTTCCCCAGAGTTCGCTACCTTGTTTTCCAAAAATCACCAGTAATAATCACCAGATGTGACCAGCTTGGGTCACACTGATTTGAACCTATAGCCTCATATGAACAATTCCATGTCTCATTTCCAACCTCTTGACCCCTTTCCCATGGCTTTTTTTTTTTTTTTTTTTCCAAAATGGATGATCTGTAGCAAGGATTAATCCAAAAATTCAATCCCTCCCTTTCATTTTCATTTCATCTCAATAAAACATCTCTGCAAAGGCAATATAACAGACTTCCAGCTGCGTAATTGCAAAGAATAATAAACAGAACATAAAAACTTGGCAAAGATGAAATGGACAGTGAAGTTCCCATTCGGGGTCTATTAGACAACATTTTTAAATATTTTTATCATTAAAAAGTTTCATCTAGAATAAAAACAATAAACATTTCAAGGTATGGGGACATTTAGTATCACATTAAAGCTACAAAAAGGTCTTAAATTTAAAGGCAAGTAATGTATATTCAAGATCAGGCCATGTCTTTATGTGGAAAATGGAAGGTTTTACAGTCAAATGGAAGGAAATACAGAATAGAAGATTTACTTACATGCACCCATTCTTTTATGCCCATAGTAATTTTGTCCTGTTGAGAAAAACGACAAATATAACTGAAAAAAATGAAGCAAATTTATAACAAGCATTCCTTCATGTTCAGTTCTTTCATGCGTTCTGCTAAGAAGGAGTTAAAATAAACAGACTCAGGCAGCTGGATGAAAGCTCTCAGCAGAATAAAACACAACAGTTTTGGGATTTTAATTTTAATGATGCAGTCATCATCATATGAAAATGCTTCATTTAGGGCACATTATGATTTAGCATTTATGCTTAAAAAAAGTGCCACAAACATGTCACAACTCAGCACACTCAAAACCAGAAGTGAATCCACCAAACCAATGGAAGGAATTTACTTAAATTTCCTCTCTAAATCCTTGCTGCTTTAGATCAGCATTATTGTCTGTGATTCCTTTCAAGAGCCCATGCTCATCTGTTAGAATTCAATAGCCAGAACAGTGTGATTTATATATTTTAGGGACCAATCTTGAAAGTGTGGACTTCAGCCAAAAATCTTGTCTTTCAAGGACTCACTTCCCATAGAACTTATGCTCTCAGGCTGCAAACCTCATGTGATAATATTCTATCTTTCTAGAATTATTCTATTAATTACCATTACAAATATTATAAATGTTTATGTTTACTTTCTGCCTGAAAAGGTAATAAATCAGGTGTTAGCAAAATCAAGATCCTTACTGCTGCTGTGCTAGACATATCAAATTAAGCTTTACCCTGTAATTTCTGGAATATAAGAATAGGATTTGGTATACTGTGTGACCTCATATAAATGTTACATTTAAAAGGCATCCTTTTTGATGAAAAATGATTAAGAAAAAAGACAGACCTTGATCCCAGTAGATTTTTGAGACAAAATAACTTTGATCTTTTACAAAAACAAAACCAAGTGCAAATCATGGTTTTAGTCTAGATATTGAGTTCATAGATGTGTCTGGCATTTCTGTTAGAGATTTTTAAAAGGTAAAGGCCAGCAAACTGACTAATCCGGGAGTGTTTGCTTTGAAAGCTCAAAATATGGAAAAACACATGGCATATATATAACAGAGGCACTGCCCAGCAGTATGCAAGGTATTAAACAGTTATCATGGTAAGGACAGTTGTACCTAGTGAAGCTTGAGTGATATGCAGCGTAATCAGAAACCCCAGATGCCAGAATATCAGGTTACGCCATCACAAAGCTTCCTTCTCCCCTTAATATCTCTGAATTTACACCCGTGTGGCCTAGCCTGTAGCCACACTGTTGGCTTTATTATATCTTAGATCTCTAATAGGAAGAATGTTTAAATCCAGCCTCTGTTTAGTCTCTGTCATTTAAGACAGCAACAGACCTTGCTGTGGAAGAGTTTAACTCGGAGATGAGTTAGTGCAAATTTCTCTGTTCTTGCAACATAAAGATCTACTGGTTAATGTACAAGCGTACCTGGGGTTGTATTTCACATCTTGAATGTCACTTTCAGACTCAGGAAGTAAAATTTCTCAGTGATAATAGTGTTCACCTTCTGAAATACACAAATAATAGGAAACATTCATGAATTTATAACCAGAAAAGATGGCACATGCACATTGAACCTATACCAAATGTAAGTGTAAGTTCTCCCCATAAATCTGTGTATGCAACAATGAGTAATTTCACAGTTACTGTAAGTGATGGTGCTCCCAGTCTCATTTTTAATTTGCCTTGTTCAAAATGAAACCATCAATCACGAGGTCCATAGCATAATTCACAGAATTATTTGATCTTTCCCATTAAAAATACAATTAAAACATGTCACTCCTCTATACACATTGCATATGTATGCACAGGCATGATCTATTGGTACAATCACAACTTTTTGACTTTGGGGAAATTGCAAAGCTTCATTAGAAAGGAAGAGACAGAGAGCTCTGGCAGTATTTAGATCTTTTGGGGGTCATTTATGCTGTAATAAATTTCATTTTTTCATCTGAAAAGTAGAGTCTAAACACTGTAATAGAGTAATACAGAGGTATTTATTTTACTTCATTTTTCTTCAGCTGAAATGCTAGCAAGGGAGTGTTTTTGAACTTGGCAGGCAGCCAGTCAGTCATTTCTCAGTAAATAGTGTCAACCCAGTCCTACAATGTAAAGCTGTACATCTTTCCAAAAAAGTTCAGTCCTTTGCTAGAGTCCAGCAAATCTTTGCTTACAAAGTGTGTCTGCTGCAGGCTCTACAGCAAACAGCTTGGCAGAGATTTCCAAACTATCTAAAGTTCTTTCTCCCTCTGCTTGTTTTTCCCCCACTGCACTGGCTCCTTGCGCTCTCGCTCCTTAAGGTGCTTTTCTTCAACATGATAGAGACAGAAAAAAATATATATTCTATTACATATTCTAGTCTGTAACTTCTAGCACCAGCTGCAATACTGCAGGAAAGCAGATACGTGATATATGCAACCGTTCCAGCAGAATTTTTGGCAGGGCCTGGTTATAACTGATATATACTTGCGGTCCATAAAAAATGCACTATGTGTCTCAAATCACTATTGTTTTTTAGCTGTCAATAGTTGATGCTGTAGGTAGGCTCTAAAAGCCAAACTTCTGGATTATGCATCATTTAGATCACTGAGGCTCCTGGCTGGCAAAGGCAGGATCAGTGTCCTTGGCAGAGGCTACAGGAGGTGCAAAGCCCCAGGGCTGCCCTGTACAAGTTCCCTGCTAGGCTGTGAATGCAACCAGACAAGCGTGTCCTGATGGCTTGGACAAAAAGGGGAAATTCCACATTACAAAGAGGGTGTGACTAAAATTCAGTCCATTTTAGATTAAATGACACTGACACACACACACACACAAAAAGAGTTTTTGCTTTTACATAGGAGGAAAACCAGAAAAAAAGCAGCAGTGCACAAGCACATGTGAGCAGCCAAAGGAAGAGGGTAACTGCAACCCTTGTACTAGGACAGTGACCAGCCTTTATGCGTAAAACACATCAAAGAGAAAGTCTAACTTATGAAAAGAGATGAACAGGCCTTATTTACCTCAGTGTATCAGCTGGTACCTCAGAAAAGATCTACAATCCCTGGTACACTTGCTGCTAGCAACTCCCAAGCAGGCCCAATACTACCCATACCCCAAACCCAGCCCTACCTCACAGATCAGCCTCTAAGGCCACAATGAGGCCCAGCTGTTTGGGGCAGGATCACCTGCTTCCTAGGACAGAGCACAGAATGGACTAATCAATGTTTGCAAAGCCCTTCGAAGTGGGGAATTGATCCAGAAGCTTTACCTTGCTGCCCAACACTTCCTTGTGGGCACTGAACTTGTAATCTACTTTCCTTAATGGTTTCTGAGTAAGATGACAGGAAACATCAGATTGTAGTTAGCATTTACTACAATTATCAATGAATGTGTGAAAGTGGGAAGTTTTCATAGTTGTCTTTACACAGAAAGACTCAACTTGAAGACACACAGACAACTGCCCTAACCTCTAGGCTTCACAGGCCGCTGCTTCCTATGCCCTTGCAGTGGCTCTTGTTGTTCTCCTCCAGTTGGCTGGAGTTTGTCAGCAGGAGATGGGGCCATGTGGGGTGGGAACACAACATTTCACCTCTTATCACCAGTCCCTTCAGCGGTGAGCCCTGACCATCAATGCCTTGGCTTTCTCAGTAGTGTCAGCACCTAAATGACATTCCAGCTGGTTTCAGTGCTACAACTTCTGAGATTAATGTGCTTGCTTAGGTAAATTTGTTGCATGAGCTAAATCTAGATGAGGCCTTGCAACACTTGAAAGAGCACATTCATTTTCCTAACAGTTCCTGAGTCATGACTGGCGCAAAACCAAAATAAAACAATGCCCATCTTTCAACAGTTTATAAAAAGTGGCAACATTCCCACAAATCTGCTTTGTCTTTATAACAATGCCACTCCTTTCTGACTGGTGCTTTAAGGCCTGTTTCTGATTAGTTTATACCATCTTGAGGGTTTCTTTTCCCCTGGGACCTTAACATATTTAGCTGAGTTCCATTCGCATGTTTTTGGCTAGTTTATTTCAGAGCATAGCCTGCTGCAAGACTCAGAATCAATGGCCCAAATTCACTGTTTGGACTTTAAGCTATGTTTCTGACTCCACACTAATATTTAATTGCTGATGCTATTAATGTAACTTGATACCTCTTTATTTGGAAAAAGGTAGTTGGCAAGCACAGTCAGATATGCTGGACTGATTAATGGATATTCTGCGACATTAGGGATTTAAAAAAGCATTTGATTAGTGCAGCTAATGCATCTCAATATTCTTAACTCTACAGAAGCATCAGCTTAATACTTTACATTTCTCTAAACATTGTATAAAGAAAAAGTATGTGAAAAAAGTTACAGAGTAACTATATATATGCATGCTCACATAATATCTTTGTGATGGAAGAAACTTGAAAGCACCCTCAAAAACCAAAATCTGTAGTACTAACATGTCACATGTGACTGGCAAGAGACATTGTTTTCAGGGCTTACTGCGGTGAGGAACATCTGCCGCACATGGAAACCACACCAAAATAGCTTTTTAAATAGTTTTCTCAGCAATAATGTACCCTCGGTGAACTCTTATATGTAGACATTAAGATCTTCTTCATGAAGTAAACATAAAAGCTTTTTAGGGATACAGTGTTCTTTACAGATGAAAGACTGATGCACAGGCAAGTTCAACAATTTACCCCAGGTCTCATACCAAGATAGCAGCAAAGATAAAAACCAGAAGAAAACCTCTGAACTGATGGCATGTTCCTGGTCTATTTGAACCTTGCTTTAATCCCATCCATGAAATACATAATACTGATGGTGTATGTATGAATATTTTTTCATGTTTATAATTCATACAACTAAGTAATAAAAATTATAATGACCCAGGTGAAAGAATACAGGTTTAAAAAAGAAAAATAGCTGTCTTTGCAGTGGACATAAAATCCCTCATTGGGAAACGTTATTTCAAAACTGAAGGTGTAGTTTAAACAGGAGATTTGTTACTATAACAGTGGAACGAGGTCCCCTTACCTAAGTATGCTTTTGGATTCTGCCAAAACTTTTCTTTTCTCATTGTCTCAGTGTCCATTTGTTTGGATTGTTCCATTTTCTGCCATCTCCGGTTTGACTTCTGCAAAGCATTAAAGTGAAGAGTGACTCTGTATGTATATCTTCAGTACCTAGAACAATTGTTTTAGGATGCTACATTTAAAAAAATCAATAATAATAACATTCTTAGAATAGTAAGGCAGTGCCTTGTAGTAATGATAGAGACAATATTTCACATCATTATGATGAGGCTTGATTAGGATATGTATGGGAATAACTTACAGTTGGGAATAGTCTTGTAAGATTAATGGAAGATTCACCAGCTAATTTGTCATTCTAGTAATTATAACTATATATAAACTGTTCCTTAAGAGCATCTTAAAATGATAAATTCTCCCTTCAGATTTATATGCATTCCACAGGCATACATGAGGGCAAAATTTCATCCTTCTTGAATCTCACCAAAAACATCCAGATAATTTTTCCTCCCTTCCCACATTTTTTTCTAAAAATATCATTAATAAGAATGCACTTATTGTTTTGCAAGCAAAAATGTCCTTGCCTTGTTTAAATCATAATCAGTTCAGACACCGCCTTTCTCACCGCCTGGGAAATGATGATCACTTTTACATTGCGCCATTACAATGTCATCCAAAGAGACAGCAAATATTGCAGATTAATGCTGCCAAAATTGGAGTAATTACTCTCTAAAAAGTGACAGGCATATTATTAAGGCCATATGGCATTATACATAGTTGCTGTAATAACTAATCGGAAACAGCAGTATTTCTAGGACATGAATGTTTGGCAACATATACTTGACTATGAGTCTTAGTTTTATAAATATATGTATTTCTTGCCAGGAAACCAAGGAAACCACCTTAGACCAAAGTCTTAAGGGAGAAATCACATCTTTCTACTAGTAGAAATAATTTGTGGGCTTGAGGTAAAAGTGACATTTGCTAGTGACTTAAGAGCAGCAATGGTCATTATAATGCTTAAAGACAGACTAGGTAATTCTCTCTGTTAGTGTATTTTTATTTATTTATATTTTGGTTGCTGAATGAAAGTGTAACTCATGTCTAAGTAAGCGGTGCAAAACTACCTGTTATGTTGGACCTTCTTGGGAAATGCTGGGACCTTCATCATGCGGAGCATGTTGGTGAACTAGGACAGGACAACTTTCCTGTGCAAACAGGATACCTGTGGATGCAGTACAGCTGTGTTTCTGCTCTGACTCTTCACACGTGTGGAAGAGATTCACACAGCAGGAGTGAGCTGATGTTTCAGATGGGTCTTGCACTATTCTGCATAAAAAACTTCTTCTGAGAGCAGTCTGTAATGCTCCAGCTACAGAAGGGCCGTCACCTTTGCCTGCTGCTCTGCAGCAGTAACAGCCTGCGGGCGCATTGCTCAGCACTGCTGCAGAGACAACAGCAGCTCCTCTGCTCTTGGTGCATCTGAGTGGGGAGTGAAAGCTCCCATTGGAAGTCTCTGCTTTGGTAGCACTTTTACTCCAAGATGTAATGAGTAGCTGCTGTTCCACTTGAGCAAGCTGTCAGGTTAAATAAGTTTCTGCAATGATGCTCCTGGCATAGCTTATTTAATGCATATGCAATACATGTATTCAGGTAAAATAAAACTGAAATAAAATGTGCAATGAGTTTGTGAGCTGAAAAACCTCTGCCATTTTTATTACCAAGGTTGATCAGCTTGAGTGTAAAGCTGCATTTCCCTAGAGCAGAAGGAGAGGCCTCGGGTGTTCAGAATTATAGCCCAAGTACATCCCAGGTTCCTGGAGGTATAAACCAGAAAATATAAGACTATGTGTCTGTCCCCTGTGTGAATAAAAGGCAGAGTGACAGATGGACTGTAATAGTTGCAGCCGAAGAAGAGAAGGAGGGCGTATTTTGGTCTTCTTGCAGATGCAGACTAAGCTGTAGGAAAGAAGGGCTAACCCTACGTGGGAAGCCATGAGAAAAAGAGATGCAGACCCCTTTGAGGTGAGCAGCCATCTGCGAGTTTGAGAGTCTTCTCTGCACTGATGCACTGAGGTTTCTGCCAGTTTTTAGCAGCTGATGACCAGAAAGTGATACAGATTCTCTTCTACAACTGGTATAGGAATCAGATTGAGTCAAGAGTTGCAGATGACTCTCTAGGTGTTTAAATGACCTACAAACATAGGAAAGCTCTTCTTATCTAGCAGTATTTTTCTTGTCCCTTTAGAGACTTGTACTGAGCACCTTCTATTGCTGAAAGTGGGACTAAACCCTGAGCTGATATAAGATCCTAGAGTTCTACTTCATAGAGGCACTAACTACACAACAACCCCCCTCTTCCATTTCAAGTGGTATGAAAAATGCTTAAATAAGGCAGACCAGCTTCTGTTACTGTTTAGCAGGTGAATACTCTGTGCTGCAGGGCCTGGTGTGGGAAAAGGCAAACAAGATTGCAGGAGCAAGGACATCTGCTGCTTAAAGACAAATTTGCTGTAATTGGAGTAACTGAAATGTGGCCAGTTCAGGAAATAGGCTGTAATATTACATTACCCAGACACAGAGTTTAAGGACAGGCGATGTTCAGTGAGAAAGGAGAAGGAAATATGACAGCAGAAATGAGGAAGGACATTATGCTGAAAACAGCAGGCACATGGATGGCAACTCAGAGACACCTTGAGCTTGAGGCTAAAGACTGAAGTGATAAAACAATTAGAATAGAAAACAATCACTGGCCTCCCAGGGCTAGGTGCAAGAAAAATCAGAAATATTTATGCAAATGGAGAACTGTACCAGGGCTAGGACAGCGATCATAGGAAACTGCAATTACTCTGACATTGCCTCCAATGAGAATTACAGAAGGACATAAGAAGCAGAAGCTGTATTTATTGACCAATTTTTTTTGCATCTTGACAAGCAACAAGATTAGAGGCCATTTGGAAAAAGTTGCAGGAGCAAAGAGAGGGAGCACATCTGCTGACTCTGGTGCTCAGGTCAGAATAACGTTAGCTGAATGTTAGGACCAAAGAAAATTGATGTCGATCGTGAGCATTATTCTTATTTCCAGACATGGGGAATTCTGTGTGCTTTTGTACTCTTGGATCTGTAACTTTTGGGTGTATTGAAGCAGATATCATTTTACAGAATGACATACCCAGTAGTTTTATCCTGACCTAGCTCTGAAAAAGAATTATCCGTTGTAATGAGGTTTGGATTTTTTTTTAATCTTGAACTTTTAAAAATATATAATTGCTGTAAATGTGATTTCTGATTAAAATCAAGGTTTAGATAAGACATTGTGAAGAAATAGTTAAAATATTGGAGTGAGATCAAACAAGCACCATTTATTTTCAGCATGATGCCCATATTACTAGAGTTATGGTAATAACATCTAACAAAAACATGACTTCGAAGTTTTTATGTACAAAATCAGACCCCCAGATCCCTTCTGAATTGCTGCTGTCTAGTCAGTCAGTCACTGGCTTGTGTTCTAGCATGGGGTTATTCTGGCATATGCGCAGGTCCACATCTGTGTTTGCTAAACTTCATGAGCCCCGTTCCTCCAGTGTCTCAGCCTATTCCTATTGCATCCCACATTCCTCTTCTGGAACATTTCAGACTTCAAGAAAGTGTGGAGTGATCTATGGGAAAGCGCTTGGAATCAGTGAAGATGCAGAAAGCTTGAAAATAAAAACTAGGGAGAAGAAAGCATGTATTCATGCCAGTAAATCAAACTGTCAAGAATGACGAAAAAAATCCCAATGGGATTCAGTAAATATGCAAGCAGCAGTGTTGAATATATACAAAGAATATAAAAAGTGTTTAAAGAAGCTTTCTGAAAACAAGCTGTGTGAGTAAATACTGACTAATGGGAGAAAAGCCATCACTTCTCTTATTCATCATACAGTGCAGTAGCGTTTAACAGTAACACTTTTTATTGTGCATACAGTAATGCACTTTAAAGCAAATAAATATTAATACTGTCATATCTGTCTTTGAATTGTAATGAGACAGGAAGATAAAAGTCTTGCAGAGAGATGATGCAGACTCCATTCAGGTTGTTTTCAGGAGTACCATGGCAGCATGTTTCCACTCAGGTGACATACATGAAGGGCCCAACAAACATGTATTTTCAGTTCATTAAGAGACTAAAGGCTGTATATAATTTACAAATTATGGTTGAAATTGCAGTTGTCACTCTCACTAGTGACAGACTGCAAGAGCTACCCAAACACAAGTGCAGTCTTGCTGAGACCAGTGGAACCATTCAAAAGTGACTCCCTTAAAACCTTCACATATACCTGTAGTAGTAACTCAAGTGAGAAAGTTGCAAAGAAATTTCCAATTCCTATAGTCCTTCCTTCTACGGTCTTCACAAAGAAAATGTTAACATGCAGCTACTGAACACCAGCTAGAAAGGTCAGTTGTTTTTTCTGAAATATACAGTTGTGAGGGGGGCTAAGAATTATTTATTCACTGCAAGCTCTGGAGACCATGTATCTTTCCAATAATTTGTCCTTTTTTCTAGACACCTCAGAAATAGTGAACAACAACAAAAAAAAAGCCCCAGAGCTTAGCTATACTCCTTCAGTTATCTACAGGGTGATTTTATTTGCACAGCTTTAGCAGGCTGCTTTCTGCAAATGCCCTGTCTGCATTTCTGAGCATCCTTTTTTTGATTCTCTTGCATGCAAGGAAAGTTACTGCCATCTCCTGGTCAGGAGAAAGGAAAATCCTGACATACAGGACACAGCTGCCCCCCTGGGAGCTGTGCAGCCCCCAGCCCCTGTGCGCAGGGACCCACAGGAGGTGCCGGCTCCGCATGGGGCTGCCCGAGGGGACACTTGACTCACTGTGCGGCGGTGGCCTGATCCGATGGGCCTCAGGCGAACCCTGGGTTTGTACGTGGCTCCATCCTGGCTCCTAATACCTGCAAGTGGAGACAAGCCATTTATCTCTGTTGTAAAAGACAACAATTTATATTTTTTTTTAATTAAAAATTGCCTTATTCTTCATCAACATGACGCCTTATGTGTCAACATAAACTGTGCCATCCCCTTTTGTAAAATCTGTACTTTTATTTTTGCTTACTGCCATCACCGTTTCTGTGTGGCCCGTTCAGGCGCTTAAAAATCAGCTGGGGTTAATGGCAAAAGGCACAGCTGAGAGTCACCAGCTCTTCTCAACTAGTCACTCATCGCCAGTAAATGCCCTATCCTGTCTTTAGGGACACTAAGGGAATTAAGTGATTGCCTTTGATTTATTGTGAATGATCATTTCTGTAAGGCGTTTATGTTCCCTTTGAAAAACTGATCTTTGGTATGATTAAATCTTCTATAATTTTTCTTCATCAGAAAAGTCTGACTCGTATGAAATTGTAATTTTTCAAGTTCAAATTTGGAATTATCGTCTCCTTCCCCAAGCCTTGCCTCCCTTGGCACCTCAGAGCTCCTGGGTAGCTGTAGTTTGGAAAAGAAAGAAACATAAATGTATCCACCTCTAGTGTGAATCTGCCAGCTAGTAAAATACAAAGGTAGATCTTTTAAATGCTAGTGTGCAATGGGTATCATAGTCTGGAAACAACTAATGGTTAGGCAATTGCAGACAGTAAAGTTTTATGACAGTTTAGTCATTTTATGAATTCGGCTTGCATTTTATAAAGAAAGAATCCAAAAAGAATGAAACAAAAAGCCTGCAGCCATACATGGCATTAGAACCACATAGTGGTTCTTCATATCCTTTCTGTGCTATAATTCCACATCTTGCTCAGTGGTCAAGAATTGTGGCCAAAATTTGACAATTCTTCCCAACTGCAAGGCCAGAAGTAATATTTAATCTGTTTTGTATTTAGTCATACTTTCCATTCCATATTTAAAATAAAGTGCAACAGTTGTTTCTTTCTCCCTGTGTAGTCTGTGGGACTTTCAGGGTAATGGCCTTTGTGTTTGATGTTTTTCATGTTGCTATTTCCTAAAAAGTGCCCAGTAATTTGTGAGTTTTCTTTCACAGGCTCCGCAGGCTTCTACTCATCCCATTAACTATTTCAAGTATATTATCTCAAAACATTTGTTATGCCCTGAAGATGCACATGCTTCTATCACTTCAATTAGCCAAATATCCCATGATGCAGAGGAAAAAACAAGAGTATGTGTAAACAAATGCAGCAAAATAGGTGATTGTAAAGAGATTGTCACCAAGAAGTAATTTAGAAGAAATTAATCTGATCATGTCAGTAGACAAGTGCAGATTAAGGTGTTGACCAGTCTTCGATATAAAGATTGAAAACAGCAAAGCAGGAACGGTAGCGGATTTAACCATGGATTTCACCCCTATTCACTCATTTCAGAGTCTTATAAGATTATTCTTTCTCCTCTGTGAAATCCTCTTGATACTTTCTGATTCACTGACACCATCTCAGAATGCGCCCTGATGCGATGCCACTAATAAATGAATTCACTCCAAAACTCACGCAATTACTGAATTTGCAAATGGTTCCACTTCTAACCTGATAATTAATCTTTAGACTCACTTCAAAAAATACTTTCAAATTTCTCTGAAGTCTAACTCAGAGAAGTTGAACGGAAGTCAAAAAAAAAAAAAAACTGCTCTTAGTTTCCTAAAATGTTCTACATTACACTGAAAGGATGATAATGGTCAAGAAGGTTTTCATACTTTGAGTTTACCTTTTTAAATTCGTAAATGCTGTGGAGGCCATCGTATGTGGTAGGCTCCATAAAGGCCGTTTCTACTGATAAAGAGAATATTATTGTTATTGCGTTTCCGCAGGGTCCTTCCTCACTCCGGGGTGTAAAACCGAAGTGCACGGTCACTGTGTGAAAGCGGTTGGACGTTGCGGGGTAGTTTTCACTCGGCCGTTGGTGGTGGTTGCTCTCCACACAAGCGGAGCTGATGAGGCCGCGAGCTGCAGGCTCCTTGGCTGCTTTGCCGCCAGGTCAGCCTGAGTTCCCCAAACCGCCTGGGCTGTGGGGTGGCTGGGCTGAGCTGAGGCCTCCGGCTCTGCTCGGCGTGTGGGGGAAACGCTCCTGGGAAATGGTCGTTCAGACGGGGCCCTCCGTGCAGCAGAGGCGGCTGAAAGGCCCTGACAGGAGCGACGCCCTCAGCTGCCAGCACCTTCACCACAGAAATTATCATGGCCCATGCGCAGGCACCCAAGAAACCCTCTGCTCTGGTCTGAGTCTGACTCCAAAGCCTCAGAGCAACAGATTTTACTTCAGTGTGAAGCCGTACAACAGGGAAGAGCCGGTACGAGGGCTCAGCGCGGGTGGAAGGCGGACGCTGCTCCCTCCGGCCTCCCTCCCTCCCCACGCTGACTCATGGAGCCCTGCCTTGTGCAGGCCCAGCTTACCAACACAAAACTTCTCATTGTAGTTTAAACTTAGGCATGAAGTGATGATGTTTTGTTGTTCTATAAAGGCAGAATTTACTAAAAATCTCTCCTATGTGAGATAGAAGATGGAGAAAACCCAGCATCTCATATTAAATCATACTGTTGCACTTACTGAACAACTGAAACATCTGTGTACGAGGTGATCTGAATGCAGGGATCCATATTCTCCTTTCCATTACAATGACTCTGTTTTCACTGCTTTTGATAGAGATACATGTCTAAAAAGAGTTAGGCTAAAGCTTTTCAGGTCCAGGACGCTGTTGATGAAATTCATCTGTAAGAGTAAGTATTCATTCTTTGGTAATGACTTTACGTTTTCGTATCAAATGATCATTCTTCTCTTAAGAAAGCTGCGGTAAATGAGAAGAAGGGGCATTCGGAAATGCTTTTGTAAAGCAATTATCTCTTATGGCATTTTTGAACAGGAAATGAAAGAACGTCTTAGTCTTTGATAGTCCTTTGTGCTCCACTGTTTTGTGTGTGGCGGGGGGGAAATCAGGTGATTAAATCATAACATACCCTTTTAACCCAGCTCCTCCTGAGACTTTTAACATTCTCATTTTTATTGCAAGAGTTGATGAACTGCAAGTGATGGGTAAGAAAGAGAATGGATTGTGCGCTTAGCTTTACCACCTGACTTAGTTAATCTCCCAAAATGCAATTTATTCTGAGTGCTAACTGGAGTGAATTTAATGGAACCTGGGGTTAAAGTGAGAAACCGGAACAAATACTGTCTGTCTAAAGGCCAGTCAGTAACTGAATAGTTTGACAAGCCCAGACCCCTGCCCCTTCAATGTAATTGGAGTGTATGGAAAAGACATTACGTTTCTGCATCTCCTAGCATCAGCTTCCATTACTGGCACTGCCACTGCCATTCTGCTGCAGTAATTTGAAGGGAGTGGGATGGGAGTAAGAGGCTGGTGCTGTCTTAAATCTATTCTGAGGGTTTTTGTAGTTCTACACAGATTGCAGTTTGCTGGATATATTGATTCTAGGGCACATATGGAACCTCTCAGTATGTTTGAAGATTTTTATGGGCTTGTCTGCCTAGAACTAATGAGCTGCACGTCTTTGAAGCTGGTTGTGTGGAGTCCCTGCAGTTGTCCATCTTCTGTGGATTCTCCAAATAAGCGAGTGGGCAAAAGAAGTAATATTACTGGAGGGATATTATGCAACAAATCATGTGAACAACATCATGTGTAAAAGGTTAGGAGCAGTGAAATTCATTTTTAATAATCACCCTTAGTAGTGATCATTCAGTTGCATAGATCAAAAATCGCTTTATAAGAACTCTTTCCTGTGGCTGCAGATATGTTTGCTCCTAACTCATATTACTAAGTGGGGTAATTCACTCAGAGCAGGAAACTGGGAGAGGGTCCATCCATTTCCTGTGTCTTTTAAAGGTAAGAAGCAATTTCACACTTGTTTGAGTACCATTCAGCTGCATTAAAGAATATGACCAGGAGGACCAGTTTGTGGCAGTTACAACTAATTATCTGCTTTGACATTAAGGTATCTCTTGGATCTGCTTCCACCTTTCCTACATAGATGGTTTAGTTCTATCTGCATGTTTGTTTTGGAAAGTTCATTATTTCATATGTGTTTATAGATATGTGGATTATTCTTCTGGATATAATGTGTTAGATTCAGTGCCCCGCTGACTGCAACAGCCGATTTATCCCAGTGCAGCAAACTGGATATTTATTTCTTTTCTCTCTTTTGGAGAGCCAATGCCCTAAGGCAACACTGAAAAACCTATCCTAGAATCCTTAATTCACTCTCCTTCCAACATAATATATATGGACTTTTTAGGAGCCATAAGCAAGGTGGCTTGGGCCAGGAGGAACTGCTCCAGCCTGGGGAGGAGATGAATCCTGTTCCTGCCTTTGCTGTCTTGGCATGGACATGTCATTTAACCTCCTGTATGTAATTTCTCACATGTGCAGGGGGATAATGATGTTTATCAGACAGTAAATGCACAGCGGCTGTAGCTGTTATAGATTACTAGTGCAGAGGTATGCAGAAATTGTAGCTTTAATTATTAATTGGAAATGTGGAAGTTTTCTGGAACTTTCGTCAAGAAGAAATGCACTAAATAAGATTGTGGCTTTGTAACCCAGGGCTTCTTGACTTAAATTATTTCCACCTGATTACTTCTGTGTCTGAAAAAAGATTGTTATTTCACTTGAAACCAGCAGGGTCTTTCTTACTGCTGCTAAATATTGATACTTCCTTGAAATTTAATGTATTTTACTATTTTGTGAGTATACATGAGTTAAAGCTTCCGAATAATGAGGAATGATGCTCAAAATGTGCTCTCTAATGGATTTTTTAAATCACTCTGAGGCCAAACTCGGAGAGTTAAAGCAGACTCTAAACAGTGTTTCTGACATGTATAAATGAAGAATAACTGCAAAAAAAAGGAAACCTCCCTTGATGGAGGAAAAGAAGTCATTTCATATGAACAATATTTTACCTTTACAGATGTTAAATTTTATTTGCTGTTTCATCAAGTCGCTCATTACTGTGAATTTCTATTCTCTTCAATCAGCTCTTCTCAATTAGCTTCAGGTTTTGTTATCCTCAATAGCATTTTATCATTTGAAAGTCTTGTCACAAAATCCTTTACCCCTTTTGTCAAATCCTCAGTACGTGTGTCCTGGCAGACCCCAACCTGCAGAAGAAGTGGCCCTTATTCCCTATGGAAACGGTCTTTCATTTCTTGTCTTTCAGCAGATTTCAATCCAGTCTTTGCAGTTAGAGTTAAATCTCTAGAAGTAAGGCTCATGGCTTGTTATTTCCTGCAGCAAGACACATTAGGTGTTGTACTGGCTATAAAATTGCTTATTATTCCACAAAAGCGTAAAAAAAGAAACCGAAAAATAAAATAAAGCTGACTTCATGAGGAATCAGAGAGAAATGATGCATCCTTTCCAAATCACTCTTTTCCAAGCACTGAATTCATATGATAGCTTCATTAATGTTCATGCAATAATTTGCAGGTAGATTTCATCCCAGAAAGCAAGTTTTGAAGCACTGCTAATAATGTAAATTAGATTTTTGCACATTAAAACTGTGATAAAGCCATACTAATTATTTTTAATTATCTTAAGATGAAAATACGTCACTCATGCAAGTAATTATGTAAGTAATTTAAAGCTGATTAAATAATAATGATTCCTTGCTCATTGCCTTCAAAATACTTAGAACCAAATTTCATTTTAAGCAGGATCAGGAAAATAATTACTCGATTCAAACATTAATTACTAATTTTAATCCTAATTCATTAAAAACAGACCTATTTTCTGCAGACTCTGTGGGGCACTAATTGACATTTTACAGAATGAGTCATTATTTTGGCATGAAGGAGGAATTTTCAAACTGTGAATCACGACTGCCAGGCGGGCCCGTGAGAGCGCTCCAAGGGCGCGTTGCCTTCCGAGCCGCGGCAGCTCCGCGGAGCAGCAGCTCAGTCCTCTAGGGCAGCACTGCAAAAGCGGCCGTAGCTGCTAGCAAGTCCCACTAGGTAGGGAGCTGCTAACTGACCTTTAGGTACTGGATGCATGAAAGTGGGAGTCAAAAGAGAATCAGGTTTTCCTAATGTTTGAGACAAACTATCCTCAAGCATACAGCTCCATCAAGAGAAATGGGTGCAAGGTAGGAAGCGGTTTAGAGCCGTGCAGAAGTGCAGGAGTCACTGCGACTGGCCCGGCAGCTGGCGAGGGAGGCGAGACCTTCTCGTTGTTTACTTGGACAAGGTGACCATGAGGCTCCAGCAGGTCGAGGGAGGTGATCCTGCCCCTCTACTCAGCCCTAGTGATGAGCCCCCGCAGTGCTCATCTCCCTTTCTGCAGAGGGGAAAGGGATCTCGTCCACACTCTCCAAAAACAGAGAAAGAAATGCTTAATTGTCTCTTTTAGTCACAAAAGAGACAAGAACTTGACCATCAAATACAGTTTTGCGTTCTCACCCTTCTTGACATCCAGAAGGACCTATTTGAACAGCAATAACCCAACTAATTTTAATAACACAATATAAATATCCAATCAAATCTGAACCCTATATGAAATCCCAATAAAATCTGAACCCCCGAGGAATGCTAAGGGAAGGATGGCATTCCGTGGGAGCAGACCCATCACTTTGGTCTGGGTGGTGTTTTTGAGTAGTTTGATTTTTCAGACAGACACAGAGCAGACCCCCATACCAAGCAGACACACACACCACCATATGACAACCATAATGACAACATGGATTAGACAGTACAACACAAAAGTTGAACAAATTATATTAAGACTTTTATCTCAATGCAGGATACACATGCTTAGTTAAAAATACATGACATGAGGAAAAATATGACATGATAGTACACTAAAATCCCTTAAACCTAAGTGGAAAAACCCTCTCAATTATTCTGTACATTTTTTTCTTTTTACAAAACATTTAAAAATGCCAATCCTATAAACTGATATAAAAATACTACCTCTGGAACATTCTCCTAACCATGAAAAGTTCCGTTTCATGCAAAAACATCCTCTACAACTTGTAGCATTTCAGCATTGCCCCCCTGCCCAGATGAGGTAATTGATCTCTAGGTGCAAAATGAGCCGTAAATGCAGTCATGGTCCAGCCAACTTCAGCTTATATAGCTCAGCATCAGCCAACTTTCAAAAGGCCTTTTAAACCCGGCCTAACCTACGGTCACATTACAGTAGCCATTCCTACCCTTTGTAAAAAAGTAAAAAAAAGTAAAAATAGAGGCCTCCAAAAAGGCTTCCGGCCTCTTCAGTTAGTTGTTTAGCGGAGTTGTACTAGTGGTCTTAGCTCATCTGAAAAGGCCTGTGGAAGGTAACTAGGAAAAGCAAAGTTTTGTCCTAAGAGCATCAGGACCCATAGAGGAAAATATATGTGGCTGACTGTCTTCCAACGCCATGCCAATTAAAGGAGTTACAGAAATCACATGGAGAGGCTTCTATAGCCATCCCTGTTTATCTCTTTCAGGGCAGGTTACAAACTGTTACGTGTTGCCTCTCTGCAATACCCGTGGTAGGAAGCTCCTTTGCGGGAGGGCCCAGCACCTCGTTCCTGCCGCGGGGCCAGGCCGGCTGCGGGATGCAGCGCGCGGATGCGGTGACAGCGTCACCCGACTGCCGGGGCACCGCGTTAGGCAACAGGAAACCCCAGAGCTCTGCGCACAGCGGGGTCCGGCCCCCAGGGCCGAGTCAGTGTCTCTTGGTGTCAAAACCAGGGCTCTTCCACACAGCCTTTCGCCCTTCTAAAGATGCCTTTTGCTGTTCAAAGGCCTTTATCACGTTACACTAAGTAGCTACTGCAGATTTTACACAGTGACAAGTTAGAACTTTGGATTCACTGTAGTGCTACAGAAATACTAGCTATATATGCATATTATACTGGGTATTTTGTGATATCTTATCAGTGAGCCAACATGCTCTGCTTTTATGCACTGTGAAGCTGGTTTTCAAGAGTGCTCCCATACAAACAAGGATCAGGTGCTTAGAAGCTGTTTGGCTGCCACAGACACTTACGATGCCAGTTATTATGACTGGCAATACATTATATTTGCTGCTATGGAAGCAGGAGTGTTTCAGATTATTTTTACATTGAAATTCTGATCGTTAGCACTTAGTGTTTTATATCTTCAAATCATTTTAAAACCACAAAGTAATTAATTCTTGAATATGCTCAGTGGATGGATGAGTGCTTCATGCCCATTGCTATTTACTGAGAAGAACATTGACAAAAGCCAAGGATTTGCCACAGCCCAGGTGGATTTCTCGAAGTTTATTACATGGATATGAGATGCCTATTTATTTAATTATTTATTCTAAATGTATGCTTTCTCCATTAAAATCCTAGTATTTCAGCCTTGTATGAGGCTTTTCCAATCTAATCTTGCAGGCTGGTCTCTCCTTTATTGATACCATCTTGGTATCTTTTCTCAACATCTGTCTGATGCAATGTCAAGTAATTATATTTAACATTTGGTGTCCATAACTGCATAGTTTCCAGATAGGAGCCCACTAAACCTTTGCACAATGGCTTAAATACTTAGCTATAGCTCAGCCAAACTGCTAACCAAGGTCCTTTTATTATCAATTAACAATAAATTTAGCAGAGTGTGTTTTTTTTAGTCTTTAAGTACATGCTTTGGTTTTTATACTATAAAATTGAATCCCACTCTAATTACTTGTCTTCAAGTCTTCTGGGCTTTTGTGTGTGTGTCCTGATGCTTTTCCAGACTGATGGACTGTGCCTCCCAACTCTGCAGCAGCCCCAACCGCCTAGGACCTGTGTCACAGTGGTAAAGGAAATGTTAAACCTATTCCCTTACAAGGCTGATGCACCAGATATTCCACTTGCAATTGCCACCCAAACCTCACTCCCTCGCACACCTCCTAAACATGCTGCCAACTTCCAGTTTCTCCATCTCTGCTATGTTTTCCACATGGCAATGGACCAGATGCTCCTGAACTAGGAGCGCCTCCCCACTTGCAAGGTCCTGGTGAGCTTAATTCTAACTTTGCTTTTAACCATGGAAATCTTGCAGATCTGATCCTTACTTTTTACTAGCAGACTGGCTTGTGCATTGCCCTCTTTTTTTCCCCACTTGAATCTGTTTCAAATTCATGATTTAAACATTGCAGTTTTAGGGCAGCAAAACACTGTTCTCTCTTCTGCTTTGACAGGAAGGCTGCAGTGAGCCCACAGCTGCAGGCGACACCGCACAAACAGGAAAAGTTTCCCACCTGCACTGGCAGCCCGAGCCGATAGCAAAACCCTTCCCTTGCAGTTTAAACTTCCGACCTCTCATAACTGCAAATACCAAAGAGAACTTAAGCTGCTAAATACAATGCTATATAGAGTGCTCAAAGACTGAAGAGCGTAACAGAAAAATAAGATCATACCTTCTTTCCTTATAATATAAACCAGCTTTTAATAATAAAAACTTCTATCACGTTTTTAATGAGAATAACATTTACATTTCAACATAAAACAGTGCACAGTGTAAATGCCCTTAGATACTCTTCTATGCATCTTTACATGTCTACAAGGACTGCATAAATGTGGGTCAGGATCCTCCTCAGCTCCACAAACTGCTGCAGTTCCCCTGAGGTCGACAGAGCAGGTTTAGAGGAAGGAAGGATCCCAGCCCCGTGTTCTTCTCACTTTTGGGTGTTCCTACAGTTTTCATTTTGATAATATTACAGTTAATTTTAAATTTTGGATTCCACAGAGAAACATCCATTTCTTTCTCAAACAGCAAATGGCAAGAGTAACTCTTCCAGCACGACCAAGCAGATCAGAGAAGGCACTGAAATACCGGTCTGTGCTCTGGCCGCAGGGCAGGAGGGGGAATCCGGGAACAACCCCTGCATCTGCGAGCTGCTTAGTGACACGTTCCTGTGATTCCCTGCAAGGGGTTATTGCAGGTCAGAGGAAACGGTTAAATCTACGAGATTAAACACAAGCAGTTGCTTCCCCAAAATTATTTCGGTCTGTGAGTGAAGAAAATGAACCAGCAAGGTTCAAAACAACCTGCATCGCCAAACTTGACAGCAGCTGGTTTGTGCTGATTTGTAGATTAAAAAAAAAATTTAAAAACCTGCACAGCCAAATAGAAAGAATCTAGTTTTAATTCAATATTTGAAATAGGTGGGGCATTAATAAAATAAAATTAAACCAGTTAAGAAACAACCAAACATCACAAATAAAAAAAAAAAAGTCCCAAACCTTTATTTTCTAGAATATACATCACTGCAAAGCGCTTCTGGATCTCCTAACAAGAAACTGGTTTGAATGAGACTGTGGATAAAGAGCAGAATAGTTCCCATTCACCCTTGTACTTCTGTCACCTGGTACGACTGAAATAGGTTAGGGATGGGTGTTCGTGTTAAGGCACTCACTTCCAAAAGAACATTATTTCTGTCCTGAGACTGCTGACCTGTTGCAATTAGTTTCAGACAGTAATCTGGAAAAAAATTACTGTGCTTAGGATAATACTGACAGGATGAAGAACATTTTTCAAACAAGAAAAAATAAAGTACATTATATACATGATTCCTTCTTTTTCTTTTAACTTAAAAGTATCCCTAATACATCTTAATAACTGTATTAAAGACTACTTAAATATTGAAAGATTTTAAATAATGTATTTTTTTTCAGTAAACTGGGAGTAGCTGTGTAGTTGCCAGCATATTGGTCCCATTTTAAACAATATAATTTTTATTAAATCTTGTATATATAATAACATGATCCAAAACACATATTCCACTCCACATAAATAAGTATAGTTATTTTTTTCTGACCTGTTTTAAAAACTACATCTGTTCAAATAATCAGATTATAAGACTGCAATTTTCCTTTGTAAAGTTTCCTTTAAAATCCTTCACTCACAATCTCTCCTCTTAAATATTACTGTATTTCCAGAGTACATAACAGGGTATTAGTAAAAAGAGTTAATCCAAAACCTGAAAGCTACAGTAAGTAAAATGAAGTATGGTAAAAAGTATTATGGAATGTACACTGTGCAGCATAGAGAGATTGGTTCTCATTGGGCTGAAGTGGAAAATGACTCCAGAAGAAATTCTTTATGTTCACTTCTGAATAAACTATAGGTTGTGCTATTCATTGTTCGAAAGTGCAGGTCAGTACATTAAAAAGTGGTGTTTGGAAGCTACTTCTCAAGGCCACTGACCAAAACTATGCTGGCAATTAAATGGATGCCAGATGCAGTACAGGGAGAGATGCTTCACTCTGGATTTTTTTTTTAACCAATCCAGACCTTGAAGTCCACAACTTTTAGGTGGCAGCACAAACAAGTCATCAGTAAAACTTGACATATAATTCCATCTTTCCGGGCATCTGGCAGATGGCAGTAACGTCCATCCTACCTCTGTGGTATTTGTTTCAAGAATTTCCTCAACAAGTCAAAGAAATACAAGACTTCCTGCATGTGCCGCAGGGGTTCAAAGGCAGGTTGTTGGTGCCTGGTCCAGCAGGTTCATCTCCTACTAAAATGAAGCACCAACTCTTCCTCTCTTGGTTCAACACCATCAGTGTCAGTTAGCGGGAGTCCTCACACAGGGCTGCTCTTTGAATGCTTTAATGATGCCATGATTTGGTGTGTCTCTCTTTTATAAATCCCCATCTGTAGGTGGCTGGCACAACCTGTAGAGTCTTAAAGGCAGATCAACAGCATAGTATTAAATGTCTTAATAATGATAATATAAAAGCATAATGTGTGAGACATGCACTAGCGAATACACCTGCACCATCTGGAGGGATGGCACAAACCTGACTGATCTTGGCTGCTGCTTATTCCTACAAGCCAGAACATTTTTGTCTTCTTCATGTGAGCAACACCACTAACAAGAACAGAAGCAAAAGTTTTTCTAATAAGTTATATGGACTGTTTGCACATCTAAATCATGACAACTTTTTCCCACCATTGTTTGAAAATACTTCATTATCGTTTATTAAAAAATATTCTCTTCTCTGATACATAAAGTTGGAGGAAATAGGTTAAGAGATGCTTTTCTTAGTAATAGAGATGTTTTTGAAAAATACCCTGTAGAGAAAGACAATGAACATCCCCAGCTCCCATTAGATGCAATAGGATTCAGAAATGTGCAGTACATCTCAAAGTTCTATTCTAGACAAAAACAGCAGAAAATGGCAATGGATCCCCGGGCAATGGATCTTTTTAAAGGTTGCACTCTATACAGTTACTCTGACCTGAAGGGCTTTCTCTTAAATGTGCTCTTCCATAAATAACTAAACTGTCAAACCGGTCAAAATACTCAGTAGGGTTAGAGCCAGAGTATTAATTTTACAAATTATCTTTGTAAAGCTAGATTTGCCTTTCAGGAACTTTTCTTTCTCAGCGTTCTGCAGATGGCTGTCTATCACTAGCTTACCCAAATCATAGCAACTGTCCAAAAAAGACCCTTCTCCCCATTCAGCAATGTCTTATCTAGAAAATTGCAGAAGCCTTTGAGGTTAATGCCCTGCCCAGCAACAGGAGCAAAGCTCTGTAAGCCTCAGGGCGCTTTGTTTCACACTGAAGAACAGCAGGATTTTTTTTTCTCTTTTCCTCTGTTGCTAGTAAGAGGTCCTTGGTTATTACAGGAACTCCATAACTGGTACAGCAGCATAAAACCAGCACTCAGATAAAATGCACAGTACATAACAACCTACCGGGGTGCACACTGTGGCATTTGGTCCATCACTTTGAGATTCTTGGCAGAGATTTCAACTCTTGGTCCCTGAGGAAACAGACAATTTATAGCACTGACAATACCGATAAAGCAGCTGATTCTTAGGGGAAAATATTATAATGAGAATATGGTCTTTATTTGAGAATCCATTAACTACTTTTAGAAGATTTGAAATCCATTGGGTGGATACATTAGTCATCTGTGTTTACTTAAAGGATGGAATTAATCCCAAAGCACTTTACAAGCAATACTGTCTAGCTCTAGGGAATTCCTGCAATTTAACACTGTGTCATCAAGACGTTGTTTTTTTTTTTTTCCTATATACCAAAACTGCCTTAAATATACTGCATAGCCTCTATTTCTTAATTATGAAGGCACACACTTTAAATAATGGACATTGATTGCTCTACTGGCTGCATATGCATGAGTTTGTTTCTGCTGAATATATGTGTAGCTGTTCAGACATTACTACATATTTGGCTCTCTGGGCTTGTAGTGCACAAAACAGTGTGACAGAGAAACAAATTGGTGTTAGTACAGTGCTGCTACTGAAATGAAAACGGTGAGATGCAGCAGACACACAGATCACCAAATACTCACTTGTTTTCGCATGATGTCTGTAGCCTGCATGATACACTTGGGTAACAGCCCGTGGCTCCGAGCCAGGATGGCTGCCTGCTCCAGGGACACGCTCAATGTGCTCCTGGACACGGCAATAAGGAGTATTAAATCAAAGTCATATTTTAAAATTTACATATATATATATATATATATGTATATCTTGTAGGACACAAGATCTGTTATATATGACCTCTATTAGCTACTGTTTTTATATTTACTATTTAGCTTTTTCACTTGTAAACTTAAACGAGTTCAGTCGCCTGTTTCCAGTCTCTGTACACTGGGATACTGCAGTTGTCAGAGTCTCTTACACAGGTTCCCCAGGGCTGTTCTGCTGTTCCGCACTGATTCATCCACAGATACTCACAAATTAACCTATTTTATACTCGTTGGTGCTGAGACACTGGGAGAGCCATGGAGGGTGTGGAATCAAACCTTGCACACACCAAGATTACAAAGCTATTTAGGAGCAATTCCCTAGATTTTCAGTGTGTGATTGAACATGGGGTTGACTGAAAGTTATATGCAATGAGCTTGCTCCGTCAATTGTATTGGTAGATCCTATTAGGATTAATATTAATTGTTTGAAAAGTGTTAAAATTTACAACATACCCTAAAAAGGGCAGCAGATTTGGGTCCTTCTAGGAAGTGAGCCTAGTATCCTTCCTCAGTATCTATTTTTATATTGCTTAGAACAGAAAGAAATATATTGCTCACATTTCTAGAGAGGAAAGAAAATCTTCCTCACAGCAATACCACGTGGGTTGTTAAATCTCACCTCTGCATCCCAGTGCCACACATAGTGACCTGGCAGGCCCCGAGGCGGTAACAGAGCTCCGAGGATATGGGCAGCAGCCCGGCTCCGGACGTGCTGCTGCCGGAATACCCCAGCACGGGGGGCTTCGTGGTGATGAAGGACTTCATCAGCCTGCACAGCTCGTCCATGGCGTTAATTGGACGAATAAGCTAAACAGTAATAATAACAACAGAAATGTATCAGTGGCATATTTACACCATCATTTATAAAGATATTTATAGTACTTTATCCTATGTCTAAGCCCAATACCTTTAATCTGTACAAAAGCAGCTGCCACAAAACAATTTAGAATATATACGAACTTTGAAAGTAAGAAAAATACAAATGATGACTGAGCTTCAGATTTTTTTTGTTGTTTTGGTTTTTTTGCAAATGATCACAAATCCCAAAGAGTTTACAATGAATACTACTATTATGAAGATAATCTTTGATTTAATTTTGCTGCAGTAGTATTTATGTCTACCTTTCATGCACATATTCACATATATCACCTGCCCCAGTCAGACAGAATGCCTTTAGCTGAGATAGTGGGAAGTACTATTTTCATGTGGTTTTCTTCTGTAATTGGGAAAAATGAGTGATTGCAAATTGAATGTTTGTTCATTTTCATACATCTGTGGGAGAAGAATGTTAATTCATTCTGTCTAACATCTGATGCCTTATTTAGGACGGGCTAAATAACAGGGGCTCTACTATTGCCTAGATTAAAAGATTCTTTGCCCCAGTTGGTCACATTCCCTTCAAGACAAAAGAACAGTAGCCAAGCATCGGAGAAATTCAGATTACTTTTTAGGCCAAGGAACTTTTTTAAAATAACTTTTAGGTTTGCACAGGTCTGGCACATGGGGATCCTGTCTCACAGTTGGAATTGTTAAATAGTAGAAATAAAAACAGGATTTTATACCTGGTCGATCTTCACTGCTGTAGTATTGGAATCAGTGGGCAAATTTGACCTCTCTAAGTAAAATGTCCTGCAAAAAGGCCAGTAAGAACTACATTAGCTGACGACTGTCATTTCAAACACACTTATGTATAACTACTTTTTAGAAAAATGCTATGATAAAAGTCTAGTAGTTCAAGATCTGCTTTCTTATTGAAAACCCCTTATATTGCAGTAATTTACAGAATCTGTACTGATATATTCAACCTCTCTCCCCTCTTTTATGTAGTTTTAACTGTGGTTAAAACTCTGAAGTCAAATTAGATGGGAATTTACAGCGTACTGCTCCACAACGAGCTTAACTGTGGGAAAAAAATTAAGAGGTTTCCCACACAGAAAGGTTCTCAAAGAAAAATATTTGTACAGGACATTAAATCATCAGAAAAGAGACCTTTCTTCCATTTGTTTTAAGGTCTTTTGCCAAGTACTCCAATGAAAACCTTTTAAGGTGAAGGAGAAGAAAGAAATACCTGAGTTTACGGTAATATTGCTGCACTTTTTCAAGGGAGATAGCATTAATTTGCTGAGGAAGTTCTTCTAGAGATGAGCCAGCTTGTTGTGACTGTCCCTCCATACTCTCCAGAGCTGGAAAAGAAATGTTTTATTAAACTTTTTTTTTTTTTAATGTAATTGTTTATATCATCTAACTGCTCAGCAAGCGACCGTGAGGTCACATCAAGGTTGATTCTATTATTGCCAGAATTAATGCATTCACCCCTACGGGGATGTACTGGTAGGATCATAAAGGTGAAGTTCCCAGAACGCAGTATGATCTCACTGCAATTACTTCCTATAAACATCCCTCCAAGGAAATCTCCAGCGCTACATCACAGTGTGAATACTTGCTTCTTATTTATATGTGTTAGCCAATGATCTTTAATTTCCAGCTCCCAGATGATTCTGTCATGCTATATGCTTTTAAAAACATTTGTCTATACCCTGGGAACACAGGAGATAACATTCTAGAGCAGACTGTCCATCCAGTCCACTATAATGTCTATGACCCAAAACTTTATGGGAAGGCATAAAAAAGTTCAGAGGCAGATATTTTTCTCATGACTGTGTCTAACTTCTAGCACTTCCCATGGCTTCCTAGAATAAAAGCATCTGCTTAAATATGTTTGCAAGCATTAACTGCATTACGAAAAGAACTTCATGGTCATTTTCTAGTTGGTATCTTTTGACCTCATCAGTTGGGCTATTTTTCTCAAGAAAGTTTTTTGTCAACACCTTTTGTAAAGAGCACCGTGTGTAGTTTCAAGCTTCCCCCATTCTGGAATCGAGAAGGCAGTCTGGAGAAGTAGTAGCTGTCGAGATAAAAGACAACCTTCAACGCCTGACGACTTCCTTCGATGTGGTAGAAGACGTGACTATCTGGAGAAATAAACACAAAACACTGCTTTACCAGAGCAGGAGAAACAAGAAAACACTGCTAAGCTTGCCAGATCATCTAATGACTTTTCACACCTCCACCAGTCTGTGAGAGCCTGTATTTGGAGGAAGCAGATTCTGAAAGATTGTACTTACAAAGGCAGAGCTAGCATGACCTGACCTGATGTGTGATGCTACTGCAGTAAGCATGGTTAATAAGCAAAATCCCATCAGGTTCCATATCAACTTATAATCAGTTAAGTGTGGAGAGCGGCAGGGCGGGATGGAGGACACAGGAGGTTGGGAAGGGACAATCCTTCTGCCCTGGAGTCTGCTCTATCAGGAACTGCCCACCATTCGACACATCTCTCCACACGCAAAATCACGTCAGTGAGGAACTCTGGCACAGACCACAGTTCCAAGTCACTGCCTGTGCCACCAGCAAGCTGTCCTGTCAGTCCTGCCTTGCTGTGCACACAAACTGGAAGCTGAGGGAACGCAGCAGTGCTTCCGAGCAGCTGCTCAGTACCAACATGACAGGGAATGACACGGTCTGACAGACTTAACATCACGCAGGATGTTAACCTTTAATACAAACAAGAAAAGAGCTTCAAGTAAACTCAAGGATACTTACTTGCTACAAGACTTTCATCCATCTGCTTGAAATAAAAGGCAACTTTGTCCAGTTCAGTCAGAGTGACCTGGATGTCTTCTAGCATGGCACGTTCCTCCTTCTAAAGGGCACAGACACAGACAGGTTGGCACCCAGGAGAAGGCGATGGGAGGCAGGACAGTGCAGTCACCCTAAGTCTCTTGATTCAAGCAACTGAGAACAGAATATGCAGCTCTCCATTAACTCCTTCCCAGCCATGTTATTTCTAATGGCTCTGTCACTGTGTCCTATGAGCTTTGCTACCCTTTGCTTAGATGTTATTTGATGGAATTGGCAGGCAGCAGAGAGGTTTAAGAACTGACAAAGTTTAAAGACATTCTCTTCTATAAACTTTACCCTGTATCCACAAACGTGAAAAGGAGTATAAAGAACAGTCTACCAGTTACTGTGAAACAAAATCCATTTAATGTGAAGGGATAATATAGTTGCTTATGCATACAGTTTGGATTATATTTGAAAACATTCTTTCTTTAAAAAATTTTTTAAAAAAAGTGTTTTGTCTAAGAGTCAGAGCTATTTTAATGCTTAGGCTCATATCAGAGCACTACAGAGCTGAGAGGCTGCCATCTATCTACTGTGAAGAAGCAGTTGGTGCATTAGCAAAAGCCCAGAATTCCGCATGGTTGGGAACTCTAGAAATACTCTTAACTTTTTTGCCTACTTGTTGAAATCCATTTTTCCACCAGAAGAGGGCAGAACACACATGTTTCACCAGCAGCAGAGCACTAAATCCTCCATACATGGATGACAAAACACTAAGGCAAACAGACGATCCCTGTCACCCTCGCACAAGACAGTGGTCAGGTATTTGTGAGGAGGTGAAAATGATGGGACAAGCAACGCTGGGGCATGGCTAAGGCTCTCCTGAGGCTGCCCTATGGAGTCCGAACACGCTGCTACACGGAAGGGCTTGATCTGAGCTCTGAGTGGGAAGAGATGGATACAGGTGAATGTGGAGAGGCCCCGAGGGGCCCACAGCTCCTCTCCTTACCACAGCAGGGGAGAGCAGGGACTGGTAGTTCAGCAAAACGCCGGTGGCTGCTATCTGCTCCAGCCATTTTCTGCTGGCGTCTCGGCTGCTCTCTTCGTATTCCCCGTTGTTGTTGTAGTGATAGTTGAGAGCAGCCAGTAACTGCTCGGAAAAGGTGCAAATCGCAGCCACGAGGGACTGACAGAAGATGGCGTCACGCCTCAGCTGCAGCTCCGTATCTGCCAGACAAGGAGAGAGAAGCACAGAGTTGTGAGAGGGTCTTTGCTTCTCATCACACTGCCAAAAAGACAGTTTTTGTGTATTTGTGTGCATGGCCTTTGCCTTCCGCAGTAGTTTTGCACGGGCTTTGCAGATAACTTCTTGCTGTGACCTGAGTGCAGAGACAAACACGCCGTAGTTGGGGAACATGCATGTTTGAAAATTTTCCAGTTGACTCATCTGCTTATTTTCCCTCTTCCCATCTGCATGTTCGTTATTCTGATTGGGAAGAGCTGTGCAAGTGTTCCTGTGACTTTTTAATGCCCTATCTGGACTGGTTCTCTCCTTTCTATGTTTACAGAAGCAAGAGAATTCATGAAAGAGGGTCTCTGCCATTACTTCTCTCCAGGGCTATTAGAGATTCAGTCTCCCCCCTCTCCATCTGTATTTTGTGGGCTTCCCATATGCTTAATGCATTAACTGGACTTGTCCATACGGTACCAATTGGTTTATGTTTTCTGGGAGAATTTTCCCCTGTGTTAACTTTGCTTCCAGTCAGCCTGCCAGGCAGCCACATGCTGCTCAAATCAGCCCCGTCACACTTAAGGGGATTGCGGGCCAAAGAGCCACATGAATAAGTGAAGAGCTACTTCCCAAGCACCCTGGGCTCCTCCAGAAGGCGCTGGGGGACTTGCCAAGGCCCTGTTCCCCCGCAGGCTTTCAAGATTCAGACTCTTTTATAAAGTGCTGAACACAATAGCCTGACTGCAGGCCCTGGGCCATATCCCCAGTCCGAGGGCAAGTCCCCTCCGTGCTGCTGTAAGATGAAGAGCACCGAGACCTGCCCTCAAAAAGAGGGAATCCCTGGTGCCATAAACCTGGCGCAACCAGTTTGGGGCCATCTGCTCCTCTGTTCTTTTTAGCTTATGTTCACAAAAATGTTGCACGAGATGGTCACAGACTTAGGGGATCACTGTATCTGCTGTCACCTAAAACAACCTTTTAGAGGTTGTTGAGACTAGACTAGAGGTTGCATGAGACTGATACCACAGGGTGGTTTGGACAGACTTGTAGGCCAGTATTGGCAGCAGCAAAGAGCTGATTTAAAGTCATTATAATTTTATGATTGTTCTATGAAGACTTGAGAATCAAGCCTGGCACAGCTAAATAGTGACAGCCTATCTTAGTTATTTACTACCTCATTTTCAACCAAAAATACACCAAGTAGATGTTTCAACTGCAAAAACGACTGCACATTCACACCAGGAAGAGGTTAGTCAGTTGCTCTGCCAACACAACGTTTTGTGTTTGGTAACACATCAGTGGTGTTCACAATGCATGTAGGTGCTGCCTACATGCTTGGGTTCGCAATATGCTCCTGGCTATAGCTTCAGTACACACAATCCCAACACCCAATGTGCCTGCTTTGTTTGGAAAGATGACAGGGTCCGTTGTCTTATGGAAAGTTGTGCAATAGGTCTCATTTTTGTTGCATGTCCTAATCACAGCAGGAAACAGCACAGGCCATCTGGGAATGGGGGTTGTACAAAAGGAAAGAGATGAAGAGAGGAAAAAGAAAACGGTTCTTGTGCAACATAACCACTTGCCAGGTGACATATCAGCCTGAACTGAAACATGTAAACTAAAGAACAGGTGACAGATGCATGATAGGCTGTCCTAGATGAGGAACACACAAAATGTTAGCCTAAAATGCCAGGAGAAAAACTAAATGCTAAGAAAAGAGATCGTCAGATGTATGCATGGGCACGTAAAGCTAGAAATACTAGGGACCTCTGTACATATAATAATGTTTTATACTAACACACAGAATTAAAACTTCTTACCTGTAGATTTCAACAAGGCTAAAAGCAGCTGATTCTTGCCATCTAAAGAGGTAAAGAGAAGGAAAGCTCTAGTCAACATGATCCTGAGGCAGATTTGATTGCATTTGTTTAGCAGTCTTCTCATTCCCCACACTCACTGTCTCTGCTCACCCACTTGCATGGTCATTTCTGTTTATTCTAGTAGACCTTCCAGACATTCTAACAACAGTAGAAGCAAAAAGGTTTGCGTTTTGCAAAAGGGATACCTTTATAGGCTATATGCTCCATCAGCTACCATGAATTACTGTAAGCAAATTGCACATCTAGCTGTATCCCCAAGGAAGTGACTTCTGTGCAGTACTTTGCACTCAAATGTAAACATCATCTGATCCCACCAGTCTACTCCAGTTCATCAGACTGTTTAGGACATTGTAGTAGCTGAATAACATTTTAGAATAAACCAGCCACTCTCACTAGTCTGCCTGACTGAACTAAGGAGACAAAATAAGGGAGAGAAAACTCTTTGCAATCATTCAGTGCTTAGGTGAGATGCCACCTTACAGTACTGGATCTTTGCATACAGTCACTTGTTTTACCCGTTCTTTTTTTGAATCCAGTAGTCAGTAGCCTTATTACATATCGAGATAAAGTGAATGACCAGACGTGATCACATCAGGGCTATCTTTTCTCCCAGAAGCTGGTAACAAACCTTTCCCTAATTCACAGACCTTCCACATGTTTTTGTATGATTTCAACAAGGTTTTTGATGCGCAGTGGGAGGTTCCATGGATCTTCTTGAATGCTGGCTTGAATATTATTCCGACACCTAACTGTTGTCTCTTCCTTCTGTTTAAATTCTGGAAAAAATGGAGCTTGTTAGACATTAAGAAAATGCTACATAGCTGAGATGGCTTATTAGTTATAATGTGCACACAAATACAGGCAGGGATACGGTACTAATAGCAAAAACTCTGAAAGAAGAAGCTTCTGAACTAGATCTAATACAGAAGGAAGTAAAAAAGACTTGCTACATTGCTATAGCCCCATGCTCAGCAGTCTCCTAGCACTGTTTTCAGAATTGTGGACAAGAAATTATGTGCATAGGTCATGTGCACAGGGAAGGGAAGTTCTCCACTGCTCACAAAGCACAGAATTCCCTTCTCTTTTCTGCATCTCTTACGAAGTACAGGCAGTTATATTTAGAGTCTCTGGCTGTGCAGAAGGAGACTGACTTTTTAGTTGCAGCTGTCACATTTGATAACACTGATGAGAAGTTATGAAATATCTAGCTTTTCTTTCACCTGATGGAAGCTAATTAGTTAATCACACAGGACAATTAGCTAATTAGCTAAGCCAAATGTCCCATCATTGGTGGTAAAACACATAAGCAGACAGAGAAAAGCAGAAAAACTGCTCCAAACCTGCCCATGAACAGGAATGGGATAGTGTTCAAACTTCCATCCATCACTGCAAGGTGCCTGCAGCAGCTCAGGATTGTATTAAACTGTTGCTTTGGTCCAGGATTCCAACTCAAAGCAGGGCTTGTCTGCTCCCTACTGTGATGATTGTGGGATCATCAGTTAAGTTCAGTTAGCTAAAGAACTTGCTGGAATATATCTAGTCATAACAAATAGGACTGCTAATGCAAACTAAAATAAAGAAAGTGCACACATGGTGTCTGCTAATTTCTGAAAGAAGAAAAAAATGTCTTCGATTTTGCTACTGTATCTAAAAATAGAGGTTATAAAGGGAGAGGGCACCCATGACTCCAACAACCTGAACACAGTAGATAGAGGGAAATCGTTCAGATTTCAATTTAGGAAGCAAATGCAGCAAATGTTCAGAAAAAAATAGTCCTGTGTATTTTAGATAGAGAAGAAACCACATCCTGGTCTCAAACCCATTAAGACCAAAGTCTCGCCATGCTCCCTGAGGGGGGGAAAAAAAAAACAGTATCTTTTGTTTGCTCTCTATGGGATTCAGCTTTCAAAATGAATGTCATGTGAGGATGAGTTTACTCTGGCAATTACCCATCTCTGAAGAAAAACAGAATAATTCATTAAGCAAACTCAGTCAGAACTTTTTGGTGCCTCGCATCTACAGTGATCAGTTCCTCTATCAAGAGTGTTCATTTTCCTTGAATCTGACCTACCTCTCCCTTGTACCTTTTGAGATGTATGCCTGTGTTTACGCCAAAGGATAGACTTGAAGGTACATTAAAGAGCTATGAGGATTCAGAAATATACTACAGAGAAGTGCTCTGTGCATTTTAAAAGGAGTTCATGTAAAAATAAGCTATTAAGGATGCAAAGTTGGAGTGGTCAGACATGGCAGCAGTTATTAATGTGCCCTGTCACTATGGCTGGATAGATGCATACTGAAGTAAGCCCGTGTGTCCATATGCCCTGTGCACATCCATGTTGAGCTGTTCAGTCTCAGGAAAACATATTACTGAATACAGCCAACCTTTTTCTTTACCTTGCAAACTATGGTCCATTGGAAAGTGCTTGGTTTCTTCAAAGGCCTTACTTATTATTGGTCCTTTTAGAAGTGCGTTGATTGCATCAACCTACAATAGGAATACTGTCAGTCGGTGCTAGTGAGACTTGCAGAAGAAAATTTGGACAGAATTGTTGTGGGAAAATGCAAAAGGCATTACACTACTTGACTGTGGAATGATTTCATAAGCTTCCCTCCATTAGCAAACACCATTAAGCTATTTAAACCGAGAACTTGCACATTTTGCATAGACATGTAATGACCCACACGGTGAAGATATCAAAGACATTACAAAATAATTGAGTACATCTATATACACCTGCTTGCTAAACTGGTATGCTCTCCTACTATCCACATATGAGGTCCATCCTGATCACACAAGGATACTTTGTGACACTTCACTGTCTTTTTCCTCTTCTTCAAAGCTTTTTTTTCTCCTTAAACTAACGCCTTACATAAGGTTATTGTCAACCTTACCTTAATCACACAAGGCAATTTGAATGTTGATGAAATTGCTTTCCCAAGCTGTCCTATAAACTGTTTACTTACACTGTACCCAAAAATCTTAACAGATTGCTTTCCCTCAAAATATGATTTAAACAATCTGATACTTCTGATCTTGTCTTGGCACTGACAAGGAGCACACATTTCAGTGTATTAATAATGGTTTACAGACCTGGTTGAAAAGATGTTCCAGACAGCCATGGAGTTTGTCTTGTTTATCTAAAGGAATCCTCATATCATTGGGAAGCTCATCCCCTAATAAATGGAAGATGAAACATTAAGTGTGATGAGGTCATGACAAAAGGCTCCACGCTGGAGTGGGTGAAAAACGATTGCTGAAGACAAAATGGTAGCTCAAGAGCTTTTTCTATAACTAATACATCAAAATATTCATAATTTTTCATATTATGCAAAAGTCTCAAAACATAAAGCAGCTCATCTCTGCCTGATACCTCTTCTGTATTCCAAATTTACTGTGGTTCATGTGGGAATGAACATATATACACACATATATATATATACATATTTTCTCATATTCTTGTGATTAATTTTGAGGAAACCACCTTGGCAACTTAAACATACAAGTGCACACAATTAGCAGAGAACCTACTAAAGGGTCTGGTATGAGATGTATGTCTTTTTCCTATGCATATACTCACCTGACCCCATCTCATCGCTGCCTAAATAAGAGCTATTACTCCGGACACTGGTGTAGGACAACACTGAATCCCGGTTACTGTTACATTCACTAGAAACAAAAGCAAAGAAGGTGTTTAAAAAAGCTGTCCTGAGGCCCAGTCTCTAATACATCACCATTCTGTTTTTACTAACACTGCAATTGCCAAAACAAACTCTGTTATGCAGATACAAGAGAAAACCCAGTTACATGCAGCACACGAGGCCTCATGGGCTGGAACTGCAAGAAGATGTCTATTTTCCATTTGTAATGACCCCTCAATGCTCAACGTGTTGCCTGAATCCTATGAAGAATGAAAATGAACTTCCCATCACAGGCCTCATTTGGACTGCGTCATTAAACATGCCCTAGAAAAACAGGCTGGGGGAAGGAGAATTATACTCTATAAACTTGAACCTCAGCAGAACCCAGCGTCAGCTGCCAGGTCTCAGGATATCCCATCACCCAATTTCAGCATGTATTGAGGGTGCACTAGCACAGATAACAGAGAGGGGAGGACATCTGAAGAATCTGTATCATTGGAGAACCAGGCACGACAGAACCCGACTGTTTCAGGGAGCAGAAAACTCACTTCCATTGGCTTCACATCAGTGCTGGCTCCACACATGGAAAATTCTAGCCTGAATCTCCTCTGTTTAAAGTTCAGTTTACACTAACCATAATTTAATAAAGCTTATTAAAAAGCTACAGACTTCAGACTGTCCCCTTCCAGGTAAATGACACAGTGTTTTTAATGGTACAAGCCCAAGCTACAAAATTCTCCATAAAGATTGGCTCTGCCTCTATTTTTATTTTGGACTTATGTGAGGAAAATAAGTAAAAGCAATTAAAAAATGCCAGATCTCTGACCTGGGTTCCTCCCTATCCTTTGTTATCCTTGTTCCTCTATTAATAAAGAAATGCATTTTTTTTTCTGAAGAAAACTTAGGGTGACTGCATTGCAGCACAAATCCCTATGAAATCTGAATGACACCTCTAACAATACATGAGAAAGAAGAAAAAGCAAAGCAAACAAGACACTTTCTTATCTGCAATCTGCCTGTTCTTGGAACTTTTAAGTGGTAGTTTTTCAGAACAAAAACTATCAAAATACAGTTTATTCCCATTTGAGTAACCATGATCTGTAATTTGTTCTTAATTGTCAGCTTGTCTATTAAAGGTAAGACCAAAAACTATTTCTCATCTTGCCTTTTATGTGTAAAGCTTTGGAGCAAGTGACAGACCCGCAGGGACACTGGTTTTGATCTCATTTTGTTAAACAGATCAGCCTCAATTACAGAACACTTTTAAAGTAGTCAGTGTTGGGAAATGGCATTCCTATTAACAAAGAAGGAAATTCTTCACATTTCAATAAAACAGCTTCAGAGCACACAAGCAGAATAAATAGAGGCCACAGATCCCAACATCTTAGTGCTGGCTGTTTCTATACGACTTGGTATCTGCTGTCCTTGGAGATGTTCAGTATTCAACTGGACGAGACCCTGAGCAACCAATCTCGTGGGACCTGTTTTGATCAGGAGATTGGACCATACAGGCTCCAGAGGTCCCCTCCAACCTGAATTATTCTGTCATTTCTATAGTTCTGCATAAATGTTGCCCTCATATTAGTATTAAAGTAAAAACAAACAAACGAGCCACTATCAGGTAAAGATTCAAGCCTGCTACATGGCTACAAGTTTCCAAGTTTTCATTTAAAATTACTCTAACCCTCATAAATTACTCTAACCCTCATAACTCTCTGGAGAATGTCCTTATGTATTTGAAAAGTCTTGCTATGAATGTTAAAATGACCTGTTAAGGACTCAAAATAGCACATTGATCACAAATTCTTCTTTCATTCCTCTGAAGTTCACTTTTCAACTGTTTCCTCACAGGAAACACAGACTTGGAGTGTGTGAGATTTTCTTTTGTAGCAAATATTCCAGGAGAGGTACAGTCAATCAAGTCTCAAAAACAAGATTTTGCGACACCTGAATAAATATTCGCGTTTGTGGTTTCAAAGGTCCATTAAAAATAAAGAGCTGGATGTCCATTTCTCTTTCTCAGTATCTTACACTTCTGGGAAAATTGTTTGCAGACTTGAAAAGTGAAGCCCCCTTACAATAGCAACTATTATAAGATCAAGCAGTCTGCAAACTCTGCTGAGCTTCTGTGGTTCCCAATTACATGGAATAGAAGGGCAAAGTCACGTTAGCCTATTCTATGTTCTAAGATATTTAGTTTTCGAAGAGTCTTGGTATTATGACATTGTTGTAAAACAAGATTTTCAGCTGCCTATGTCTTATGGCAATAAATATAGTGAAATAATTATAGCTAGTTTCCACTTTACTAAGCGAAAGTATTTTTATCACAAAATAACTGACTGACCTGAAAATAGCATTGTTATTAGAAAGAATAAGAAATTCCTAGTAACAGGAAAGCCCTTAAAAATAATAATAACAGGCATACAGAAATACTAATAACAGGCACTTTTAAGAAGCCTGGATCTTCTCAGATCCAGAGCTGGCACTTCACGGCTCCTCAGTGCAGGGCCACACGGAGGGGTTATCCTCACAGCGCTGCACCAGAGGCACGCTTGAGTCAAGGGTGACCATCTAGAGCTCTTTGTTTGCTGCTCAGGGAATACAACCTCCAAAAATCTGCTCACATTGAGACAAAATGCAGTCCAATTGATAAACCCTTGAGAAACGCACCACATTCATGTACATGCACCACACTTTGGAAATTTCAGACAGTTACTGGACATTTTAGTAATGCAAGATATATCTGCAGGTGTAAACAGTTCATAATGTGCTCTGAGAAAAAAAATGCCAGTCTATAATTTGTCATATACTACTATAACATAGAGACAAAATGAGACAGAGAAAGAAGATGGAAAGAGTTGCAGGTACTAGTGCATAACTTTAGCAAGAGTTCATGTGACAATTGTGTGATCTGGGGCAAGGGAAACCAGCTGTTACTAATCCATACCTGGATTAGAACTTCAAAATACTATTTAGTAAGGTGAAAGACACATCTGTCTCTGGACTAACCTGTAAGAGTCTCTGAAACTCATTGTGTCATGTCCAGAGTCTTCTTGGTCCTCCTCAGAAACTTTGAAGCAAACCTTCTTGATGCCACCATGCTCAGCTTTGTCAGGGTCACTCTCTTCTGTTCCCAGGGAAGGTGGAGACGTTTCCTCTGTGGATGGGGGCTCGCACGCCCCACCGTCTGTAGGTTCTGTTATGGTGGACAGAAGTCTGCAAAAATGAAACCCACTGCTCTCAGTGACTGGTTGGGTAGCCTCAGAAAATTGGTATCATGACTATGATTGGAATTCAGGTATGTGAAATCAAAAGCAAACTTGCCAGTATAGGCTGTGCACAGTCTATACCTTTGTAAATATACAAGTTTAGCTGATTTAACAGTTGAATTCAGTTGAATTTTACATACAATTTTTTCAGACTCCCCTTTTAATGCTGACTTTGAGATTAAAAAATACCTTTTCCCATTGTTCACTATAGAATGAAAAAATCTCCCACTTTCACAGTATGGCATGTTTGTCTGGCCCCCTCTTAAAAGGCAAGACACTAGCTCAATTCCCATGCCTGGGACATAAACCTTTGTATGTTATGAATTTCCTTGCTTATCACCTTTACTCCCATCATACTTTTGTCTCCTTCTACTCCTCTAGTATACATGAAGAAGAAAGATGGTGCCTATTGAATTTGGGTAGAGTTTTAGGAGCAAATGACAATTACAAACACACCAGTGGATCAGCACATGAGGAGGTTTGACACTTCACAGCTAACAAGAAGCAGTAAGGCAAGTGTGTGGGCAAGTAGAACAGAGCGTTAACGGCTGCTCCTGAAAGGCACAAGGTATTTTCCGGGGGTAAAAACCTCCATTTTGTAAGAACTGCTCTCTGCAGCGCACACTGGATTCTCTACTCACTTATTTATCTGAATGACATATTGCTTCATTTCCTTCACTGCAATGTCAAGTTTGTTAAAGAGGTGCAAGTAGGAGTCTTGTATCTCCCGGTCTTCCTGTTTCAGCAGAAAACTGAGTCCCCTTTCCAAATCCTGACTTGTTCCTCCATTCTGCTGGCCAAAGCTACCATCAAGATCTCCATCTTCGGGGGCCAGGCATCTCCAGGATGGTGCAGCCATCGTGGTGATACAATGCTGAGTGTTTGAGACTGGATTTAAGGTACCTAATAAGCATTAAAGTTCCAGTTAGTATGACTTTCATGCCTTTCTGCACTCTATCCTACTAGTGAGAGTTTGGGATGGATGAATTTTTAAAAGTAATCGAATTAATGTAAAGAAAATTTCCCAGAATTATCTTGTAAGATCGCGCTAAATGACATAACTGTTTGTTTTTAAAGAAAAAACTTTTTTTCCTTGCAAATCAACTAAATATTTTAAGTTACTGCAGTTCAGAAACAGGTGAAATTATGGAAGTAATGATAGCCAGTGCCCACTCATATACTACTCATTGATTACATGCATATCTAACAACACTTGTGGAAATGTTACATGAATTTAGACTCTCAGGAGTTAGTTAATACGATTATTCTAGCTTTAGAGTCATTCATTCTCTCCCTCTCTCACATATTCACAGAAGCACACACAATTATATGTTTTTTTATATATAAGAACTGAACTACAGATACATTTATTAGCAAAGAAAGGGCACTGGCAAGGCTGTGTTTCTTCACAACTTTTTGATCAGTAAAAAGATACAGTTTCTATGATGCTAATACTAGTAGGATTTGAAAATTAATGAGCACCTTGTTCTGGATCAAGACCAATAATAGAAGGTTTCCGTCCAATGCGAATGCTGAACGACCTCCCTGCTGAGGTAGTGTTTTTGGGGTATGACACCTCCATGAGGTTAATATGGCAGTTGGTGGGGCAGAAATCCATGCTGTTAAGGGAATGTGGTTCCATGATGGCTTGTTTGAAGGCTGGGCTCACCTTTGTCTTCAATTCATCTGCAAACTAGGAGAAACAAAGCAGTGCTACTTCACTTGCAAAAATTTATGATGCCACCGAGACAATCCTTTGTCCTTCCTGCTGTCTCCTACTCCAGATCATATGATTTATACTGCAGCTAAAATAATATTTTCCAAAATAAAGAGCATGCACTATTATAATTTATTCACTCGTAAAGTGGAGATGGATCTGTAATAATGTCTTCCAACTCAGCTCTGACAAGCTGAGAGTGCTTTACAAGTTCCCTTTCCCTCACAACTTGCAATCTAATTAGCTTGCCGAGCTCTCTTCGTGTCAGTAGGACACCTACCCCTAAAGCAGTTCAGGTTTATAAATAAAGAACACCGAGAGAGCCAGTCACAGCAATGAAGCATTCCCTGGAGACGTCTCCAGTAACTAGTGATGTTGTATTGTACCTCTTGGTAGTTTGCGAGCCTCCTGCTAATACTTTCCAGCTTAGTGTCACAGATTTGCCGGAATTCATACTGGGGCATGGTGGCCACAGCATTGCTGAGGGATATGAGCCGTTTGCAATTCCTTATGAAGTGATTGTCCTCTGCAGCAAAGGCCTCTAAAATCTAAAGGAGAAGACAGAGTCAACGATACTCACTTGGCAGCGAGGGAAAATGCAGTTTTCTTCTACTGAATAAATCCTAAAGCATGTATATTGACATGGTTGAATAAAGCTGCCTCCATAACAAATTGTCTTTATTACTAATGGGAACCATAATCATTTCTAAGCCCAGATTCACAAAATATTTCTCAGAATTTTTCAGAATAACTGATATGCCTTGAAACAGACACTGTGCACTGCCAAGGTAACCTGCTCTGGCATGCTTTCCCTTCCATGGGACATAACAATAATGTCATTAGGATGTGATGGAAACATTTACTGTTAACTCCTTGATACCTTGAGTAACAGCAAAGCTTTATCAGGTAAGAAAAAGGGAGAATCTCAGAGCAGAGGCCCCTTCGGGTCCCTAATGGCTAAAATCCTCCAAGCATTTGCTGACTTGTCTGCACCAAGACTATTCCAACCGGGTGCACACTAGTTAAGAAAGCTCCAGGCAGGACTGGGAAGCGCAGGGGCTTCCTCATCAGAAATGCTAAGCCAAACACCAGGGGACTTCTGAGATTATTGGCATCTCTGTTCTGTTTAGGAATGAAGCTGGCAGTGTTCCATGTCTGGTACCTTTGCAGCGAGACTGAAGCAACCTTTTGGTTCTACAATTTTCTCCAGGACAAAGGATTTGATTCCCGCGTTGCTGACGTATTCGTACACCACGCCGTGCTCCAGGTGGGTGTTATCCACAGTCAAGCTAATGAGAGGTGTTTCGTCACTAATGATCAGTGGAGAGCTGATGGCCTGTGGTGTTTGGGCTGAAACCGAAACAAGTCATTAGAAGCAGCACACGTGCATACAGACATGCACACAGATGAGAAATCTGCTGAGAGGCAAAGGTAGCACTTTTGGCTCAAGAAGTCTCTGAACCACAAACTGCTGGAGGAGAGTCTTCTGAGGAAGATATTTGCCCCTCCTGGAACATCTGCTGTTGGACACTGCTGGAAGCAATGACAGGAGACAATCCATGTGCTCCAGTCCATATTCTGATGCTCTGGTTTGCATATATGCATACATCTATGCACAGGACACCACTTTTAGTTCTGTTTAGCATTCAGATACACAGTTTCCAGCAGAAACTGAAGTATGTTAATCACAGAATCCTGTTTGTAACTTGTCTCTCTAGAAGAATTGCCACATCTCTTCCCAAGCTGTAGGATGTCCTCCAGATGCATTTTACAGGCAGATACAAAAGTAAGGTGGGAGGAGGAGATAAAATTCTTGATATCTCCTTTATCTTTTAAGGTGTAACAAGCTGAAATGCACCAAGAGTGTTTGCAGAAAGCAGTGTGTCTGGCCTGTTTCTTGCTAGGACCCTAGTTTTGCCTAGTGCATTCACTTAGGCAAGTACAAATCTACTGCAGCAAAAGCAGATTAGAACATTAGTACAGGTGATTTGTCTATACTTTCCTCCAACAAGGAAAACTGCCAGTGCAAACTTGTGCTTACAGTTTTCTGGGCTTTGCTTAGAATTTTGGGTCTGACTAAGTGCTGCACTAGTTTACCTGTAGCAATAACCACACAGGTGACATGCCAAATAGGGCCCATGTGAAGACCCACTTTTGTCACCACTTTGGCCTGTTTTTGTCACTTAGCTAACTTTGAAGGCTTGCTTACAATATCCACCTAGTTCTGTGTCAATCTCCCTTACTTAGTAGCCTAGTGCGTAAGAGCATCTCAGTTACTGCACATGGCACAGAAGAGAGCTTTGTTCCATGAAAATTAATTTCCAGTGCAGTATATGTTAACCTAGCTCTTAGACACTGTGTAATTATACCGGTCTGTGGCTTGACGTCAAAGCTATCAACTAAATAACTCCAAACAGCACATGCCTTCTCAGCATGCAAGATCCTAGCCATTTACTGCAGAATGGGGGCTGTTACAGCCAATAAAAGTAGATATAACCAAGCATTTTTTTTTCTTCTACGTACATAATAAGTGATGTTGATAATAATAATTCTCTAAAGCAGCAGCAGGAAAGAGATATCTAGGAATACACAGCAAATTTTTGCTTTCTCTTCTGTTCAAAGCACAGTACATGTCTCTTCCGAGTCACAAAGGAATGATTTCTACAGGTATCTCAGTTTTACTTTCTCCTAAGTAAGCAGTGTAGATTACTTCCTCTGCCAGACTTCATTTTGTAACAGAGCTTTGCTGAAAGAGAGATATGCCACAATAACAACTACATTTCACATTTCTACTGCAGTTTTCCTTCCTTCTGATTTGAAAGCATCTAAATCTTCCCTAGTTTTGCTTTCCCCGTGAGCATCTTTACCTGATTCCTGTGGGATGTTCTCCAGGGGATCTGATTCTGCACCTCCTTCCAGAGAAGAGTCTTCTTTGCTGGATCCAGGGTGACTGCCATTCAGATAGGCACTGGATGTGGATTGCTGAGCTCTGTCCTCCTCAGCATCTTCATGGGTTCTGTATACCCACTGGTACAATCCCTTTCAAAAGATATAGGCTTGAACTAAAGTAAACCCTCAGTAAAAATGCCTGATGGGGAGAAAGGGGAGAAAGTAATCTATTTCCTTAAGGGCCTTGCATTCCTACCAGTGCTTCCTCTTGTCTGCTCCTGTATGCTGTAAAGTGTTCCAGAACCTCAGTATAATTTGCGTGGGTTGCATTGTTCCCATTCACTTTCAAAATGCACTGCCCTGGATGAAGGCCTACAGCTGCAGCTTCCGATCCTGGAAAAGAGAGAAGAGGGGATGCAGGCAATGACGGCGTCCGACTATGGGAGAGAACCCTGGAAAGGTTATGGAGGATTTTGGTTAAGAGCAGTAGGAAGAAAACGTTAGTTTATAGCGCTGGTGGAGAGCTTGGTTGAACGGGGGAAATGCTGTGTATCAATTTTTCATATTTTCAGTAGTCCTGGCAAAAATAAAGCGCCCCCTACATCTGAATACATTTACACTATTAATTGAAATTCCTGTGGGAAATCACTTGGGAAACTTAGATGCTCCTTCTAGCCTTATATTTATGTTAGATACATAAATGAATAGTGACCTGCCATGCAATTTGCCGGAGTCTAACAATGAGATTATGCTGTACTTAAAAACCTACACTAAGTACAAAGCAAAGTAATCAACTTCAGTGGATTTACTCCAGATTCACATGAACAAGATACAAATCCAGCTCCAAGAAATCTACAGTTAAGGTGATTAACTTTTCAAGGCAACATAATTTAAAATTCATACTGTTTCATTCCAAATGCAGCTTGGCCTTTGCTAGGAAAGCCCTACTAATTATAGGTGAAATATGAAAGTGTGTATTTATGTGCCTCCCTGAGCACGTTGCTAGGCGTGTTTGGGTGGTGACTGTTTTCTATATTCTAGCTACGCATATATATTATCACATACATTACACTGAAGGAAGGAAGTGGCACACAGCTGAGAAGTCTTATTCTCCACATTTGCTGACAATAAAGGTAAAAGTTGTGCTTTATTTGCAGTTCAGTTTGCATTTCACTTACAGAACTGGTAACTGCCTCTGGCCAACTGTGTATTCTGCTTTAAAAGGACCAGGCAGTTTGTGTCTATCTTATATTGGTAGTTTACAGCAAGATAAACTAATAGAAAGGGAAAAGCAGCCTTCCAGCCTGATAGCATATTCTGTTACATAAGAAACATGGTTTGTGCATTGAGGAGCCCATCTGCACCTTCACAACTGTAGTGGTCCCTGTTACAGCTGACCACTAGCAACAAACTGAAGAAGTAACAGACACAATCATGCCTTGACTTCTTCACACCCACCTAGTTTTAGCTCTTTACCCCCTTTGGCTGAAGGCTGTATCTTCCTGGTCTTACAGGCAACCAGGTTGGGATCACTGTGCAGGTGGGTTTTGAAGCTGGAAGAGCTCAAGCGGACTTCTCAGATCTTCTGAGGCAGAAACTACCTCTTTGTTCTGTGTTTTTATATTTGAGTGGGATTTTTGTTCTAAGGGTTCCTAGACATAACACACGCACACATATATATAAATAGCTGTACTCCAACCTTACGCATAGCACAGCCTCTCTCCTTACCTCTTCCTACCGCATGAACATATGGTGGTGCTGCTCCCCGTATCTGAAAGCAAAGTGCTTCGGGACCATCTGGGATTTTAATAATCCTGCAGGAAAATCAAGGAGAAAAGAAAGCAGCATTCTGTTAGAATGTCAGAACTCTGGGCAATTCTAACAATGTCTTTTTTTGACATTCACAACTGTGTTTTGAATCAAAGAAAACACTTGCACTGTTTGCAAATAAATAACAAATAAAAGAGTCTGAAAAAGACGAGTCCATCCCCATTCTCCAAGGCAGAAACAGCTGTATCTAGATGTCTCTTTAACCTGTTTAAAGATCTATAAAGATTCCACATCCTCTCTGGCAATGTTTTCATGGCTTCTGTTAGAATGTTTTTCCAAATGTCTAATCTGAATCTTCCTTGCACCAGCTATAGTCCCACTTGTCCTGTTCATAGTACACAGAAGGAAGAGAGCTTTAGCAGCAGCCTTTCATGTACTTATATGTTAGTGTCTTCTCTTCTTTCGGCTTAGTAAAATCAGCTCTTCAATCTTTGTTCACAAGTCATGTTTTGTAGCCTTGGTCTCCAACCAGGTTTTCTAGGAAGGCAGCACAGAAGCCTGGGCAGAGGCTGCATCCCCATGTTCCCCAGTGCACAAAGATTCCTTTAAGAACATGTGTGAGGAAGCCCATAAAGGAGGTGCTAATCCCAAATAACAATGTGGTCATCAGAATCTAATTTACTTCAGCTGCTGCTTCTGCAGATTATTATTTTAATACTTTTTTGCTGAAATGACAGCTTAAAAGAGTTATTTCAAATATCAAGAAGACTGACAGAATTGAGACAGCAGCAGTATAGACTTTCTTTATATTTTCCATTCTTTCTTCCCTAAGGTTAGGCCCATAAACAAACCACTCCACTTATTAGGCTTTAGGAGATGGATGACAGATTTCCCAGGACTGATACTAGCTGGGAGTGCGAATTCCAAGACGGACATCCATACTCAAGCAACTGATGTTGGGCTGATGCTTCTGTATGAAGCCATTCTTGCAATTTCTAACACAGGCTCGGGTTTAAATAACTGCTGAAATAAAGTGTCCCATCTGCAACAAGTACAGCTCTGAATCAAAATATCCACATGTGCTAGAGTTATTTTACACTATGTAGTAAAACTGTGCAAGTTTGTGGTTTATAGATTTGGGAGGAAATCAGTATAATTTACTTGACTCTGTGAATTAAAGAGATATTAAAGTGATGGTAAAGTGACAATAAGTGTATTGAACAAACAAGCAATAGGCAGGACAGCGATGCTGAGATAAGACTTTACTTCTCCATGACCAGTATTGGCAGACTGTGGTTCTGTAATTTTCTGTGTCTCCGTTTCTGGACTATCTCAGCTTAGGGAAATTTAAAAGCAAAGCCAGCTGCAATCCATGCTCTTGGTGTAGAGTGTCATCAAGATGAATATATGATGGGTGAACTCTTGTCTCAAAGCTAAGACTCCAAGCTAGGGTTCAGTGAATATTCATGTAAAACATGGACTAAACTATGTGTTTATAGAGTGAAAATATACCAAGCAGCACCCTTGTAGTTGTTAACAAAAATAAATGAATTCTGTTATGCGTTTGCAAGCCTCTAGGGACCTGAAAGCCTTGTGGTCTGAAAGCCGTTTCATTTCAGGCAGGATGTTTTAAACCAAAGGAAACTTCAGTGAGCAGAGACAGTGAGTGCTAGCAAGTGTGTGCACACCCTGCGAGTAGCTGGACCAATAATATCCTGCTTTCAGTCTGTGCTATTCTGCTGCAACAGATGGGAAATTCTGTTTTGTTAATTAAAATCTGGCACTTCTGAATTTATAAAGAAAATCCACTCCAGCTTAGTCTAGAGGTCATCTCATTTGTTTCCCATCTAACTGCAGCTCCTGCATGTAAAGGTCATGGCAAAGTTCACAAAGTTCTCACTGCACACAGTAAAAAAAAAAAAAAAATTACATAAACTTCTTTGTTGTCTTGATACTTACTCTTTGGATTTGGTGGCTATCAGAAGTCTAAGCGGCCTTCGGGAGCAGAAAGACTGGTTTAGGATGGTTTCCACTTCTGAAAAGGGGCGTAGGAACACTAGGTCCTCATTGATGGAATAAATTTTCCTTCCCATCTGCAGGCCGGCCATCTGCAAACGAAACCAATGGCACAGGCAGCTCAGTGGGCAGCAGGCTCTCTGCCACAGAGATGTGCTGTGAGACGTTCAACAGCTCCCTGCCATGACAGATCCTAGGATCACTATGACATGGAATACTGTATATATCATAAATCATTTGCGATTTACCCTTAAATGTCATCTGTATTTACATAAAACAAAAGATTGCACCCATATCCATAGGCCACCTCACAGACGCATTGTACTCCAGTTTTCTGCTACACTTTAACATGAGACTTCAGATGGCTGCGCTAAACAGTGAAGTACAGAAATGGGAATTCCCACAACCTACAGGTGGGACACAAGGAGCCAACAACAGTTTTCAGTCACTAGCCATGCAAAACTATGAAGTGCTCTCCTTAGTTCAGTTCTCAAGCTCTCTATGATTCGTAACACCCTCTTATGCATCTAGAAATAATGTCTTTTCCTCCCCCTTTTTTTTTATGTTAAAAGCAATCCATACCATGGATAATATGTGCAAATAACTATAATAACTAATAACTATAGAAGTGCATTTTAACTTAAGATAGATGCCTTTAAGATTTGGATTATAATTCAATGGAAATGTTTCTGCTATTTGCATTCAATTATATTTTAGAATAATAATAATATATATTTTTAATATACACTTTATATATATGTATAATTTTATATTTTAGGGATATTTTTCTCACTGTAGCTCATGCAGCTGATTCACATGTCACTAGCTAGAAATCCCTGCTCACCTGCAATCACTGTTGATGTCCTCTTTATATTTATAACTGACTGAACACGAGACACCAGCCTGCACACAAAATCACACTAAATCCATGGATATATGAGGTACACTGTCTTGTACTAAGCCCTACAAACTGGTACTTTCAGAACCTACTACTTTCTCTAGTGGGACAGAACTAATGAGGCTAAAGGAGACGGTCACAGCGCGTCTGTTGAAGAGCAAAGACCCTCAGGGTCCTGGAGCTGGCATTTGTGCACAACGGATGCTCCTTACGACGGCTCAGGGCAGTTGTCTGGATCCAGGCCAGCGCCTTTCCCCAAATGCCAGCAGCTTGCAGAGCTGTTCGCTGCTCATCCACACGGCCAAGGGCCAACGGGCTGTTTGTCCAACACACTCTGTTCAGACACCAGACATCTGCTTGTCAGTTGGCTGCTTGGAGGAAGACAGCAACAACACCTCCCTGAGGGGTCATTTTTTCATTCTTGCTTCCTTCTCATAGCATGAGCGCATCATTCAGGAGTCAGCTCTAGGACCAAAATTTGTGTGAATGAATCCTGCTATAATTAACCGGCTTAGAAAGGAAGACAAGGTACAAACTGAGGCGATGTAGATGGAAGGAAACTGGGCTGGGCATGGATCTCCACAGCAATCCACATCCACCCGTAAGGGATTTTTTGTGACCTGCTTTAGGGGAGCTGAGCGGGTGCTGTGCTCACAGCTGGGTGCTGAGAGGAAGGGCAGAGCGACAGGCCCAGGCTGAGAGTTCATCACTGCAGCTCGGAGGTGGAAGCCGGTGGATAATGCTCTGAATCCTGGGGATAAATCCGAGAAGCTGAACATGTTCCTCAGGAAAAGAATTCCCAAATTGCTATTTGAGCACTCTGTCAATAGAGGAATCTGATACTACAGCAATTCTCAATGACCTTTGAGTACGGTTTGTGACCACTGGCAAAACTAACAGCTCATAAAACAGTGTCTAGCTAAGTACCTGAAGTAAAAAAAGATAGTAATAATTAAAAAAAGCTTTTTTAAAAAAAATAAAAATAAAAAATAAACCCAAAACAGCTCCCTGTTTCAATGCTGTTTGCCAGCACAACCTGTGCATGGCAATTTTGTTGCTGCTACACTAGGGACAACAGATCACAGGCCCCAATTGAAAAATAATGTGTTAATCTTGAATAAAACTAGGCTACTAATAGATTTGTCCCCACTTCAACTGGCAGACCTGGCATCTTATCCTGGCCTCAATTCTGGCAGTGCTAATGAAAGCACTGCACTGTGATGGGCATTGTGGAGCAAAGCTGCATGGCTTAATTCTTGTCCCTGGAGAGCGTGACAGCAGGTCCAGGCTCCGAAACGGCCACCGAGTCGCGCGCTGGATATCTTCAGGCTGGATATCTTCATGGTATCACAAAGCAATTAAAAAAGCTCAGGAACATAATGAAACGCATCACTGTGCGACATCAGGTCTTCCCAAAACAAGCTGACAGCTCTCCAGTTCAGCAAGAGGCAGATCTAGCTCTTTTCTACAGCAATATTTTTAAGAGCAAGTTGAAAAGATCAAGATATAGTCACAGATAGTTTGTGTTGGAAGGTCTAGAAAAAGATTCCTTAGAAAATTGTGTGCTTCTGTTGTCTTAAAACACAAATGGATTTTCAGGACATTCTGTAGGCAGCCAGCCAGGAAAGGACAGCAGGATTATCTGTCAGGCAATGGATTACAGGGGGGTTTAGACTAATAAAATTTTTGGCCAACCTCTGTTGATTTTGAGCATGAGTAGAGCACAGGTTTAGTTTCTCTGGTGACCACTAAACAAATTAGCAGAACACAAACAACATTTAATTCTAATATTAAATTTCACCTCAAAATTCCCTCTTGCTTGATATTCTCAACTTAAAATCAGTCTATTCACTTCAATGTTTACAATGGGCAAGTCACCCCGGAATTTCACATAGCCTAGAGCAGTGACCCACAAACAAACGTGGACATTCAGATGGATGCCTTGGACTTTAACTAGAAATTCAGTTCATGCTCAAACACAATTTTCTGCAAAACCTTGGGCAAGTAATTTCCTCTTTCATTTTATCTTCATAGTTGTTAAAAGGCACCAAAATACTTTTTAAAAAATAGACGGTCAATCTGCCTGTGCCCTGTATCTGTAAAAAATAGTACAATGTTATGTTATCTACGCAGATTGTATGGCATTTGAACCATTTATGTGTTTCAAAGAAGGTAAATATATTCTGTAGACCTGATTAGTATTTTATAAAAATACTAAGGCTCATGAGCAAAATCAGTATATACATGTAAGGAAGAAACACAAATCTAAAAATCCCGTTTCCCTCAAATACTCCTGTGCTTCTCGTTTTATTTCTCTGGGCTATCCCAAGCTGATTACTTTTGCTCTGCTCTCAGATTTATGTTGCTAAAGGCCCCGAGATATGGTATCATCACAGAGAGATGCTGCTGTTGCCTCCTCACTCATCCAAAAGTGCCAAGTTTACAGAATTTATTGCCAGAGAAATTGTAGAAGATTCCCCATTTCCTATTAGCTGACTTTAAAATGAAAATGAATGAAAAATGAAAATGAAAAAAAAAAGAAAGCATTTAAGGATATTTTTGTACCTTTTCAAAGCATTTTGCTGCTTCCTTAACTACGTAATTCTAAGCAACCAAAATATTTACAACAGAAAGTCTTACCTCTGCAGAAGACCCTCGTCGAACTGACTTCACCACAATCGCTTTGTTCTTTTCTTCTATGTCAAATCCATAGTCATCCTCTCCTGGCAAAATCTTAAAAATAAAAAAAAAGCACAGTGTAGTGCTTAATGCTTAATGTGGACTTAGCTGAAAAACAGAGATAAGAAGTTGGACTTTTCACTTCAAGCCATGATCAACAGAGATTCAGAATTTTTAAGGTGGAAAGAGGCTATTTTGCCCTTTGATCTGAACCTCCTACATAACAAGAGGCATTACATTCAAAACAGTTATTTCTGCACCAAGATCTTACTACATTAAAACAGTTTCCAGAGCTATCAACCTGTGATCTGCAATCTTTAAGAACAAAAAATGAACTCTCTCTCTTGAGAATTTATTTCAATGGTTAATCACTTCCTCTGTAAGGAAACAGGTGCTTTATTTCCCATTTGAGTTTGTTTTTAGCTTCTAGTCCCTCATTTTTTATTAGATTTTTCACTTTTAGATTACAGAAAACACTAGCATTAGTATTTTACTTTGGTGAAAGTACTTATAGATCAAAATCTATGTATTTATTTTTGACATCTCTCCCATTGTATGTCTTATACACCCAGTAATGAAGAAACTATGATTCCTTTCTAGCTGTCAATTTCAGATAAATTGGAGATTTCAGGGTTATTTCTATTAGATAACACTATACTCTACATAAATAACATTGTACTAGTAAGTCTGCTGGTAAGAAAGATCTGTTTCTGCACACATGAAGGTCCTTCCCCCAGGACGTAAAGTTTTGTGCTAGGGAAAACACAAGTCTTGCATGTTGTGCTCAGTTTGTACTTGCTGCTTGGCAGATTGCTGCTCTTGCTGCTGGAAATCTGCCTCCCTCTACTTGCTCTGAGGTCACATCGCTCAGCCTTTATAAATATTTTTTAAAAATCATATCCATCAAGGCAAAAATGTGTTTCACTTATCCTTTTCTAGTGGCTTGCTATAATGGAAAAATAAAACAATAAAAAAAAACAAACAAAAAAGCCACCTAATAACAGTTCACTTCCCATTTTAAAAAATAAAACAAGTCTGGCCTCTGATAGGTGGCCAAGTAGAAATTCTACCAGATAAACATCTTGCATTTTAAGCTAGCACTAACATTTAAGAAATGACCAATAAATCAGAACTGAGTTGAAAGGAAAAGGTATCTATAATCTAGGATGCCTCTGGAAGATAAAAAGTTACAGAGAATTAATCCCTCGATCCTGGTGGTTCCACTATTTCAGAATCCTGGCCTTCTACTGAGGCCAACACCTCAAGCCTTAGAAGCTTCATCCTTTTACAAAAATTCACCTTGAAAAGAGATAGAAGAAACAGAACCATCCTTTCTTGAATAGAAAATTGCTAGGATAGCTCTTACATCCAACTCTCTTCTTACATTTGAAGGAACTGTTCTTTTTCTCTTGTTGAATTGTGCAAATTGTGCTCCTTAAAAACGTGGAGGCTTTGACTTGCCAAACCAGCAGCTTCACAGACTTGCACGATCTCTTGGGTGCAGCTACCATGACTATTCCTGAAGATGTTTGGTATGCCACCAATTTAATGACCCACCAAACTTCCTCTGTTCCTCAGGACAGCAAAAGGTATTGTTCGAAAGCATGGAATCAAAACAAATAAAAAGTGCATCAACACCAAGAACTTTATCACTACTTTGTAAAGAAAGAGATCTCACACCCTGTATACTCATTTTCCTGTACTGGGAATGCTATCTTATAAAAAGGGAGACTATGGATCATGTTCTGGTGCAATGCAAAAAGGCTATGATTCATTCTCTATTATAAAATAGTAATACTTTGCAATTCCACAGCTGAACACCGTTCATCCCTAAGGAGCCCAAAGCAATTAACTTACTGGCCATGTGTAAGAATTATTTCTGTGCCCCTGAAATGCAGTGGGCTTTTGAATGTAAGGCAGCAGCTGTTTAATCTTGAACAACCACCACATTAAAAAATGAAACCATATGAGAAATAAGCTTGTATAATCAAAACCGGAGGGCAAATGTAGTGCGAACATATTCAAAGAGAATTTGGAAAAGAGCTGGGGAATGCGGAGGGAGAGGAGAAGAAAATCTAGCAAAGAACTGTTTATTACACCTGTATATCTTAGATTCATAAAGCATTCTGGCATGTGAGTCATGATGCCAACCTGTTAGCCCTTCTCCCCTTCCCAATGTGAGCCACAAAATGCACGTGGTGTGGGAACGCTCAACATCCATGGCAGATTTCCAGGAGAAGGAAGATGACAGAGACATGAAGTAACCTGGTCTCGTGCCAGCCGGTCCTCAGCGGCAGGACGGCTCCCGGCATCGCGCCCGTCCTGCTTGTGGCCGTGCTGATGCCAGGAGAGCAAGGGCCAAACACAGAGCCTGGTGTGTGCTCTGCCCACGGCGTCGCGGAGCGTCCCCAGCGCACGGACACCGGGAGCCCTGTGCCAGGGAAGGGGCTGAGCGAGGCAGGGCCACCCCAGCGCCCTCCGAGCGCTCCGGCTCCGCGGGCAGAGGCTGCCACCTCGGCCGGGAATCGTGGGGGCATCAGAGCAGAGACCAGCAGGAAGGAAACCCCTTCTTGGATATCAGATAAACAACATACTACAGTCTCTGAAAGACTCTGTATGTATTAAACCTCTTACAGGACCTTCCTGAAGGCCCATCTCTACAGGCAACTTTATCTGATCTTCATTTCCAAAATACCAGTTTTAACCGTGCTGTGGTAGGCCTCGCCTAAGAAGCAGAGGTGCTGATCACAACAGCACACCACGGGAACCACGTCACAACGCCCAAAATCAATCCAAAAGCCAAACTCTTGAACTATGCAAAAAACTTCGTATGTTTTTTTCAGTTTATCAAGATTTAGGCCCCTCAATATGAAACAATTGCAGAAAAAAAAAGTATTTAACTTTGTTTGAAGCGGATTTTTGCAAACTGAAAGCATTTTTTTGCTTGGTGCTTCTCATTTATATTTGCCAAAGCTTTTTGGTTTTTTGCAAGCACTTTATCTGATCTTCATTTCCAAAATACCAGTTTTAACCGTGCTGTGGTAGGCCTCGCCTAAGAAGCAGAGGTGCTGATCACAACAGCACACCACGGGAACCACGTCACGACGCCTGACGTCAATCCAAAAGCCAAACTCTTGAACTATGCAAAAAACTTCGTATGTTTTTTTCAGTTTACCAAGATTTAGGCCCCTCAATATGAAACAATTGCAGAAAAAAAAAAGTATTTAACTTTGTTTGAAGCGGATTTTTGCAAACTGAAAGCATTTTTTTGCTTGGTGCTTCTCATTTATATTTGCCAAAGCTTTTTGGTTTTTTGCAAGCTCTCCTGTGACAGAGCAAAGTCAGATGAGCAGGTGGGTTTGTTCCATTAAAGCACGAGGATTTCATAACAGAAGAAAAGCAGGTTTCAAAGGCGTGCTGAGGAATTCCATTAAACTTCCTATGCTGGAACCTGGGGATGAGAAGGATCGATGCCCTATTACAACCGTGAAGAGGCAAGACACCCCCAGGAGTCCAGCTGCTTGTAATTGCTAAATGCAGAACAAAAAAGAAGCCTGGCACAAACAAGTTTGTAGATAAGTGCAATGCATTTACTGTACTGCTATTTGTGGGATCATCTTTCAAGTATTCTGGGGACTCCTCATTTATTTGGGAAGATGAGAGCAGGTCAGAACGTCAGTGTGGTTCCTGTCCATTGGTAAAAACCCTGCGCTCCTCAGGTGGGACATTGGTTTATTCAGCACGTGCTGTTCATTTCATTCTGTTTTCCTTTTGAGAAGTGTCTGCATTTGCACAAGTTTTATGTTTTGCTAGAACAGTGAGACACAGAGGCTGACATGCTTCAGAAGAATAACAACAGCAATATCAAAATTACTGTTGTTCTTACTATTTCAGCTACCAAATGATGGAGTGACTGAAAGGATCTATCAGGCACTATGATTAATCACTAGTAAATGGTCCATGTGGATGATTTTCTATTTGCTCAAGAAGCTACAGTTTGCTCAATCTCTTTAGTGAATACTAATAAACAACCATTATATTTACAGCAAGTAGAATCAAACAACTTCAAATAAACCCCTCCCTTCAGAGGTAACATAGTATTGCTGGCTTTTGGCATGTTCCTATTAACCGCAATGCCTGAGGAAACAGAAAAAAATGGAAGAAACACAGCTAGTTAATTTGTTTCCTCTAGCTGCCTTGCTAAGAAGGAAAATTAAATATACCTGAATAATGACAGTTCATACCACTTTACCTGAAAGTGATCTCTAAGTGCTTTGCAAATTGCAGGAAAAAGGAAAAAAAACACACACACAATATTAGGTGCTTCAGAGAGGAGTAAATTGATTCTTTTAACTGCCTCCCTTCATCCAACAACTTTTCAAGACGATAAATATATTAGCCTGGCACCCCAACCTCTGTCCCTGAATGCATACACGGAGAGTTGTGAGAGTTCCTGGTGCTTTAGCCAGCACTTCTGGCCATCGAGACAAACACAAATCGGTCTCCCTGGGGACAAAGCAGCAGTGAGAGAGTGAAGTTTCTGTGAACCACAGGGAAAATTTTCCCATATAATGGACCTCTGGATCTTCTCCAGCAATTCTGCTTTTGTTTTTTTCTGACCCAAGCTTTCATCCAGCTCTTGCTTTCTGCCAGTGTTCAAAGGGAGAAAAAGATCGGCCTGGAGCCCTGGCATTAAACAAGGCTCTCGGAACAAAGCGCCCGGAGCGGCGCGGTGGCCGAAACAAACAGCCCTGGAACAAGCACAGGGCAAAAAGGCAGTGATGGGATTTAGTGGAGTTGGAATCGGCTGATAACAGTAATGAATGAACATACAGAACAATTTTGCCTGGAAAATTGTTTCTATACACGGGATAAGGACGGATCCCTGATCCAGCTATGCAGGGCCTATTTTGTATCACTTGGATAATGATGTCCTGAAAGATGTGTGTGCTGGTGAGTCACTTGACTCATCTGAATCTACTCCCCATGTTAAACATGTTCAAACTGTGTTTAAATTGCCATCAGACCCTGCCAAGACAGCAGTGCACAGCACCTCCTCCTCCACGATGCTGACGCTGGGATGCCCGTTCAGGGAACTCGGACACACGTGGTGCCTGCTGAGACAACATCCCTGGCTCCCAGCTCACTTCCAGGCTCTGTTTCTCTCACAGGCTTCATGGGAAGAGAAAGAGACTGGGCAAAATGGGCCTATTTTGAGTCTCCTCTTTTCTTAAGATCTGCCAGAAATAGGCAGATACTTGAACGATGCACTGGAATGTGTGTGATACTGAGCAGCAGATCCAGTGCTTCCAGGTAGGTCTCCACGGTGGGTGCAGAAGGGAGCAACTTACAGACTGCAGCTACACAAGTTGCAGGTCCACAGCAAGGCAGCTCGAGAACGAGCAGTGCTGCAGCGAAGGAAAGTCTAGCTACAGCTGTAATTCTCTCATTTTAATTCTCCTCTATCATAATTTTAATTTGCATTACTGTAACAAAATACTGATTTCACAGAAACATAGGTATTACATTAACATATTTCTTACCAGTAGGCTCTTTCCTAGGATGTTTTCCACAAGCTTGAAGTCATTACGTAATTGTTTGCTCTTGGAACTGGTACCTTCCATCTCCTCATCAGCATAAAAGCGGAAATATAAGGATTCATCCTTAAATTCACTCTTCTCTAGCACTGGAAACAATGCATTTACACAGAGAAGGAGAGAGGGAAACAAACAAAAAAGTGAAGTTATTTCCTCTTTTGTTGCAGAATCAAAACCAGATACATCCCATTTGGCCAGCCATTCTGCTTGATATTTTTAAGGTACTAGAGTATTTAAGGTCACACCTTCCTTCATGTTGCACAGTGGCTCATGGAATAAGATTTGACTTCCCCAGCATATAAAATATGAAAGATACTTTTGCAAGAAAGATGCTACATATTGTTATCCTCTCCACCATATCAAAAGCATTATGGTGAAACCAGAAAAGGAACAAAGAGGGATAAAAAGGCTGAATAAAGGAAAAAGAACAAATAAGACTATGCTTTGCTATATCTGCAGAGGGAATTAAACCTGAAACCTGGGCGGGAAATAAGATCTATAAAATTCTGGAAACATGGCAAAGTTCTTTAGCATGTTTTCAAATACTGGAACTGAGGACATAAAATGAAACCAGCTAGTTACAATTTTGAAACTTGAGGAATTGCCTCTTTATTCAAGATACACTTAGCTGTGGAAACCCTAACCACAGGATGCTGTGGATGCAAGAAGTGTTTTCAAAGAGAAAACACATTATTTAAAGAAAATCGATTATTCCTACATTCTTATCACCAAGGTCTATGCAAATTTGTAATAGTCTTTTCTTAGAAAAAAAATCAAAACATGGAGAATAAATATTATTTATGACTAGCATTGGCCAATTCCTTGGACAAATGCACTCATCTTTAGGAGTCTATGCCTGATTTTAAACTGATGCAGATGTGGTTCGTTTGCTTCACTAGTTTAGTGGCAGCAGTGGGGGGTGATGTTTAGCTCAGCAATTTGGCACTAAAATTTTGAAAACTTTAGGGTTCAGCACAGAGCATCATGCTTGTTGTCCAAGCAGCAGGAAAGAGACTAAGAGCGTAGTTCCCTCTTTCCTCTTTTCCACTGCTCAGCCTAGCATTAGAAGATTGAGCCTCACGTATCTGAGACTACTTGGGTGACATTTCAGGCTTGTGCATTGGACTGGTGGCCCAGGCTCAGGCATTTTGCTTAATTTCGAAGATGGCTTTTTAGAAAGACTTGCTTGGATGTCTGCAGTTGTCTACATGTCAGTGTATGTGGCACAGCCTATAGAAAAGGGGTTTTCAGACACTGTCAGTTAATCTGACTGAGGTAAGAGTTCCATTAACTGCGTGTGGGAAGAGATTTTGATGTGTTACCGTGATGCATGAAGCCGTTATTGCAGAGTCCAACACCCAGCGCGACGGCTTCCTCCCGGGTCTGACAATCTCCCTGGAAACAGGAGGATAAATATTACACCTCAGACTACTTCCGAAATTAAATTATTTCTCCTCCCTGCAACAAGGTTAGTGACTCTGAAAGTAGCAGAATGATCTCTGTAGGGAGCAATAGCAAGCAATTAAAATAGTCCCCCCAACCCAATCCCATTCATTCATGTATGTGTGTGTGTATATATAGATATATGTATTCATCTGTCTATACACACACACACACACACACCTTTTCCTCCTACAAGAAATGGGAAGACAAAGACCAAGGTTCTGGAAGGCAGCTGTTTAACCCACAAAGAGATATAATATTACCTTAATGCAAAGACTTTTTATTTGCAATCTTAGAGTCTGACTTTAGGACCCATTAGACACAGACAAAAAAAAGCCTAATTCTTAGAGAGAGTGGTTGAGAGATCTTATCCACACTCAACCCAAGGGAGAAAAGCCCCGATATAAAACCAGTGCATGTGAACTCTAAATGCCAGGCTGGTGAGAACTGCAGTGACACCCTATTTTCCTGCACAACAGACCAACTAACAAATGATGCAGTTGTACCAGGAGCCTTGAGGGCAGTATTTCAAAACAGGTACCAAACAGCAGCATTAGATTTTGCATCTACACCTTCTTTAAGCACAAGGAATGACCCATTTTCTCTATGCATCTATTTCCCTGTAGCCACAGGTAAAGACTTTTACAAATGTGCTGGCTGTATTTTTTTAAGCAAACAGATGCATTCAGAGGAGCACTGACAAGTACCACCAGGAAGCACAGGTCTTTCCCGGATGAGAGATACTGCAGAGCAGTGAGTTAGTTGCTGCAGTGCAAGAACATCTGCCTGGCAGTCCCCCAAAGGACACAGCAGAACCTGGGCTCTCCGAGCTCCCCAAGAGCAGCTGCTCTGCCCATTCCAGCAACTTACTCCCCTCCTACGGGATGAGAAGCTGTATCCCACAGAAGTGTTACGATTCCTATCTTTTCCCCTCTCCATTTGGAGGATGTGGCTATGTGTGCTGAGCTTGCTCCAAGCAATCCAGCTCGCAGACCAAGCGTCCTCTCGTCTTGGTCGTGGGACGTGGGCTCAGGTACATATTTCTCTTCACCCCCATACCTACAGCTTTGTTTTCGTGTCTGATGCACGACACGGCTGAGACACGCCATGAAAACAGCCGTTGTGAGGAGTTAGAGAAAATAAAAAAAGAAATCAAGCAAGCTGGGCACTAAACCTCCTGAACACGAGGCAATGCCTTGACCACCTCTCTCACGTGCGAGGACTCCCTGGCCCAGGGTGGCCCCGGACGTGGCAATAAACCCCGGGCAGAGACGCGCAGAGCCCCAGCCCACGGCACAGCTGATAGAGCAGCTCTTAATGCCCATCCAGGCCAAACTCAGCACGCGCAACACATGGGAGATAACAACATCTATCACCTTTAAAGACAACCATTCGCATGTACAGAAGCTTAAACCTTAATTAGCATCCAATTTATCTTTTGGCAGAGAATTTTGTAACAATATTCGGGGTATGAAATACAGTTAATATCATATCCTTGAATAAAGGAGTCCCTGATCTTCCACACTGTTCTGTCTTGTGAATATTTGTAAAGGTTAAGGAAATGAAAAACAGCTTTCTTATTAGCAACGGGTCCCATTAGAATTTATATTTTAAATTGCAAATAGCAATCAGAGACTCCATCCTTCAAAATAGCCATCCTTGTGTCATTAAATCTAACAGTCCTCATTTTTTGGACATCATTTCCGAATGAAAATTATGATGGATATCAGTTGTCAGAAACAGGAAAAAAATATATATCCCAGCAATTTTCAGTAACTTGTGTAGTTACCGAATCAGACACCAACCATCAGCAAAATGTTCAAAAATAGATGCCTAAATTTCAACTGACAAGTTGATATTTGAGCAGTTTTTAAAAAATGCACTGCTTTGCAAAAAGCTGAGCATTCAACAGCTCCCACTGCAATCTGCTCTTAGGTAGCAGAGTCAGAGCACGAGTGGTAGCTCTAGTCCAATCTGGGACAAAAGCTTCAAGCACCCCCCCACACACAAATTACTTCTTATAAGGATTTATAAGCAAAAATTGATTTAGCCACGTATGCAGGATTTTGTGTGAGTCCTAGACAGTAATTTAAATGTTTAACAATGTTCCCCTTTAACTAAACACAGAAGCATTTTCCCTTGATGTTACATCTGTATACACATACACACATACATGAAATTCAGTATATATTCCCCTAAATCTCCACTTCTGCCCTTTAGGACAATCTAGTTCAAACCTAATGTAAAGGAAAGTTCAGTGAACAGGAAAACCAAAGCCTGGATTAACATAGCAGAATGAAGAGGGATGGAAACAAACTACCAGACCTAGAGACAGTCTTTGCTTTGCCATCTGAGTCCTTCTACTGCCTACAGCACTATGTTCAACTATTGCAATGGCCAGATTAGCCTGATTACATCTCTCCTCTTTGGCCAAGACAGACGTTTTTTATCTCAGGTTTCCATGAATAGGAACCTATTAAATATGTTAGCCCTCTTCCCTACTCTTAATAAGACAGCAATCGACTGCTCCAGCCTCATTCAGCTCTTTAGCAACAGAGTACCTGAAATCTCATCTACCTTATTAATGTAGAAAGATGTCAAATGCAATTGCAGGAAATATTTCTGAAGGACAACATCCCTGGCTGCCAGGGCCTGATCCTCATTCACCCCTTATGTCAATCTGACAGTGCACATGTGCTTAATATGATTGCAGGGCTCACCATCATTTAGGATGAAACAGAATGTTAGATTGCTTTAGACCATCAATGCTAGGTTTTAAATTCTCCAAGTTACATTCTCTTCTCAGTAATCACAAGATAAATATGGAGCAACTGCAATTTCAGGGGAGAACAGTGAAGATTTGGTCTAAAACTCTAATTCTTTGGTGAAATTGCACCATGTGTATCGTAGCTTAAATAAGATCAACCTTGCTTTGAGTGTCTTCACAAAATTACGGGAAATAGGAATGGAAAAGATCTCTGAGGACATCCAGTTCATCACTCCTAGGGTTAATGCAGGATTTTTTCTTTTATGCTGCCAACTCCTGAGTTTTCACCAAATGAACAATAACAGAAAACATGAATATCTGAATACATTTAATCATGTTGTACTAACTCTGTTTCACTTACTTTTAAATGGAAGTAAAAATTTAAGCTATATGTCAAGGGCAGAAGCATGTTAAAATCTTCTTACCTGCACAATGAGCCAATCCACTAGTTTACTGGCAGGGATTACTGATTTGTAGGTCTTTAGATGGTAGTCACGGTCTCTAGGAAAGAGAATTCAGGGAACATCAGTACATGAAGGCAAACATTTCTTTTAGACTCTAAACCTAAACACACACTTGTGGCCTAAGTCAATGACAGAAGATCAGTATTATTTCAAATTTCTCTAGCTATTGCATTAAGCCATCTTCAACGAGCAGAATATCACTAAGTGGTACATTCTTTCCACGATTGCACTGAGCTTCTTGAACTCAGCTTAGTTTCCTGCCACCACGACTCTGTTTGGAAACAGCCTTCTCCTGGCTGAAAGTCATCTTCAGTGCAAGACTGCAATTTTGCAATCATGCATTCATGCCCAGTTTACATATTCTGGCTCACAGCCAAACACAGTCAGCTTAAATAGTTCTCTAATATTTACCCCTCAACACACTCATAGACAGTCACCTTACATTTGCCTTTGGCCCTCTTTTTGTCAGCCTCGGTAAATCAAGTGCTTTTTAGCCTATGCAGTCATGAGACTCTCCCGATTCTCTGTTTGTATTTTACTTCCTTTAGCAGGATATCACAGAGCAGCCAGACACACACAGATCACAGTGTTCTCTTCTGGTATAAGACAATTTCAGCCTTTGCAAATTAAAAAGTAGATGTGTTGACATTTAGCTCTTGTAACACAACTCATCCCTTGTTGAGGGCACCACTGTTCCTGAAATCATGAAAAAACTCTTGTGGCAACTTGCTGCATTTTGCAGGTTTCCTCCATTCCTCTTTTCAGGACATGGAGATAGTTGATGTTTTTAGTCCCTTACCAACTATGTTTATATCAAAATTCCTTAAAGTAAGAGGATTATGGGGCTCAGGACACTGGCTCGAACACCTCTCACCTCCGGGTCACCGCATTTAATCCAGCTCATGAGTGTATGAAAAGTTCTTTCCATTTGAAGGCTGTTGGTTGGCCTACATGAAGAAAGTTGGGTGGTCTTGATCCAGTTCCTAGTTCCACATCACAAAAGGTATGACCACAATTAATTTGCATCAATTGGCTCCCTCTCTTTGAGAGTCTCAGTTGAGGCCAAATGCTGAATAGGCAACGGAGAATTAATTCCTCTCTCACCCCTGGACGTGGTCCACTATTTCAAGCTCGAGCTCCATGGGCCTGACTGAGGAAAGACTCTTTCACAGCCCCTGGAACTGCTTTACAGCCTGGTTGTATCTGTTTTGCAGCTCAAAATAAGATTTTAGTCTTTGGTTCTGCCAAATCAACCTCTTTCATTCATATCACACCATTTTCTATTCTTTCTTCCAAAAATCAAAAATTAAACAACTATCTAAAATTCCTCCTACCCATGTTTTCCTTACACTGATCATCTACTGATACAAATATGCTATGACTGGCTTTTGTAAATAAGCAGAGCAGAAATGCCTGTGTGTTTGCATAACTCAGGGTGTGAAAAATTAGAAGGGGAAAGAGGACTTCCAAAACTTAAAAAAAATCATGACAGCATTTCCAGAAATATGTATCCTCAGAACAAAAGCTTTCCTCACAGCACTTAAGACACATTTTTCAGCTTGTCTTCCAGTAACGTGCTAAGCCCAGCAGTAAACTGGACATTCTCTGGACAATTTTCCCTTACACACTATTATCACGAGAAAATGTGTTTTCGAAATGTCAGAACAATAAAGGAAAGTATTAAAATATAGAGTATGGAAAGTATTAAAATATAGAGTACTAATGAGTAGGGGTTTCCAGATTCTGAGAAGCAACTCCCAGCATTTTAACAGGCTTACTGACATAGAGTTAGAGCTTTGAATAAGCTAATATTTCACTGGCATTTAGATCTTGGTCCAAGGCCCAGTCTTTCACTGCTTGTGTTTAAATGCTTGTCAGGATGAATATTTCAACATTAACTCACTGACTTTTGCCCCATTTTAAGCTATGGAGAAGTAACCATAAAGGGTTATCTAGGTCCATGAGCTGCTTGGTGAATAGTCAAATATGAATGTGGGAATCTCCTGCAGAACCTGACTACAAAAATCACGTTCTTCATTTGCTCTGTGTCATCTACACACTGAAGCACTGTCCATTACACATGTTATGGGGAGTAAGTTCTCCCACACTCATAACTTTCACCTGGAGTAGATGAGACGTGTTCAGAACCTTCTCTACATTCACTGCTCTATACATTTTACTTTTTTATGAATCATTCACCAAAGTAACATGCTTTGTTGCTGGGAGAAGGATAGCATCCCAACTGCCCTCAAAATACATAAATGTCAGGGTTTATTTTAAGAAAATTTTGAAGGGCAAATGTTACTTGCAAACTCCCAAGTTTCCAGGGAAGAGAACCAAGCAAGGATGTAAACAAAACAAGCAAATCATGTACTTTATAATTCTTCCAAATCATGTTAGTACATGCAGCAGGTACTTGAAGCAGTTTTCCTACTTTTTTGGAAGGAAAGTTGCTTCATGAAAAGCACATTTTATTGACCTTGCTAGCATGATTGCAGGGATCAGCACTCTGAAGAACAGCGGTGTACAGACAGAGCAGAAAGTAAACAGGCTTAGCAGAACAGACTGACACTTAAAAGCTGCCTCCAGAAACATGTTAGGCTTGTCCAATGCAAAAAGACACCATGAGAAGACATGAAAGGATGAGATTCTGGGAGATTCGGGTCTCTCGTGGGGAAGTGAAAGGAAGGGCAAGCAGAAAAAGCCAATGGCCGTAACAGTTTGAACATATCTGTTAAAGCTTCAACATACATATCTATCTGAAAGGATACTAAAACTTCCGAGAGTTTGAACTTTTTCATTGATCATACACAGTTTAGATTCAGGCTGTCATTAACACAAATTAATCCCAATACAGAATCTCAGTTGGAGAATCTTCCTATTACAAAAACAGCACATTGATAAAATGCCACAAGACAGGCTTGTGGTAGTTATTTTCTCCTTGCCAATCCCTAAAGCTCAAGTCTACATTCCACAGTCTGTGGGTACCCTGCGGTCAGAGACAATTTTTCAGCTTCATTTACAATTATTTCTACTTTGCATGTGAATTACAGCCCTAGGAGATGAAATGCACATGTGCAAATACATATGCATATACATCACTATTTTGCCTACCCAGAGCTGCATCACCTTCTTCTGCTCTCTCCTTACCGTTTGGGCTGAGATCTGCAGTACTGCAGAATGGCCATAAATAAATAAATAAATAAATAAATAAATAAATAAAATGCCACCAATAACACACAGTGCTCTAATTAGGCAGATTAATGATTGATGAACTGTACCTATCTTTGCAGCTATTTTTAGCATGACAATAACATCTCTTTCTCAGTGAAAGATCTGCTGTACAACTCAGAGGTCATACAACAAGAGGGCACCTTTGCTGAATTTGGGTATCCAGCCATGCCCACCTGAGGATTTCTCTTTTCTTCTTTCCAGTTTTTCTGTCTGTTACAATGAAGAGAGAAAATACGCAATTCTCAAGCATGGGTAGCTAAGCAGAACACCCATGTAGCTCAGGCTGGCTTCTGTCACAGGCCAGAAATATTCATCTGATGTCACAGCAAGACAACAACATCTGAAAATCATCTCCTGGGGTCTGGGAAGATAGTTAACCAGTGCCCACAGATTAGCTCTACTCTTTAGCACTTATTTACACACAGCCAAGTTCTGAAGAGTCCATCCAAAATATGCAGTTTTTTTTCAAATTACAGCCTCAGGTTGTGTTCCACTTCAAACTGGTTTTTGTTCATCTGGAGTTCTCTGAACGAAAGAATCCCAGCATCACGTTGGCATCTGTTTACATCACTTTAACATTTGTCTACATTTTCCATAGCCCAAATAATACAGCAGCTACAACTGCACTACACAGTCTGCCCTCAATCAGTAGTCACTGATTCACTGCACTCATTTAATTCACAGAAAATGTCACGGTAATCAAATAAACTTGTGCCACGCTATCTGCTCTTGTGCACTGACAGAAGGGGCAAGCTGCAGGAAGACCATGAAACCAGCCCTCCACACTTCCAGGACACAGTTCCAGCATTCCCCAGCAGAAATACAACTACAGATTCAAACACTGGAGATAGAGAAGCGAAAAAGCCAAGCAAATGTTTTTTGCAGGTCATAAGCAGAAAGAAGAAAGATTTCAACAGTAACATGGTGTCCCTTTAGCAAAGCTAGATGACATACACAGGGAATCATAAAGATGAACTTACTTCACCACTGGAGTGTATAGACAGTGTAGTCTACAGTAAAGCCTCACACCCTGAAAGAGGAAAGATACATGGTATTATTGACCTTTTCTTTTCAAAAATAATAAAATAAAACACTGACTAACCAAAGCTAACTGGACACCTCCAGAAACTGAAAAATCTCTTCTTTTATCTTTAATCTCTTCCTTTCCAACATTTTCTCTATTCATCCTTCCTCACAGCCTATGAACTGATGTGCATAAGGAGGAGTCCAGTTTATTAAACAGTATATGCACAGATATGGGATCAACAGAACATCTGACAAATATAATTATGAGAAACTGTAGTTAAATATTGATCTTTACTATCTGCTTAAGCCATCATGACCAGATCTGCAACAGACTTAGTGTGTTATGGTCAACTGTTTCCTTTCAAGACCTTTTGTTACTATGTTGGGATTGTAACCGGTAATCTGGGTGCACTCACAAGCACACTGATATTTTTGCAAAGCTCAACTGCTTCTCTCTAGAGTAAAGGTCTCCCACGGCTTTAGGATGAATAGCTTAATAAAACAAAAGTAAAAAGCTGTCGACATCTCCTATACAAAAGGTCACTAATATTTAGAGAAAACTCATTTCTAGGTTATTATGCAAACTATTAGGTTCAGCTAAAACCAGTAACACAAACCTTGGACATGATGTCTTCCAACTCACTTCTTGGCTTGTAGGTTCCATCATCATAGCGAAATCTGTACATCACCTGCTCATTCTTAAACTGGTGCTTATCTGAAACTAAAACAACCATACAGTAACTAAAACCAGTCCTTTTTCCCCAGCATGTCCTTCAGTTGGCCATATATAATTCTATACCTAAAAATTGGCTGATTTCTGAAGAAAGCTCTCAGCTCTTCAAATTCTCTATATGCACGCACTGAAATGCATATTTCTGAATGGCTCCACCAACACAAACTGTTTTCTAAATCTCCAATAAACGCGGACATTTCTTCCTTTTGCACCAGATTCAGGTCATTTACGTTTTTGGAAGCAGCATTAGTGAAGATATTCTGACTTTCTCCAAAGTGTTTTGAATCAAATGCCTCCAAAATATCAATTATCTCAATGCTAATGCTGTTTGCACAGCTCACTACAGCTCTGCAATTCCATAAGCACAGAGCTGTGCAGCGGGGTGAACTGCAGCTGTCAGAGGTATATTTCTACAAGGGTTCTTGCATATAATACTCAGTTGCTCCTAAAATTAAACAATACTTTCAAGAGATTGCCTCTTTTTTGGCAGAGTAGCTGCTCTACAGTAGTACAGTTAAAATCTTGCTATATACTAATAGGTTTTAAAGGCAAATACATAAAAGATACTTTGTGTGATAAGCAACACCTTCAAAAGGAGCACTGGTCCAAATCAGCAGCGTGTTGAATTCATATACAATTTCATATAGATTTATCCCATGGGTCAAATTGGGGTTGAAGTCCATTTGCAATTATAAATAAGTTTATCCTGTCTCTGCTCAAATGTGAACCATTTTAAGAGAACATACAGGAGGGAAACCCTCATATTGAAGGTAGTAATTACTAATTGGCAGAAATTATTTGTTTGCAAGTAAGTGGTAGTTTAATTGATAGGTGCCAGTGAGTGTTCAAATTTGAAGTAAGCAGTAATGCATTTTTCGGATACCAAAAAAATAGTATAGAAATGGCACTGGGCACAGATTAATTTAATGGAGGGCAGCTTATGACTAAACGGAGAAATGAAGGAGGGTTTCAGGAAAACAGCAGTTTAAGCAGACGACAGACGAGGCACAGTAACCTCCTGGTCTGTGAATATTATAATGAAAATTCCTCCTGCTTTTGGTGATGTTTTCCTAATTTCAGACTGTAAAATAAAATGTGCAGGATCAAGTGTATAACCTTTTGTATACTGTGGAATTTGCAGTCCGTGCTAGCTATTGATGTCTTTGGGAGTCTGCATGCTCTGGGTTTTGCATTTCTAAATCCAGCTGAGAGCCAGGTCTGCAGAAAGTGCCTGTTGGTCTTCTGTGCCTGGCACATAGCAGATCAGGTTCTGATCACTTGTGCTTTCTGTGACGGGCACCAGGACTTACACAACAGCAGTTCCAGATAAAAGAGCCAAAATTAAAAGAGACTCAGAGGAAAGGGAATGATAAAATGGACAGAGCTCAGCACTCTGTCACTGAGCAATCTTCTTTGGCCCTTCTCCTCAAGCAGGCTGAGAGCTCAGCACTTTTCATCTGACAGTAATGTTATGCCAAGTGAAAACAAAAGATAAAATATATTGCCTAATGTAGAGTCGAGGTAATGGCTTCATTAAGGTTCATTCATTATGCACTGGTTTTACATTCTTGCTACATAATGAGACACTATTCTTTTCTAATCATTTACCAAAGTTTAAAGGGATATTTCCTTTACTAAATTCAGAGTTGCAAATACTCTCTAACGTATAGGAATAAAAGTCACTGGAGACAGTGGCCAGGAGCTCTATGTAAAAGCAATGTTAAAACCAAATCATATGTATCTTGTTCAGGGTGTTGGATGGGCAGTTTTCTCTCAAGTGTAAATTTGTATTTGGAGAAAAAGGACACTGATTACACAGTCAAAGTATGAAGTTATGGCAGGATCAAGAGTCGTGATGGAATAACAAGTCTCTGAAGAGCTTTATGCACTGCAGGTGCATATGCACACATTCAAGATGTTGGCAAACAAAGGTGTGAGTGCAAAGAGCATTCTTTGTACAAAGGGGGGCACAGTGCTTAAGATCTCTAAAGCCACAATTATGGCCAACTACTCAAAAGTGTTCAAGGTATTTGAGCTGACATATAGAGCCTGACACAAACGTGATGTGATGATGTGATATGCCTCTCCCTGTACACTTTGCAAAACTAGAGTCTTATTTTGTCACCTAAATAAACACCAAGTTCTTTCCAGTTTCTGAGACTTCAAAGCCTGAACGTGCCTGACAGTGTCTTGGTACTTGAGGGTGGAAATATACGTGCATAAAGGATTATGGAGCTGCTAACATTAGCAGCAAGAGTGATTTCTCCGTGTTTTAGTTAAGCAAAGATAACACAGTATTCCTTAACAGTGTTATTGTCACCTGGAAGACAAGTTTGTGGAGCTGCGACGCCAAAAGATCAAAGCAATACTAGCCTAATTAAATGGTTCCTTTATTTAAATCTGCTCCCAAGAGATTGTAAGGAAATGTAGATCATTGGTGACTTAAGATCCATAAGGCTTATTGCTTTGATGTGCATTTTGCAGCTAAATTCACCTGCAAGTTAAAGCACACAAAGTGCAATGAATGTACACTTGCCTGTGTGCAAGTGTTGCAAAGAAATCAAGCTACCACAGGCATAAATGCCTCCAGAATACCCAGTGAGTTCCCTTTTCATGACATAGATATGCTCATTCTCATTAATACCGAAGTCATTAAACACTTTGAAGATCTGATGGAGACAGAAAAGCATTTGAAAATCACGTAAACAGCTGCAGTCATTTTGCACCCTCGTTTCCAGGGCATTACTGAAATCTGGCATCTCTTTATGACAGGGAGCACTCACCATGATGAATAATGCCATTTTCCAGCAGGGCCTGTCCCAGGTTGACCCCCTCCTCTGGTTTGCTTATCTCTCCGATCTCTGTGAGCCAGGATACAAACTCGCTGCAAAGGGAAGCAGAACAGCAGCAATTAGCTTTTCCTCCCTGAAGGGAAGCAGATACGCGGCTCTGCAAGCCGTCAGTCATCCACAGGTGACTCTCTGCTTGAATTAAGTGCAAAAACAGTTACAAATTATGATACTTCTTCCAGGTGGATATATTTTGGAGGAATATAACCAACACTTGTGGAGGAAATACTCCGCATAATTCTCCTGTCTGGGACGTTTTTCTCTATTTCTTTTAGTTCCTCATAAAGCTGACACATAGAGGAAAAGAAGGCTTAGCTGGGTCTACAGAGGTGCTACATAGGCTTATTTTAATGAGTAATCCAGACATCCAAAAGAGATCATGAGAGCAAGATTAACTGGTGCCCTTGAAAACAACAAATTGCACAAAAGCAGAAAGAGCTACTTCCATCCATACTATCCCTCCAAGCAATGTCAATGGCCTGAATTAATTACATATGTCTGTCTGTCTTCACCGGGTCTGACTTTTTTCCTCAGTAGTGCAAATGCATTGGCTTTAATAGAATCACACTAGGGCTTATGACAGAAGATTCAAATTTAACTGAATTCAAGCACAGAACAGCACAGGTCCCACTGACAGGTTAATTTAAGTAATTTACTGGAGCTGGTGCATGGCAGATACTTAAATGATGCTTGAGTTTATAGCCAAAGGCGCTAAGCCTCTCTGCACATGCAGCACAAAACAAAATCTCTCTGGTGAGGGGCAGTGCTGCACATACGGCAGGGAAAAATATCCAAAAAAGTACAGATATGCAGGATGCGAACTCAAATAAAAATAGCAGGTACAGAAAAAAAAGGACTTTACAAGCCTAATGAATGCAGCATTGCCAAAGCTCTAGGGGGATCTGATTTGTTTGCCAGGTTAATTAGGGATTATACTATTAATGTGTTAAATTCATAGAAAAGAATAAAAGGAATATTTGAAAGTAGAAAAACATATGGGAAATCTGAGTCCAATTAACCACTTGGTTATTTGCCAATGTGCTGAGGCTTGCTGCTTATCAAAACCAGCATCCATGCCTCCAGTTGTGGGCTCTAAATGGAATATTTTTAGTCTCTTAATGTTTATCAGAGCTGACTCATCTAAGCTGTAGGTAGCATTTGTGTTTTGTCTTTAAAATAACAACAACAGCCACTTTAAGTGTGCCGAGAAGCTACTCTATAACTGTCATAGTGAAGAAAAAGCAGCAAAACCTATTCAGCTCTGCCAGGGGAATCCCATGGAAAGAGCAGCTTTGTGAAAGCCCTCAAACCAGAGTACTGTAGCAGTGAGTCAGGCTTGTTATCTTCTAAGGAAAGCTTATTCTCAATTTCCCAGTAATTTCAAACATTTTTAGAATCATTTTCAGGCTAAAACATAACATACAAACTAAAGAGGGAGGAAAAGCAAGCCTGATGTTTCATTCCCATCACTGGTCACACAAGGCCATGTTACCGTTACGGAGCGCTCTGTCCCAGGCTGACCAAAGACCAGAGCCGTTCCGTGCCCACGGCAGCCCTGCAGCTGCTCCTCACCAAGGGCAATGGGTCTATGAAGCACTTAAACCTTTGCCTCCAAGTGCAAGTTGAACATGACCACTCGTTCTGCCCTCCTGCTGCTTTCAGGTCAATCTGCGTCCCTAGAGCTCACGGGAACATCAGAGTAAAGGAGTCTTCTTGAAGTCCGAAACTCAAAAGCTAAAAGGGGAAAATAACTGAATGCTGCTCCCTGAAGCTTCAGTGCTATAGGATTGTTTACTTAACAGCTACTTTAAAGATTTCTGTGGCATCTAATTCATGGGCAAAATGCTCACGGTCTTGTCCACCTGAGTTTTGAAAATACTTTCAAACTGAAACTATTGCCTCTTGCCCTTTCTTTGTGTCCCCCTGTGGATATTCAGGCTCTCCCTTCTCTGTAAGTGCTCAGTAGGTAGCAGAAGGCTGCAATTAGAACCTGCTTCACCTCCTCTTCTCCAGGATAAACAGCTCCTTCAACCTCTCCTTGTATGGAGACACTAACCAAAACTGGATGCAGCCTCCTACGGACATCCACTAGACTAGAGGGAAATAGTTTTCTTCATATAGAAGAAATACCACCAGTTTATGTTTTGAGACTGTCTTCTGTTAGGCAGAAAGGCAAAGCATCACTTCCATCCCTGGTACACACAAGGAATGCTGCATGCAGTAGAGACAGGAGGGGAGGGAAGGGAAATGAATGCACAATCTGCCTCTCGGAACCTTTTTGTCTTCCCACAGCTAATAATCCCAATCACAAACAGCTGAGGCAGAAAAGTCTTCTCGGGTCAACCCATGTGTCTCCCTGTGAGCCACGCAGGACATTCCCTAGGACAGCCCAGCTACTAATCTCTTCTTGAATGTCTCCTGTGATGATGATCTGGCCCCTCCATGGGGTCCCTTTTCATACCTGTCATTCTGAAGAGTTATTTTGTAAGGCTTTGCCTGAGGGGTTCTTTTTCTTCACTCCGTAAAGAAATCCCTACAGTTCTCATGGAGTCTCCTGATCACTTTCAATTGTATCTGTAGGACTGGCAAACACACACAAAAAAATCCTGAGCCTGGGACAACCCTGCTGGATTTAAGCATTACCTGGTAAGCATCTGCTAACAAAAACAAAAGAGAAAGCAGGTTGGGCCACCTGAGCTTTTGGGAATATAAGTATTTTTTCTTACTTCTTTTGCTGATTTGAAACAGCTACTGTCAGTTAGTGTAGAAAAGAATGAGCTGTTATTGTACAGCCCGCAAACAGTGTGAAATAAAAAATTAAAAGATTAATTTTAACAAGCCACAGCTGAAATGGAGGTTATGGCCTTTCCAATTAATCTCCCCCAAAGCACATCTCATCTGCCCTCACAGTGCTGTCCCCAGAAAATCCAGAGTCCGTTCTTGTAATTGGTATGAAAAGGCCTTTTCATTCAACTGCCACTTACTTGCCAAGAAAGCACTTGGGAACAGTACTCAGTTTTCTCCTCCTGTCCTTGATAAGGTTCACTTTCTTGCTCATCATCATTTGGTACAGCTTCTCTCCTTTCTCTGCAATCATGACGTACGCATCCCTCTCCATTCCCAGTTTCAAACCTGGAATATAATGTAGGAATTCTTTGGATAGTGCCCACTCAAATTCAAAAGCTGATGCCAAACAAAGTGCTAGAGTCACAAATGCTAGAGAGCACAAAATATATCACTGGCAAGTTTAGCACCAAGATGATGGGTTTTTTTACATTGTCCATGGAAATTACCAGCTAAAAAAAAAAAACAAGCAAACAAAAAAAATGTAACTCCAAACGTACGGTCCCGTCACATCACACAAAGTAGAATGGTCAACAAAACACAGACAAACAGGTTTTAAATAAATAAAGATAAATTGTATACCTTTTGAAACTGAATTCCTATTGCAATTTCACTCCTGATTCTTAAATAACTGCCTTCATAATATTTGTCCAAGGCAGCTAAATGCTTGACAGAGCATATGGCTTTTTGAGGATTCTAATACTCCAAGCAAAAAATACAGAACTGCTAAAATCAAATTCACATCCTTAAATACATCAAAGGTTGACAGGAACATTATTTTCTCATCCTTTCTTAATTAGCCTATTTACCAACACCCTTAGGCTAAAAAAACAAAGTTTGACAATTTGACAACCATGTTATCCAGTTAAATATAAGAGACACTGAATGGCTTAAGGAATGACAGATAATTGGATACAGAGAAATTTTCACCTCCACTTTTTATGAGCTTCCACATAGCCCATATTAACTGAAAGTTACAGTCAGGATGATTATCTGAAAAGAATAGATGCTTAAGTTACAATAACTATCATCACAACCATCATTTTCTGGCATTCCTCACACAGATTTGTGAAAAGACTCTGGAAAATGCACTTTACCTAGAAAGAAAGAGCAAGTTGCTTTCGGAGGACAGGACACAAGAAACAATTATTTGCTGCTGTGCATGCATTGCCTCTTCCAGCATGAACAAATCATTCTGCTTTCTGGCTAGGTTGCTCCAAAGCCTCTCCAGGCAATATGTGCATGTATGTTAGCGAAGGAATGGATTTAGACAGCCTATTTTAGGTCCCAAATTGAAGTGAACTCAGACAAAGAGCTGAAACTGTGTTTGAACCTTTTAGGCTAAGGGTGGCCTAGATCCAAACCTCTTGCTTCCCAAATATGTGCACCAAATACTACTTTGCTCATGCTGCCGTTTTCCCCTCTCCTCATTGCTGCATCACACTGAAAAATGACTCTGCCTGACATGCTTGGTGTTGAACCCACTAATGGCTAAATGCACTAGGGGAGCTCTGATTACTCCTGTCTGATAGAGTAGGAAGCAAAATTCAGCAGAGATTGGTTGTCTTTATGAACATCTCTGAATCATGACTGGGACACTCCTGAATAGAGACAGGAGAAATTCGCTTGCAAATCTAGAGGACTCTGGAGTTCAAAACAGAGGTCCAGTTTTCAGACATCTCTAAGACTAGCCGGTGCTTGAAAGCTGTCAGCCTGAATTGGCCTTGGTCTTCGTGTACCTAAAGTTTACAGGAATTGACATTAAACAGAATTTAAGCAACCAGTACCTTACTGTAAAGGAACACAAATTATGCTCAGTGAGGATGAGCAGCTATTCCCAAAGAAGGCTTCTCATTTCCTAGCCTTCCACTAAACTTGAAGAACAGAACGAAGAGTCCTCTGTGTCACCAGAGCTGCTTTCTAGTTTTTGAAAATGCTTAATGTACTTGTTTTAAGGATTTGCTGTGTGTGTTCCACAAAGTCTTGTGCAACATTTTGTCTGCAAACACAGCGTTTCTTTCATGTGTCCTGTATCTGCCTCAAGAGTTTGGCTCTGCAAATTCCCTGGCTTAGTGCCACGGGTCTTCCAGCCTCTTCTTCCTGCCCCTTCCCGCAACACTGCGCTTCAGTCCCATGTTCGGGCTGACACGTGGAGCTGAGGCTAATGTGCAAAGGGAACTTATGATAGAAAACAGCCTGTGTAACAGTACACACTTCGTGCTGCTCTTACATCACCAAATTCCCCAGGCTCCGATGTAAAGGGCAGGCTGGAATGCACATCCTACCCAGCTCATCCTGCTGCACTGGGAATCTCACCAGGCTTTCTAATGCGAACACTGATAGCTCTGTGACTCTGCAAGCGCCCTGATCCAAAGATCTTCCAATAAGGCCTGGAATGTCTGCCAGAATATCCATGTTTATCCTGAGTTCCTGTCATCAGCTGCCACATCATAAAACTACATGACAAAAAGCCTCAGAAAAAAGTCAGAGTAGTCAATGCTACAAGGAAATCTTTGAGAAACTTTCTATTAAGGAAAAATTCTTCCCTCCCAAAGATTTTTTTAGTCTCCTCCCCATATTCTCAGAATTCCTGTTTAAATGTGATTTATTTTTCTAGTCCTGTCTTTTTACTTCTTATCAAATCTTCTCTCTCCTCACACATTTTCCTTGATACATAGGAAATTCCATAGAGCACTGGTGACCTCATAAAACTCTGAAATGAAAACAAGTTGAATCTTTAGCACTCTGGTATGATTTAGCACTCTGAGGGTAGAACTAAGAGCCAGGAAATATATTTTATTTAAAAAAATGCATGACATGGACAAACGGGATCCTTATCATATGGTGGGATGCAGAATTCATCAATGAGACCAGATCACCAGCTCGGAACAGTAACATGCTGCCTTTAAAAGAAAAGTCAAAACTGATTCTCTCTGTTACCTTAGGGCGACTTCTAGCTTTTAATGCAAGCCTCAGTTAAGACCTCTTTTTAATTTAAATCATGACTGATCTATGTTTTGAAGTTAAAATCTTTGCTATAATTAAAAGGTACATTGCGGTTCATACATGGGAAGGCATTTATGTTTGATATTCTTTGATAACAGATAGCACTGCAATGTGCACTGCCTTTAACAGATTAGATGTCCTCCTGCAGCCAAGTACTGGAATACAAAAATTGAGGTTTGGACTTTCAAAGGAGATTAGATTCTCTGCTCTCATCAAATTTCAGTGACAGGCCTGTAACTCTCAGAGTGCTCAAAAAAATCTAAAGCAGTGTTGCTTAGCAAGTGCCAGGTCCTACTAAAAAGACCCTCACACTGACCTCTTTCAATATTAGCATACAAGAACAATTACATATTTCTAATGGAGATGCATCTGCAGAGAGGGAAACCACTTCCAAAAGTCAAAAGCAGAACATTTTTAAAATAAGGGTCATTTACAACAGGGAACTATTTTTCTTCCCATTCAGCAGACAGGAGAATGGGTTCACTTGCTAGGTAATAATCTGACTTATAAAGGAAATCAGAACTTTTATTCCTCACCCATTTGCAGCACCGTGAGCTCATTGCTATTGCATGACACTGTTCCTAGACAAGTTTAGTTGTTTCAATCCACAAGAAAAGATAAAACATCTGCATGCATTTGTCACTCTAAGTCTGGTCTAAGAAACTGGTCTAAGTTTAAATATTCCCAGAGGATTTCCCCATGAATTCTTTTGTTTATTTCAAGATTATGGTGGTTGCGTTTGTACCACTATCTCTGGAAAAAGGCTGCTGATTGCATTTCCCTCTGCTTTTGCAGATAAATAGGAATGCATTTTTATCTTACACAAAACAAAAGACCAGTAAATAAAGTTGGTTAAATGTATTTTTTCTAGTAACTCAATGCATCAGGGAAACTGTCCCCAATAAACAAAAATGTTTGATAATGACATAAATGTGTATGAAACTTGAGGAGCACCTTCAGAAATATTTGCAGTCTCCCTCAAAACTGTAACCTTTGCTTTTCTATCAGTCATATACTTAAACATATACACACCATTTTGCCTCTGTACACAAGCTCATCCAGTGCATTAGAAGACAGGTTATCCACTTACTCTCCCTCTGCTCCCTCTCCTTGATGATGGCATCCAGCCACTTCTGTTTGTCCTCTGCAGTCTTGGCCATACAGACGAACCACTTGTTCTTGGCCGTGTTGTGAATCTTCCAGCCGTTGGTCACGGTGTAGCCGTTGCTGTGGTAATCTGCTGTAAAAACCAAAGTGCAAGACACACGGTGAACGGAAGGCCTGATCCTTGGGTGAAAACAAATTCCGGTGGGACACTTTTCCTAAAGGATCAATTTTTGAAGAATCTGGTTTGGGGAGGTGCTCCTCATGCTTCTTCATGCATCTCACTGACTGTGCATATTCCTGGCTGTTATTTACTACCTTGGGAGTACCAATATTAACAGAAATACCTGTCGTCAGGCTGTCCAACTTGAAAATCCAACACTCACACAAACTAGGTGAAAAAGGTCTGTGAACAGGAGTCAGCCTTTCCTTCAGGAAAGCCCTGGCAATTCTGGCCATGCCACGAGCCTGGCCAACAGGGAAAGTCCAGCCTGGGCACACTGGTGACCAAACTGCCATTCAACAGAGACCAGTATTCTTACCCTTGTCCTTTACAATGCTTTGCCCAGAAAAAGTGAAAAAGGAAAACACAACTCTTGTGATAAACACGATCTACTTCTGCCCAGAAGAGCAAACATTTGGCAGGAAATGCGACTGCTACCTAATTGCCAAACCAGATCCACTGATAATTTGAATCCCTTTAAATCTTTAAATCTCTGCCTACATTTGCTTTATCATTTCCGTTCTAAGAGTGACATTTTGTAATTTCATGTCCAGGAAGAATTTAAATATTTTAAACACAATGACATCAGTGAAAAAAAAAAATCCATGAAGTTTGTTAAGATTATTTATTCTGAACTTTCTGAGGATAAATTAGCTTCTTCGACTGTAAGAATTTTTCCCCACAGGACACTGGAACTCATGAGATAGTACTTGTTGCCCAGAAGGTCATAATATTAACTCCTGACTGATTACAACAGGAGAAGGGGCAACTATGGTCCTTGCGGATGGAATCAAAAATCCCTGTGTTCTACCAGTATAGAACAGAACACAGGAAGAGTAAATGCAATAGCCATTCCCACACTTCAGTCATGGTCTCATACCCAGATTTGATGCTGAGGTTAATACTTGGGTAATACTTGGTCTTCTCTCTAAATGAGAAGAAGATTTGCTAGTAATGTTATCACAGCTGTAAGGGCTTAGACATAAGAAAGGAAAGGACAGAAGGAAGATACAGTATCTTTTTCAAATCAACTTGGATTAGGAGAAAAAATAGACAAGCCTTTGCATACATAAGCTCTTCCATGAAGTCATTTCAGAATGAAGGACTAATGCCTGAAAGTCTGTCCAGTTAGACATATCCACATGCCTAGCTCTGTTAGTTAGTCTAGTAAAGGAGACAGCATAAGTTACATTGCTTCCTAAAATTTCATTTAAAATACCTTGAAGGACATGACTAAGTACCTTTGTACCAACTTCTAACACAAAACATGGACTTGCTGTGTTGTTAAAAGACCTAATTTGATCCTTACCTGTTCCATCTTCCACATTCTCCACCTCCATGACTTCTGTATTTATTCGGCCCCTGAAGATATAAAGGGACCCATTGATTGATTTTGTCCGTTTAGATGCCTTTTTCCCAGCAACTCTGCAATTAGGATTCAGACTGTTAGTTACATTTCATATAAGTGAATAGTGAAACGTATGCATTGCATGCATTATACTGTAAATAATGTGACTAAATAATATGAATGTTCAGTCAGGCCACAGAGATAACTGGGGAGCAATACCAGTGCATTGACAGCAAGCTTTATGCCAGACCACATGAAGACAGGGACACCTTTAAAATTTGCATTCCTAAAGACTCAACTCACTGCAATGTCAATAAAACTGAATTGCACGTGGCTTTGGGATGAAAATTCTGCTAATACCTGACAAAGTATTCTGTTTGTCTGCTTTGTTCACCTGCACTTTGGGGAAATTTGCAGCATGTGTACCAGCTTCCAAGCTCAAAATAAAACATGTTAAGAGACCAGTGTCACATTCTAAGCATGTTAGATGTCGCTGCTTGTGGCATTTAAAAAGTGTTGCGCTTTGGGCAGTTTTGCCCGGAGTTTGTATCCTTACACATAAGTTTAAGTAAGTGTCTCTGTTTTAATGCCTTATAAAAAATACCATATATTTATGTTCTGGGTTTTTATGTCTGGAATAGGTTTAAAAGTATCCAACTGACACCTGCTGAGCTTCAATATCTAAGAACAACACCGCTATGTGAACCAAAACACAACTGGTCAAACGATCATCATTTGAAATGGCAGGTGTCCAAACTCTGCACAGTGACGGGATTGCTGGGGCGACTTGCCAGGAGCCCGTAGAATTCAAAGAATATTGCAATAAAAAACAGCTGGGGAGAAAATTACTGTTAACGTGAAATGCCTATGATAAACTGAGGTGCTAAGAGAATCATCATGTTTTTCTAAGCAATTTTTCTACTTAGAACTAGCTTTAGTGACAAATATACCTTTGGTGATGACCAGATACTTATATCCAGTGAGACTGACAGGGACCAAAACCTTGGAGCTATTAGATCATTTCCTAAGGACGACTGTTGAGTCAAAAGAAAAGCTGTGCTGGCAGCCTTAATAAAACCCTTCAGATACTCAGCCCATTTCCCCACATGAAACATATTGTTCCTGACATCAGGATTCAATTTAAAAGCAGACTATGATACTGCTAAAAACACAAAACAAAACTCAGTCCTGAAAAACTATGTCATCAGTTTGTCAGACTTCTCTAAGCTTCTGCAAAAGATGAGTTTGCAATCTTACAGCTAAAACATAGATCCTCAGCCTGATCTATAAACGTGTCTGAAATGGTACTAGAAGCTACTTATAATTCATACTCTTATAAGAAGATGTGATGCCCAAGTTCAAATGTCTGCATAGTTGGCACTGTAATGAAGACCGAGGTCTGAATTCTGATTCTGCTTTTCAATCAAGAACAGCTACGGTGATTTGAATCTGATAAGCACAGTGAGGGAAAAATCAAGTCATTCAATTTTAAACTGTGAACAGATTCCATTTTTCCAAAACCTGCTTCCCACTAACATGTCCATTGTCTATCAAGCAGCTGGCCAAATGATCATGCTATCACTACTGGATACATGTTCATTTCCACCCTGGACTAATTATAAATAGCAGCTAGACAGAGGAAAGATCCAAAATTAAAGTTGGTCAGCAGTTCCTAATTATATATTTTACATTAGACAATACTCAACAGGCTTAATAAAATACTTTGCTTTTAATGGAAATCAGATTCTGGACAATTTAGTCTGCTCAAACTCCATTAATAAAGATAAACAATATTGATCCTTTGGGAAAATCAAAGTGTTACAGCAGCCTCCTCTTACACCGAGCCAAACTACAGAATAGCTCAGTAATGTCTGCTGCACAAAAACAGAGTTACTTAAAAGGCAGTGGAACATTTTGTTTCCTAAATCTCAGTATTCTGGGAAAAGTGCCTGGATGGCGGGAGGGACTAGGCCAACCTGAACTACAAACAGAACTAAAAAAAGGGTTTTGAGAGCTCTGAAGAAGTACAAGATTAGATAGTGAGTTGAGCTGATTTTTAAAAGGAAGAGTTTTCTGGTGGGAGACACATGGATTTCTAAACTCTGCTTCATGTGGAAGCTTGGATTTTGAGAAATCTGGAAAAGCATCAAAACGAAATGTTTCATCTTTCTTGTTTCATTTCAACAATGTCAGAATGCGTCATTTAGATAAGATTAGAAGCCATATGAACTGCACATAAGATTGAGCTATGTACATGTTTCTTTTAGGTCAAATGCTTATATACAGTGTATTCTAATAATTCCTAATATAGATTTCACCTAACAATTTATGTTTCATATTAGCGTCACCATTATCCACACAAAAAGTCGGAACATTGTTGATATGAGCGGATCTTTTTCTAGCTGAATGGCTAGAAGATTTCCACTCAACAAAAAAGTTGGAATTGAGCACAAATTTTGAGAATTTTCTATGGGAGGACACTGTGATTTTTGAGGAATTCTAATTGGGTTGGTGGTTCAGCTTGTCAGTGACCAATAAATAGCTACAACAAACGGGTACAAATTGAAGAGCTGGGGGAATACAACAAGGAAAGAGTAGGAGTGGAGAACGCAGCGAGGCAGATTAGGAAAGACCAAGATGTGAGAATGAGACTGGAACTGTGAAGGTGGAATGCTTAAGAACTGAAACCCAGTTCTGGTGCACAAACAAGCTGCCTTCTACGCTGCCACTGCTATTTTAATAATGAGTAGGCGTTAATAATGCAACAGTGTTATAAGGTGGAATGATGCAGAAATTAATGTTACTAGACTAAGGAAGGAAGACAAAGCACAGAGCATTTGGGCTGCAAACGCTGAACAGCAACTTGCTGATCTTCACCTCTTCTTCGCTGCTCTGTGCCCTGCATCCACCTAATGCTATCCTGGTCTTCCACTTTGCTCTTGCTTTTTTCATGTCACCTTCTCCCTAGAACAACTTCACAAAGAAAGCTGGCAAGGCTCCTTTCCTCACATCACTGCAGACCATGGAGAAGCTGTCCAGATATTTCGGTGTTGTTTTTCTATCAACCTTTGGACTGTGCACTTCTTAAAAAGGGGATCCCATTACTGTCTGCTATGCCCCACCATTTAGGGAGTCTGTCTGGTCATCAGTCTAAGTGGATAGCAATAGCCCAAAACAGGGGAAAGAAAAAGATGATACATTCATCATTTAGCCTTGAAGAGCAACAGGACCAGAGCTGATCACTGATCTTTCTTCCTACATATAAAATGTAGGTTCCTCCATAAAACTATAAGACAAAAGAACTCACCTGGATTTCCTCTTGCAGTAAACCAGTAGATTGTCAAATAAAAAGAACATTCTCTCCTGGATATCTAAAATTTTAGTATTTATCTGCATGTCATCAACGTGTCCATAAGCAGGAAGTCCTCAGTTTCTTAATGTGGCTAAACACATCCATCACTCTTTGGATTACAAATATTTTTATGGAATCCTCATATACTGTGATAAATCTTTGTTATCCTGCACAGGCCTCCTTTTTTTCCAGAAGAAATCTCCACTTCTGAAGCAGCTGCATTATGACTCTCTTTAGAACATCAATCTTCCCTTCATATCCTGAGCTACCACTGCAAATATCACAAGTGATGACTTTAGGAACGCTTTATAAAAGGATAATGGTATTTCCCTAATGTTTTGGCTCCCATAGTGACATAAATTGGTATTAACTTTCTCTCTGGAAAATCATTGCAATAGTGATATATCTCTTCAGATTCTTTCGTTAGCAGCATATGCAACTGCTCTCCTTTATGGAGGTCTCGGTAAACACGTGCAAGAGAGCAGCACATCCATGGAAAGCAGGGGCTGGATCTCGCACACTCCTCTTCGCCATGTGTGAGGCATCACGTGGAGCAAACAGTGACAGAGAGCTGAGCTCATGGGCTCTTTGCCCCAGGCTCATCCTAGGAAACTAAGGACCACAAGAGATGGCTCTAAGCCATTCAAACGTTATATAGGTTATTCCTAGGAAAAATGACCCCGTGATTCTTGCAATAGGGCCTTCGAGGCCCAATGCATTTGACCCAAATTAAAATAACCAACAGACTGTCCCAACTTGCCCTCAGAATGAGGCAACTCCACCTGTCCCCACATCCAGAGGGCATCAGGGGTGGATTCCACTGCCCAAACAGGGTTCGTTGGGCTGGACATTAGTTACCAGCCCTAAGTTCCTTGGTCTTTTATTACTTCAAAGGTATGAGTGCATCTTATTAACAAAAGATCACTGTGCAGAAAAATACCTTGAAGCACAGGAAACGTTTACCATGCAGTTCTAGAATTTGTATCATTTTTGCACTTCTATTTGAGTTGAAAGGAAGACCAACTTCTTAGTGTAATGGGAACTTCCTTCCACAGCCAGCAAGCAGATAAGGAACTACATGAGATAACATGAACCACTGCCTTGAGTTTTACTGGAAAAGAGAAATGACTTTGGATTGCAAGATGTCCATTATCAACGAAACTGCTTGGTTGGCAAAGCACAGTCAGACAGGGCAAAGGTCCCTTAACCCTGTCCTCACTGCAAAAGTTCTGTAAGACACAGTCAGCTCGACTGAAAAATACTGAAGACAACCGTGCGCAAGCATGAAATTCATCTCCACCTAGAGAGCCACCCCAAAAAGATTTGCTTGAGAGGTTTTAAAAAAAGGACATGAGTCAATTTTGCTTGGGCAGGCAGAGTCTGCTGCCATCAAGCTATTCAGGAATAATCGCCAATTTTAAATCAGCCTTTCTAAACGCACTGCAGTCACTCTAGAGGTGTGAATGAAGCTTTGATTACATTATTTTCAAAATCAAACCTTGCCAGCTATGCTGCCCTCACCTCACTTTTAGCTAACAATGAAGCAGATACTCTTTAAATGTTGCCAAGTTTGTGGCACTGGTTTTGTGTGGGACATATACGTGTTTCTGTATCTTCTGCCTTTACTGACGGGAGAGCTAACTAAATGCAGTATTTCCATTTGGTGCCCTGATATATTTTTCCATTCTTTCTCATTCTACAGAAATGGTGAATACGTATTCAGAAATAAGCACTAGCTATTTTGAAAATGACCCATATGGTCATATGACCAAATGGCCATATCCAGGAGAAGACACCGTATCTCAGAATTGTGAACCTGTTTACAAACACATGAATAGGAACAGAAATTGTTTCCATGTACAACACAAGAAGCCTGCTGCTCACATGTTTTACCAATGTGGAAATCAAGGTTACAGAGCTCCTAAATATCAAGTACTTAATTTTCCAAAAGATACCCAAGAAAAGACAGCAAAAGCAATGAATATAGTAACATTAATAATCAGGGTCAATCTTTTACTGATATAGAAATCACTGGTAAAATCATCTAGCCTATTTTGTGCAGGAAGTTAAAGCAAATGATCACAACAGTTGCTTCTTGCCTTAAAATCTAAGAATCTTTAATTTGGCATGAGACCCATCATGATGGTATCAGAAAACCGTTGATGCATTTCCTGTTTGCTCTTGACATAATTACTTCACATTTATAGCAATCTGAGACATTTTTCTATGGCAAGAAACACAGCAAGAAGATTTATTTGATATTTTCAAAGACAAGACAGGATTTCTCACCTTTCAGAGTGGGACTAGACTGCAGGCAAGGAAAAAAAAAACAATCCATAACCCATAGCTGGTAAAACTTGAAATTACAGCCAATTATCAAATGATTGACCTGCCTGAGTATGACCTGCCAGGCTGCTGCCCTTAAAAATATAAAAATCTTGGTCATAAGTAAGCTGATGTTTACTGATTTTTCACACTTTAGATGCCTTTGATTAAAATGGTTGTCACAGTTTGATAAGGAAGCACCTTATCAAATTATTATGTATGGTATATAACCTTATTTACAGGCCACTGATGTTTCAGAATTCATATCAATGCTAAAGGGAAATTTTCTATTTCTGGCTGCTGTCAGATAAACTGAAAATAAATCTGCCTTATATACTTTTCCGCCTACAGGCAGCTCTGTGGCTGGTATGCTGCATTGCTAAAGCTAGGCATTTACCTAATTCAGCAATTGCAACTTTTTATAGGAGAGGAGTTAGGAGCCCTTCTTATTAGAAATGAACTGAGACACATATCTGAAAAGTCTAAAATCAGTGTTTACAAACACAGCACTTGGCTTTGGAGTCATGATTTGCCAGACCTTGGCAGTGTGGCAACCCAAGAGAGGAAGCTGTCAATCACTTTCCATCTTCTTTATGGATATAGAAGAGAAAAAAAAATATCATGTTTGGCACTGGCCTCTATCTGTGATGTATAAAGCTGTTTGTTCCCCTTTGAATATGCTAGTAGCAGATTTAGAAATGTTCCACAGCTTACTGGAAGTGAAAAACACTCCTTCCTTTTTGACCTTTTGGGATGAATAACCTAGGTGACTCTGTTACGAAAGAGTATATATACGTATATATATATATATAACAAATCTGAAAGAGGTTTCGGCATCAGAATATTGCTATATATAATACTAAAAAAAGATATGCAAGAAGTGTGGAAATTACCTCACGTATGACATCATGGGCGCTTGCAGAGTCATGCTTGAGGCTCTGGAGCCTCTCGCCTAAATGACCCCTGAGTTGCACTGAACTCGAAATGGGTTTAATTGCTTCTGGAAGTCTCGCTATAGTGAACATCATATGACTTTGTTAGCTGAGCTCGCTATCCAAAAAATACACAGCTGGATATCTGCATTGCTCTTACAGCTCTAGCTGGATGCCAAGAACATCCTCCAGGGCACAAATGAGCAAGGTTTAAAACATACACAAAAGATAAAAAACAACCCCAAAATGAGTCATGGAGAGCACCCAAGGGGCCAAACATGAGGAAGTTTTCATGACCTCTACACAGAGGCCTCAGCTCAGAAATCCTCAGCTGGCAGCAGTGAGCCCGGACATTTGAAATGTCACTCTCTCCAAACTCCCTCCACGAGGCCATTTAACACCACGGCCTCCCTGTGGTGCAACTCCCAGAGGCTTCCAAACTCCACTGATTCAAGGGCCTCAATGAAAACATCACACCCCAAGCTGCCAGACTTGGGCATATTCCCGACTTCCCAGTGTTTCTACTGGTTGGCTATTTTCCCTGGATTTCCTCTTCCCCCATGCTTTACCTCCTATTTCTCTCTCTCATTTTTCTCTCTTTCACAGTAAATGGCTCCACCTGTAGAGTTCCACCTACTAATAAACACAGTGCTAGAACCACATCCATGAATAACTTAACTAGGGCAAATACAAACACACCAGCTGCTGTCTGATCTGATTTTCATTTTTTCTACAGGAAATCTGTATGAAGCTAAGTGAGCTAACTTTCAAAGCTCCTCGAAAAACTAGAGACTTGAGGAAGGAGAAATTTGTGCCATTTAGACCACTCCTGAATTTCACCTTCTAGATTTGTCTTCCAAAGGGATCTACCTGTTGGAAATTTTAGTCTTTTCCAGCTTTTTTTCACGACCCACTTGTTCTGCTACAATTTAGCAGCAGCCTGCATACCCAAAATAAACACCATCCTCGAAACCCATCACGGTGATGCCACCCACACCTCCGAGTGCGCTTCCATACCCCACAAGGCACAGAAATCCCCCCACGCAGTGTGAGTCACTAAACTGCAGCCCGTTGGACACTCCAGGGCTCCTAACTGCCTCCGGGGCCCTGGCTAGTCCCATGTCCTACCTCCCATCCTTCAATGTGCGACTGCAACTGCTCGAGGGCTTCCAGTTTCTCCATCTGTCTCTTGGTCTCGTTGATATTTGTGCAGACTGTCTTCATTGCCTGCAATGCGTTCTGGACAGCTGGGTGATCAGGATGCTTAGAGGGGGTCCTCTTAGCTAGTTCCTTTAAAAAGGAATGAAAACACACAAAATAAAGTTAGAGGTGGCATACAGAAAGCCCAAACAGAGCATTAAATGCAACCCCATAGGAAGATGCCAGAACCACTGCTGAATTAAAGGAGAGTGAGCACGTTACTGCAGATGCTGTTCTCTAGAAGGCTCTTCATCTGAGCAGCGCTGCTGCTAAATAAATGGGATGCTGCTAAATAAACGAAGGTATCACATGCTGTTAAGTATGTCAAATAAGAAGAGTTTAAGCCAAATATGTTTTGTTGTGACACATACGTTTGTTTCTAGCATGAACCAAGGCCAAATAAATTGAAATAGTGCATAAAAAACTAAACAGTCTCCCCAAAAGGCAAATGTGCTAGAGTGGGAAGAGAGCACCAGCCCAGCTAAACTGCATCCACTGAAGCACAACAGTGGGAAAACCTGGAACTTAACAATATTCACCAGTTTGGCAAAAGGGGTAACCACTGTCAGCTCACAATTAATCACTTTTTAGACCAGTGGTAGTTTATAGGTAGCCACAATTGGATAAAAATACATTAAAGAAACCTTAACCAAGGCTGATAATTTCCTCCTGATACATAATATGGTGTTTAAGACCCACATTTCTGAGTTGGCTGGAATATTTCACATTTTCCCTAAGTTCTGTTTTGCCTCAACATGTTATTTTGTTATTTTAAAGTCTAGTGACTAAATGGCAAACTGCTGCTCAATTGCATCATTTTGCATGAGAGAAGAGCCTGAACATAGCCAGAGAGCCTGCACAGCAGCAGGGTCTGGGAACAGAGCTAAGTTGCTTCAATCCAGAGCTCCCACGGCTAAGGGCAAACACTGCCCAACTGTTCCAGCTGCTGTTCGTCCAAGATAAGGCATCAAAGCCCCCAAATGCCTGTCATCATCTCCAACAAGGTTTAAAATGTAGTTGCCTTTTGTTGGATGCATCAAGATATTAAACTAAGAATATTAGGTAGGTAAATAGGTAATTATACCTCCTGTATCTATAGGAAATAGGTAGAGGAATTTAAGTATCTTAAATTTTGCTCTATTGGCACTGGTTTAGAAGTCCTTGTACCACACTACCTTACCTGTCACTGACACACTCTGACTTCTTGCATGGTCCTGAGCATCACTAGGGCTCCCTTCCCAGGGCCAGTAGCATCACCTGCAACCCACGGGCTGCCTCACGTGCACACACAGCCCCGAGCTCAAATGCACTGGTAACTGCAGGCTCGGGTTGCACGGCTGCCGCAGAGCCCAGGGATGCACTGGGCTGTAGTAACTGCAGCTGCTGCTAACCCAGCCACTCTGTGCAGGTGACCAAGGAACTCCATGTCCCAGAGGCCACAGATCTGCTCAGGAAAGTGCTGTTTTTGAGAATTTACTCACGGCTACCATTGCCCCTTCCTGAAAATTATAATTGGTGATTGATACTTGCTGTTGTCAGAGGGACAATGGGGGAGATGGGTCATGTACTGATCACTAGGAAACCCGTTGAGAGAGAAGAGTTAATGACCTTAAGCTGCAGTGCACATATGTAGCAACACATGGAACAGGAAGAAAAAGCTGGCTGCTACAACCACTGACCACTAGCACAGGCAAAATTCCCTTGGGAGGTTCTAGAGGTGGAGGTTCTACCCCACTTTTGCTCAAGATAAGGCCATGGAAAGCAAACGTTCAAAAAACAGGCAGAACAGTGCCACTCTTGGTGCCACTCGCAGAATTCTGCAGCTCAAGTGTCACCCATGCTGCTTTAGAACTGGATACGGGTACGTTACTGCTGTCTGAACATCCCTTCACAAAATACCAGAGACACAGATGCAGGGCTCTTCATCCACAACAACCCTGTGCTGCGCTGAACCTAGGCAAGAATCCACCCTCTGCTGCAGAAGCTCTGCGTGCAGATACCAACTCGAGCCCTGCAAGGGGAGGCTGCAAAGGGCCGGGGGCTCTGGCTGGGCACTCGGCTGGCAGGACGCCGTTTGCTTTTAGCGACGGGTTTACGATGTGCAGGGTAAACTCTGAGAGCATTTGGCAACACTGCAAAAGGCGGTCGAGAGAGAGAGCAGATGGTGGTGCTTGGGTAGGACCGTGCTGTCCCCCTGGAAGCTCATAGACATCGCAGTCTGGACAAGTTATCCTACAGATTCCAACTTCCGCAGTACTAGGAAATGAGGTAGCTGCCACTTGCAGCAAACTATTCCTTGCACACAACTTCTTAGACAAATTCATAAAACACACTGACTTTCTAGCTAGAGACTTGTTAGTCATCCAGAACAGCCAGACAGGGAGAACAGAACAGATACCCTCCACAGTCTCTCCCATCGTCAGCATTATCCTCTGACCAAAAGTATTGTGAAACATTATTTATCATTATTATTTTACCGTGCTCCATTCCATGCCATTAGGCTGGGCACGGCCCTTCCCTGCGATCCGTGCGCTTTCCGCGCCGCAGAGCGTGAGGACGCGGCGCGCAGCAGCCCCGGCGCAGGCAGCACGAGGGCTGGGCAGGACGCCCTGCGCGGGAAGGAAGCACAGACCAGCGGGGAAATAACCAGCTGGTGGTGACAAAGCAGCCCCCTGTCCTGCACAGACTCCACGCGTGACCCTGGGCCGCAGACGGCAGCTCTGGGGCACTCAGGCCCCTAGATTCACGCACGGACCCACGTTAAAGCCGGGTATGAGCCCGGTCACATTCAAGGCTACGTTATCTGGGCTGCGCAATGTCCAGGATATTCACTCATGACATTTTGATAGGAAAGATATGTACCAGAGCAAGAACTTTCACAGATGTGACAGATGTGATAACCTGTAATATATGCACAGGAAATACTTAGAATATCTACGTTGCATTTTGTAACTCATACTGCTTGGTGTTATTTCTATTTCTTAAAGTCTTTCTTATGCATTCTAATAATTTGCACTCCATATATACTATTTTATTACTAGTTTTTGTCTGTGTAATGAGATAAGGCCAAGTCCTCCAGCTGTTCACCTTGTCCCCAGCCCTCGGCAGCCCTTCTGTCCTGCTTCTTAGCGTTGTACCAGTGGAAAAGCAGAGCAGTTTTCCAGCACGCCTCTTGCAGAGCTCTCGCCCAGCTCTCCCAGGGATTTTTGGATCCTTATGGGTGTTAAGTCACATATCAGAAAAGGACAACACGAGCACGGGGAGCCAAGCGAGGGACTGGCAGACTGGAAGCTGCAGTGTTCGTGCAGAGGCTCTTAAAGCTCTTTTCCACAGGGTGCCACAGTGACTGTTCCGACTTCAGGGCATACGGAGGTAAAACAGGCTTTTTAAAAAGCAGGAAATAAACTGTGACTTTTTATTGCGTGCACAGGTGGAACTGTAAGTGCAACAAATGTCACATTTCTAAACGAGAAATGCAGCAGTTTCTTATTCTTGGGGGGCTCTCGGGCCTCCCCTGAACATGCCCTCTTCAACATTTGGTTTAGATTTCTGGATGTCTGGCAGCCCAGCTGGAATTTCAGAACAGATGCAGCAACATCTGAGATGTGCCAGACCTACGTTACACATGCAATGAACCTGATGTTTTCAGGATGCATCAGACAGATTTTATACCTGCAGGTCTGATGTATCTTAAATATTTTAGACGCACTGTTCTTACAAGACTGGAATTATGACAGTCAATTACAACAAATTTGTCCATTTCTTCCATGACTAATGCTTGAAAGTTGTTTCCCAAAGTTCATAAATTGCTTCCATCTAAAAATCAAAGATTTTTTGACCTCCCCTATTCCTCTCACAAAAATCAGATGCTAACTCAAATAGCCTTCCATCAGATCCCCTTTCAGCTTTCATCCTACCAGGCTAAAATACTTCCAGACAAACGCATGCAACAATTCCACTTATGTGAGAAGGTTTGGGTCCCTAGACAGCAAATTGTAGTTTGCCACAGATTCACACAGCTCCATTTGGAAGCTGTAATTTGCACTTAACATTGGAAGAACCAATGTTAAAACTGCTGGGCCACAGGTGAAGCTCCTGCATTTGGATTCTAAAAGCTTCCTTGGCTTCCTATACCCATCCAAATGTATTAATGCTTAGGAAATGAGTGTGCAGGAAAAGGCCACATTAGTGGCTCGAATGTTACCTTATTTCCTACTAACTGTACCCAGGAAAAAAAAAAAAAGATTTTTACTCAGAAATCTTTGGTTATGCAATGTAGTAAAAGGATTTCCAGCCTGTGTATTTGAGTCTCAGATGCAGCTTTTAACAGCTTACGGCTAGTAGAGCGACAAACATCTTAGAGACTCAAATACAAAAATTAAATCACATAAAAATAAAGATGCATCAGCTGTTCATGCAGTCGCCTGTTCTCTAATTGTGCTTAGCCCAGAAAACCTACAAGGGGGGAGCCTCAGCAAAGAGGTTTGCACAGGAAGGTGCAAAGAGGTGGCAGGGGAGATGGCGAGGAACAATGCAGGCGGGCAGAGGAAACCAGAGGTTTCTCAGATGTAAACACAATTTTAATATTTCCTAGCAAAAAGGATGTTATTCTGCTGAACTGATCTTTCTGTAAAAAGAAGTCTCCGTCACCCTTCCTCATGTCTTCTCTTGCCACACAAGAATGATTGCTTGTGTACTTCACACTGACAGCCCAGCACATGCCTTGCAGCTGATACGTGCAAGTGTCTACATTTTAAAAATTCCTTCCTCGATCTCCCTGCTCGGGAGGACACTCAGACGTGGTTTAACAGGGGCTGCCGCGGGAGCGCCGGCGCCGTGCGGCTCGGCGACACGAGTGGAGCGCGCACGGAGCGTGCATGGAGCGCGCAGAGGGTGCACGGAGCGTGCACGGAGCGTGCATGGAGCACACGGAGCACGCAGAGCACACACGGAGTGTGCACGGAGCACACGGAGCACCCAAAGTGCACACTAGAGCACACACGGAGCACACAGAGCACGCAGAGCGCACACGGAGGGCGCATGGAGCACACGGAGCACACAGAGCACACACTAGAGCACACACAGAGCACGCAGAGCACACACGGAGGGCGCATGGAGCACACGGAGCACACAGAGCACACACAGAGCACACAGGGCGCATGGAGCACACGGAGCACCCAAAGTGCACACTAGAGCACACACGGAGCACACAGAGCACGCAGAGCGCACACGGAGGGCGCATGGAGCACACGGAGCACACAGAGCACACACTAGAGCACACACAGAGCACACAGGGCGCACACGGAGGGCGCATGGAGCACACGGAGCACACAGAGCACACACTAGAGCACACACAGAGCACGCAGAGCACACACGGAGGGCGCATGGAGCACACGGAGCACACAGAGCACACACAGAGCACACAGGGCGCATGGAGCACACGGAGCACCCAAAGTGCACACTAGAGCACACACGGAGCACACAGAGCGCACACGGAGTGTGTACGGAGCACACGGAGCGTGCGGAGCGCACACTAGAGCACACACGGAGCACGCAGAGCACACACGGAGTGTGCATGGAGCACACGGAGCACGCAAAGCACACACTAGAGCACACACAGAGCACACAGAGCATGCAGAGCGCACACGGAGGGCGCATGGAGCACACGGAGCACCCAAAGTGCACACTAGAGCACACACAGAGCACACAGGGCGCACACGGAGCGCACACGGAGCACACACGGAGCACACGCACCCACGGGGCTGCACGCCTCGGGGTTGCAGAGACAACAGGCACTGTATTTTCTTGCTTATCAGGTCAAGAACTTCTGTTAATAAACAGTTCAGCTGCAAAACGCACTTAAAGAAAAGACTTCTCTGAATACAAATCCACATGTTTTACATTTCCCTTTTATAGTTTTTACATTTTCATCGAAGAAAATATATTTTCCTCTTAAACTAATCAAAAAAAAAAAAAAGTTAAACCGGGTCCTATCTGGGCACTTTCCAGTTATAGCATTTTTGCTTAATCCTGTCTATTTTTTAATTTGTAATTTACGTTGCTGTTTTTATGGGACAGAGACTAGACAAACTACAATAAATCAGTAGAAGTTATCATATTCTATGTGCTATCAGATTTACAATCTATGTTAATTTAAAACATAACAAAAACATTTGCAGTGCTATAAATATTACTTATTATTTGTGATTATATCTATAACGTTTTGAAAACAGAAGTATGTCTTGCAAATTGGCAGCCTTCCTTAGGACTCTATAGGGCATCTATAATTTTTAACGTAATGATGCACGAAGTTGGATTTCGTCCAAGCAACGTTCTGAATGTAAGGAAAACATGACTTTTGTGCTCCTTAGGAAAAATAAAATCAACCCCCCAAAGATTAAACGTGTTCAGTGATGGTTCATCAGGAGGTTCTGTTGCTTAAGAGCTCTAAGGGGGAGCAGGAGGGACCACCTGGACCCAGGCGTGGGGCTGCCCCGCTCCAGGGCTTCCCCTTTCCAGGGGCTTCCGAGTCTTCTCGGACTTGCAGCCTCTTGCCCTTGGATTTTCCTTCCCTCCAAGCACCTGGGAGTCTTCCATGCTCTGAGTGACACCCAATCCTCGGAGTGATACTCCACGGAAGGGCCTAACCCTTGTGCGGAGTCGTGCATATTTCGAGATATCCTTAAGGGATGAGAGGCAGAAGAGGCCCTTTTTAACAGTGAGGGTGCCAGAGCCCTGGAACAGGCTGCCCAGAGAGGTTGTGGAGTCTCCTTCTCTGGAGATCTTCAAACCCGCTTGGACGCAGCCCTGTGCCACGTGCTCTAGGTGACCCTGTGTGTGCAGGGGGCTGGACTAGATGATCTCTAGAGGTCCCTTCCAACCTTCAGCATTCTGTGATTCTGTGATTCTGGCTGCGGGGGCAGCAGCTCCTCAGGAGCGCAGACACCAACAGGGCACGGGCTCCGTGGTGTGGGCCGGGAGCCATGGGCATCCTGCACTGCACATTCCCAGTGCGAGGAAGCCAAGGGGACGGCTCCTCAGCCCACCCTGTGCTGTAGGTAACGCACGATCTCCACTCCCCCAGGGTTTTCTTTCTCGCTGACAAAAATGCTCTTTATTAAGGGAAAGCAGCTATTTTTGTTCAGAGCTTGGTTTACACAACAGCTGCTCCTGCTCCTCAGAAGTGCAGTTCCCACTAATTAATAGCGCCATGCAACGATTATCAGCGAGACAGAGATGCCTTAATCCAAAACATTCTGCTGGAAATATTTACTCGGCAGCGCACACGTCCGCGCGGGCGCCCCAGCCGCTGGCTCTCCAGGGCTGAGCTTCAGCTGGGCCTTCTGCTGCTTCTGCTTCTACCAAATCCTGCAGCCGCCACAGCAAGGGCAGCTCTTCCCCAAACCCCTTTCCCGAGTTTAAGGGAAAAGTTCTAGTGAAGCTCATTGCCAACACACAGTCAGAACGCGCCCCAAATAGACTTCACTGCTTTGCTGAAGTGCAACGGCAAGAAAAGAAGAATATTAGTGAGGCTTTGCACTGTGAATAAAACTGATTTGCTGACCAACAAATGCTGTGCTAATTCTCTGGCACTCCGTCTGCAGCAGACAAAAGTCATTTCAGGGACAAAATCTTAGTACCATTACTACTCTATTTGCACAGAGATAATGAAAGACATGGTTAGGTTTGAGTGCCACACTTCCAAACCATAGCCAAGGCTTGCAAATTGGACAGATTTACAAAGAAAGCAACAACAACAAAGATTGTTTGCTCTCAGCTATGCTGAAGTTCCCCTGTTTGTTGGTTCAGAGAAAAAAACAAATAGCTTCATCAGACAGATGATGAGAAAACACAAGATTACCAATGATAGGATATCATACAGTACACTGGAAATTACTGGTAATATTGGCTTAAGATGCATTTGGAGATATGCCAGTATATTATTCCTAACTGAGAAAACCGAATTAACTCCGTGTTAGATGTTCTTATTCTGGAAGAACAATATTCGCATGTGGCATTAATCAAAAACAGTTTTATCATTTTAAATATATGTCTTACTCTACTATTTAAGGCATTTACTGTAGACGAGTCTCAATTACTATGCTCACAGAGTCTTTATCAAACCTAACTATTCAGCTCTACTAAACAACTATAACAAGGTCGTATCTAAGGTATCAGAAAATCAGAATGTGTACCCCTTATTTAACAAAACGAGTAAAAGAGGAAAGTAGGATAGCTCTTGGACTGCAGCTTTTCTAATCAGCTGGAGTGCAATAGTATTAGTTTGCCCTGGGAATTAGGTAAAATAAGATCCAACCCCCAGGAATACAAACCAGCTATTTCAGGAGCAGTAACTGCAGTTCAGTAGCAAAGGGAGAACAAACACTTACTTTGAGGGTTGCGTTATTTTAATATCTACTTTATTTTTTAATTGGGGAGTTGCATTTCCCCGGTCAGCACTAATAGAATCAGCCTGTATTTTCTCTTAGTAATTCTCATGTGTGAAATATTCATGATGACTCTGGCAATTTTGTGCTAACACGCACCAAACAAATCTTGAATGGGGCACAACCTGTTCACCATAAAACCATCATCTTTGAGAATCAGCATCAGTTCCATCTTCCAGTGACCACAGATATTTTCTGAACTGAACAATCCCTAGCAATGGCATCATCTCACTGACTAAGACAGATCTACAGCTTAACAGAAACTCAATGTCCCTCAGGTTTTTCTTAAAACTTCGATTTCTTGTGCAGGAAATTTCACATTGTGAACAGCGTGTGGTTCACAGCAATCAGGACACAAAAAGGAATTCCCAGGAAAATGAAATGCAACAATACAAGGCTTCATCAGAGCTCCTCCAGCTGGTCCCCTTCACCTCTATTCACTCCACAGTCCCTTGCATGCCTGGGTGTGCGGCACCACATCCAGACACCAAGTCCTCACCCCAAAGGCTGGCACCGTGTTGGCATCAGGAAGGCAGATTTATCCTCATTCTGTCTTATGATGGCTTGAAAGCAAGAGGGGCTGTTTCATTCTCAGCCTTGCTGGTCTTACTTTTGCCTTTCAAAGAACGGAGCTTTGTGCCAGGAGGGTTTTTCAGCTGTGTATATGTGAGAAAACGGAAACCACCAGTTTATTTCCAGAGGCCAATATTCGATTCCCAGAGCACAATGACTTCAGTTGCCACTGAACTCAGAAAGATTTGAACTATGGTTTAGAGATACATATTTTGTACTGGTCTTTTGTTTGCTCCCCCTTGGCAAAACAAATGCTTAAAGAAAAGCAAGAAAACTGGTCCATTCATAGCTCTTCCAGTCCTTGATACAAAATCCCTTATGTTCGGGAAGGCTTGTCCTAGAAAGCTACAGAAGAATGAAAAAAATGTAAGCTGAAGAAGATCAGAATGTCATTGCACTGATGAAATCCCTTATTCATGCCGAATTTACGAACACATCACTGTGAAAGCTTCACGTGACGTGCGGTCAACCTGCGAGCAAGGGATCACAGCAGCTCACCACAGGATTGTTACTTGCTCCACAACTTCGGAAAAGAAGCAATTGCTTTTGAGACAGGAAGCAATTGCTTCTTATCTGTTTTATTAATTTTATTTTAGCAAGTGGAATATTACTCTGATGGAGAAGGAGAGACTGACACCACTGGAGATGGATGGGACACCCCCCAGGCACACAGGGACACAAGCACTCCCAGGAATCACTTTCTCCTTTTCCCTCTCCTTGTTCCCACCAGGAGTGTGACCCAGCACTGACCTGAAGGGATGAGAGGCAAGTTAGCTCCTTTTAGGTCTGCCAGGGAGGGGGGCCAATTAGTACCTACTGCAGTAGTCATATTGCAATGACACTTGTCCATTGGGAGCTCAGGGAGACAACCACACAATTTTCAAACAAGCTGCCAAACAGCTGTTGGATGATAAAGGATTTTGATCATTACTGACCTGAAAACACTCAAACTAGAGACCTGGTGATGAAAGAAATATCCAATTTCCAGTCCCCTGAGCCACTCAGTGCTCCAGAATACTGACACAATTCTGTTTGAACACAGCTTTTCAGGAAGTTGCTCAAATAGCACAAGTCTTATCAAACATCAGAAGGTATCTGAAGTCCAAAGTGGTCAGTAAGTCACCCTGCCTGCTCTGCGCACATCATTACAGGACTTAACAGCCTGCCAGCCCAGCCAGCTTCTTGACTGCACCCATAAAACACCATTTTCTTGAGAGAGGAAACAATTCGCAGATGTGCAAACCAGGAAGGCTGCTGTGACAGCAAATGCAGGGTTAAAAAGCTGCAGAATCACTCTAAGAATAAGCCAAATAACTGGAGAAATTCTTTCCTTGATTTACCTTAAGCAGAAGTGGATATTTGCAAATTCTCTGAATTGGAGTCAGCAGATAACCCTCTAGTGGAATATCTGTCGTCTTTCTGCCTCCCAAAAGCATACAACTCTATAATCAGAAAAGAAAACAAACGTTACCTCATACAAACTTTCACATGCTCTTTAACAGTGATTTTATTTATTTATTTCTATAATATTCTCTACCATCACAAAGCACTTTTCTGTATTTCAGTGGTAAATGGAGTCTTGTTTCCTGTATCTTAAGAATGGCAATCAAGTTGAGCCTGCAAAACTCTGCATGCATCGGCAAAAGAAAAATCACTGTGTAAAACCCTGGCTGTGTAGAAAAATTTCTTCCCAGAGAAAACACTGTGTCTTAGGTGACTCTGAAAATGTCATAACAACAGGATGACAATCTGCAAAGCTAGATGTGCTATTAGCTAAAGGAACCCAACTTACCACCACAATCAACATGACCATTTGTTAAAGTCTTCATTCACTCTACAAAGTTTGCATTAGTGGTCCAGAAAATACTCAAGGGCTAAAATAAAGTCTGCTAACTAGGAATGATATAAATAACATCAAGTTGAACTATTATGCCTGAAGGAAATCAAGGTGGAATTGGAATAAGCGAGTCATCTGTATCACATCCACCAATTCTCAGGCAAAACATGATGTCTAAGCCCAGCTGGTCCAACTGCATGCGTGCACTGGTTGGCTAGACAGCACACAAAGCTCTGAGTCTGTCCCTGCATTTTGCCATTTATGTGCCAAGCAAAAAGTCACGAGACATGCAGGATACTCACGGGAAATGATGGACGGCCACTCTCCCATTGTTACTTAAACATAACAAGGAAGGGGACAATATAAGTGCTTTCCAAATATTGGACCAATACACCGAACAAATTCAAATCCAAACAGACTTCAGTTTGAGAAAAAGCAGCAGCAGATCAGGAGTTCAACTGTAAAACTTGCACATGAGTCCTCACGCATTTGGAGGGGCCACTACATTCCAGAATAATTTCAGAGATAAACTTGTGCATGGCACCAGGAAACAAGTGATTCTCAATTTTTCAGTGGATTACACAAATTTCTCTCAGGGCTGATGTGAAAGGGGACTGTAAGAACTGGGTATGCCATAGAAAAAAAACAGAGAATATTGAGGAGAAATGTCCCACAATTTCTCCACAATAAGCTAAGCCCTGCGTGATAACCACGCATCAGCCTACTGCAAGCCTTACTGGCATTTCCCTGGAGATGCTGGTCCTGGTTGCTGCCAGGGATAGGTGGATGTAGACAGACTTCATATACATTTCAGATAAGCTAGTTCTACATGCCTATGGCCAACCATTAATCTCATCAGTTTTGATCCAAAATCCACCCCGGTGGGGAGCCCACCCACCATTAACAGAAGCTGGAATGTCAGCCAAGATGTGCTTGCTTTGGGGCATTACTGATAATATTTTCCCCTGTGGATTGTGTGCTCTGGCTCGGGCACACTCTGAAATTTAGTGGCTTTTTGGCTGTAGTTCAATAATCTTCTTCCTCAAGAAATGTTCACAGACATCATACATAAATCTCATTAGTCCTAAGTGGTATTTTTACAGACAGTCGTCTGTAAAATAACCCTTCCCCAGGCTATTCTAGATCTGTGGCATTGGCCACCAGCTCAAAATGCTCACTGTCCAATTTTCCAAGTCTCGAGTGATTCAGTCCTTCCCATCTCTCCTTTCGGCCCTCCCTTCAGCTGTGGGCTCAGAACTGCCCTTTAGCACTTTCTGATTTTTCAGACACATTCCCACGTTCTATATTCCAGCAGCTGTGAGGGGCACGCAGGCCAAATCCACCTTCACAAGCAAAACTTTGTATTTTAATGCAGCTTTCACTGCACGGTGACACGATAGCATTGGCTTTGGGAAGAGGTGGAGGCCTGGAAGAAATTACAGTAGCCACAGCAGAGATGACACTTCGGCACTGCCTGTGCTCACACTTACTGCTGTTTTAAAAATCTCTTGGATTAAGGTGCTGCAGGAAGCCCAGCCAACGCCGGGATTGACATCTTGCATCTATCTCAGAATCATGAGGTTTTTGCTAGTCCAGTGACAGTGCAGGGATCA
>NW_010589268.1:39950-105889 GCF_000705375.1 Tinamus guttatus | reverse complement strand
TCTCTCAGCAGAATCTGAGATAGGTTTCCTTTGGTGACTTAAATTCACGTTTTCAGAGAACTTATTAAACTCACAGGTGACAGGGATTCTGAGTACCCAAGGGCATGAGTGCCTGGCCCTGCGGCTCCTCTCTGAAGCCTGTATGTTCTGTAGCTCTACAGTGTTCTGGCCTTGCTGGTGACATACATATATACAGAAGTTTTCTTCTGTGTAGGCAAAAACAGAAAAAGGAAGGAAAGAATGTCCTTTGCAAAAGGACGGCCTTTCTTTTACGTCATGGTTTTTTACCACGAAAGAAAATTAAAGTGTTGAATTGGTCCCTCATCTCCATGCTAACCCACATCTAAATGCCTGCATCCATGGCCAGGAGTAAAAGTCACCTAAAAATCAGAAAGATCGGACAGGAGGCTGGAAAGAGAAATATTGCGCAGGAGGCACCATCCATTGGTTAACATGTTTGTGCTAGGTGCTGTAGAGACATTTGAAGGCCATACTGCACAGTCCAGGGCAACATGGATATTAAGACATCCTGGGCTGTAGGAGGACATTGGTCATTTTTGAAACAAGCAGTAACAAAACAGCCAGAATAATTTATCCAGTCTGTAATGGTTCTTCCCTACAACTTTACTGATGGGAAAGAGAGCATGACAAGAAGGCCAGATTTTTCTAGTGGGTCTGCAAATGGTGAATTGGTTATAGAACTGTGCAGGATCTACAGGGAGCAAGTCACAGTTCTGCTGCTGACTTATTGCATTATTCCTTTCATCATTTTTGGTCAACTTTTCCAAGGCTTCTTTAAAAAAAAAAAAAAAATCTTCCCTGTTTTCACTGAAATTACTCATACCAGAGCCAGGCTTAGTTCTGTGTCTGAAGTCACCAGTCATTTCAATCCCTATCCTTCCTGAGAGCTGTGTAGCTGGAACAGATTATGTCTGCAAAATGCTTGGAGTTCCTAGGATACCAAAAGGGTATTATGAGCACGGTGTAAAGTCAGATCATTAAGTCAAGAGTGCTAGAGAAGGTGCTTACCAGGAGGAATGCTCTCACTGTCGGGATCTTGTTCAATTCCATGAGCAGCCTGAGTGCTTTCTCGTGGTTGCTACAGTACTCCTCATACACAAAGAATTTGTCTTTCTGCAAGGGAAAAAAATAATAACTTGTTGACTCAGACAAAACTGGAATGACTATTTTGTCACAATCTGATACCAAATTCTTTACAAAGGAGTGTGCACTCAGACTGGCCTTAGGGTTGCATTTTATATAAAGTGCATGATACCACTCTTAAGTCAATAGTGCATAGAGGTGTTCCACTAATTCCTAATGTACTCTGCTGTAAATTAACATTAGATTCCTGAGCACAGAGGCCTCTAACATTTTTTCCTTTTATTGCATCACTGAAATAATATAAACCTTTGCTGAAAGAATGGGGTTTGCCACCTCAGGAACTCTTGTAAGCATGTCAAGATATTGCAGAAAGCAGTTAGGAGCAGAGCGAAGAGGGTGACTTCTGAGCTGAGGTGATCGCTGCTGCAGAAGGAAGCAGCAAACAGGTGGCTGGGAACCAGCAGAGAGCGGAGGAAGGCTCAGAAGGGGAACTATGGCACATAAATCAAGCACTGGAAATCCCCTGTGAACTGCAGCAGAACTTTTATAATTTCACCATTTCAATGAAACACTAAGCAGAGAGTCAGCTGCCCCTAAAAGCTTTCCTGAAAATTTTCAAACAACTCACAATATAACCAACAGATTGCAGAAAGGAAAGGAAGTGGAAAGGGAGCATCACAACTAACACTGCTTTCTAGAGACAGGTATTTACACTGGAGCACGTTACACCCAGCAGCACGTGCACTGGAACAAGCCCTGTTAACAACCACGGACGGCTGGCAGCACGAGTTCTGCTTCACTGATCTCCAGAGCCAGCGGCAGCAGGATTTTTTCTAATTAAAATGATCAAACACACTGAACCCATTGCAAACATCAAATAGCCGGAAAACACTGAAATGATTCACAAAAGCAGCCGTAACAACCATTCCCATGCCTGAGCGCATCAGGCCAGGAGCGCGTTGATCCATTCAAGGCTGTTGGGAAGGGCTGAACTTTTGGCAGCTACGTTCCAAATTTCAGGATAGCATTCACTGAAATAAAGGGGGCAGGAGAATGTCAAGAGGCTTTATCGGGTTTTAGTCAGGTTAAGTGATTCAGAAGCCAAAAGGCCCCATGGCGCTTTGGTGCTTCTCAGGACAGGGGTTTCTTGGCTGGTTGGGGACAGCCCGCACGCCTTGCGGCGCTCCCCGCACGCAGCCCTACACAGTAGTGGGTATTGGGGTGCTGCCCGAGCGGGACACGCGGCCGGGGACGGCGCGGGGCTCCACGCCACGCGGGCAGAGCCCACCGGGGCCCCCAGCACCGCCTTCCCACGGCCAATCTTGACAGGAAAATATTCTATCCGGCTTTCTCATCGGCCCAGAAATAGAAAGTTAATCTGTGGGGTTTAATTGGCTTCTCAGTCCTAATCAAAGATGTTGAGCTTTCTGCATTAGCTGTAGATGAGATACTTGCAGACTCTCGACTGCTTTTATTTAAAACAGCTTATAGCAATCCAAACAAAACTACAGCCAGCTGAAAGAGTTAAGTAACATGAATCCATGGGAATATAGCTGCACTCACTGGGAATTCCCTTCACTATGGTTACATGGAAAAGAAGCTGTTTACATTAGTTTAGGAGCAGAACTTGACATTCTGGTCAGAAGCTCAATGGGCAAGATGCTCAGAGACTGAAAAGTGCTATTTGTGTTGTTTTTTAAATCACAGGACCACTAATCTGATCCGTTTTTTTTTTCTTCCCCTCTTTGTATTTCTAAAGAAAGAATTGAGAATAAATAGATATTTGTTCAAGCACAACAATAATGGTGCAAAGCAAATAAGGAACAGCCACAAAGAGTGTGGGCAAGGAGCTGGAATGCAGATGTTCAAGACTTTTATCCTTTATCTACAGCTGCTCCTGTTAGTGCTGGAGTTTAATACTGGGAAGTTAGAAAGGAACAAACGTTTCTGACCACCAGATGCAGGAAAAAAGGCAGGGCTGGGTCCATAACACAACAGAAAAGCAGCAGTTGAGAGGCATAGGATTGTTTCTGTCTTTGGAAAAAGAGTTACGGAATGAGGAGCCGGGTATAAGAGTTTTTCCTGATTTCCTCCTCTCCTCTCTCCTCAGCTCCCTGGACGCACACAAGCAGCATGCTTGAAACTAAGAATAGAACCAGGAGCACAGCAGCATCCGCTGCATCAACGCGCACCAAGCGTCACCGCGGCGGCTCTGAGCTCCGGGGGTTTGGGGAGGTTATATTTAGACCATGACAAAATCCCTCTGCTAAACTCCAGTCAGTACAGTAGTTATACACACACCAGAGGGCTTTTCATCAAGTCCTTTCCAGCTGTCCTTCATGCATGCGACCCACAAATATGAGGACTATGCTTTAAATTACCCAGTGTCTGAAGCGTTTAATTTCCTCTCTGGGTGACATTCAGACCTAGACTCTCCCCTCCCTGGTGAGGAAATTATCAGTTACACAATTACAGATGTTAAGCCCCTGAATTCTGAACCTGCAGTTACTCTACATTAAAGTGCAATTAGCATCAGAGATGTGGCCACATAAAAATGGCACCTTCTTACTCAGCAGATCTGCTGGATACAGAGCTAGACCTACTGACACTGGGGCCAAAAATAAGTTTTTACTGCTCTTAGTTTGGGTATAAAATCTTTAACTGGTAGTTTATTCTCCAAGTATGTTATTTTGAACTGGCATTAGAACTGCCTACAAATTAGTACAGATTTGAAAATAGTTTTAACATAGTTCAATACGTTTTCTAAATAGTTTTAACTAAAAAAGGCTTAGAAAACATTTGGAAAATTTGATCTGTTTTTGTTTGGATGTATTTTAAATAACGTATGACATGTTCTTGCTTCAAAACAGTCTGAAACCAATTTTGCCTATGTTGAAAAATAAACAGAAGATTTCACCCCGAACAAAACAAGATTTCTGATGACTTAAAAGAAACTGTAAAAATGATCATTCAAGCAGCATTGCTCCTGAAAATGAGAGAGAAAAACAAACCAAAAACATATCCTACAAGAGGGCTTCTCGCTACTAGGTCACCAAAACATGTCTGGCCTAATTTTGGACCCTATCAATATTTGTTTCAAAGCTTCAGTTGGGCCTAAGCACCTATATCGGTACTACAATATCATTTCATTTTACATATATATTTCATTACACTTACACTCAAAGTTGAAATGGAATTACCTGATTATATTCAAACACAATGAATGTAAATGCATGTCATTCAAATGGGAAACAAAAGCGTTGAGAACACTGATGAGGCCTGGTAGACTGCCCTGACCGGATGGAAGGTGACACGTGTGTGACACAGGTCATTGCCCAAAACGTCCTGTCCTGTCTGCTGCTGCTGCTAAGGATCTTGCCGACAGCCCCGGCACAGCTTAACTTCTGCTGACCCAGGGAGAGCGGAAGCTAAAGCAAATTAGCTGCAAAGGCAACTCCATAAAGACACTTGGTGGATGTTGCCTGGTCACACGGTGCCGAGTTGTTGGAACACTAACTGAAGATGCCATCCCCTCAACTGAGGGAAGCCCAGGAAAATAACGGAGAACTTCAGCTCCTGTGTAATTCTCACATAGTATTTGGTTTTTCAGGACATGTCATATACAAAGGTCTCTAGAACAGGGCTCAACTGCCACAGTCTGGCGGGACTCCAGGTGGAGGATCTATGTTAGGGATACGTGAAAAAAATTAGAGAAAACAAATAGAAACTCAGTGGCTGGGGAAAAACACTGTGCCTCAAGGATTCTGAAAGCTATTCTTCAAACCTACAAACATATTTAACATGTAACTTCTGGAGAAGAACACCTGTGCTAACATCTGTCTGCTGACAGGAAAGCAGGGCTCAGTCAGCACCGAGAGTGACCTTGCGGGCGATCACGGTAGAAGATGCACTGATATAGCCAAGATTCACAGGCCTTATCTCACTTCCTTGCTGCAAGTTCCCCTGAGGACACGCTGTGATTTGATGATAATGGAAAACAACATGGGACCTTGTTACTTCATATTCACAAAATGTTCAGTAATTTTCACATGTGATACCAAGTGGGAAATAGAACTGAAGTCCATCCTACCTGCTTGAGTAGCAGAGACAGCTACATTTGTATTTGGAATAACTGGGAAGCATGGATTTTTCTCCATTCAAGAACCAAGTTGTTTTCCTTGGAACTTCTTTTAAGTGCATTGCAACAACATGAGCCCATTATCCAAAACGAAAAACCAAAGACATGTATTTTCCCCGAGGTGAGCTGGATAACACCACGCACTCCAGAAACACTCATCAGCCCTGTTGTGTGACGGCATCACTGAAAGAGGGGCTAGGTTTTCCCTGAAGAAGCCTCCGCATGCTGCAACAGCTTCCTGCAGCAGAGCACTGTGCACCATTTCCAAAAAGCTGCTTTCAGAAAGCACCATGGAAACACCTCCAGCATTAAGGACCGTTGCTGAGGCACAGTTTTCCTATGAATGCCTGTGCTTCACCAGAACAGTCCCAATTAGGGAATGAGAGCCTCAGGAGCCTGAGCAGGGAGGAACTATGAGTCACGCGGCAGCGCAGTTGCCGTTGGCATCTCCTTCCCACTGGCTCGAGATTCCCTAGGGAAGCCCGCAGTGTGGCAGGGCACAAACGCCACCTCCTCGTTGCCAGGCAGGCAGCAGCGCTGTTCCTCTCCAACGCAGCCAGGCTGCATGGAAGAACAGGCTATTTCTCCCTCTCTCTCTACCCTTTGGTTCTCTCTCCCCTGCTCACACTGGAGGGGCCACAATGCTCCCAGTGACATTCCTACACCTGCGAAGGGATCAGGGATGAGATTGGCCTTCTCTGTATACTCTGAATTGAAAGGTGTCTGACCTCGTGGTGTTAGACCTGCAGGCCTTTTCCCCTAGAGCACGGCCGATGTTCACGTTATTTGCAATTCACAGCCCAGACTAACATAAGCTGATCTTGGTCCAGCTGAGAGGTAAGTTCTCATCAGCACCCATTGCACTCACTCGTTTCACAACTCCAGTGCTTTGGCACACTGAATAACGAGGAAGCATTCAATTACATAACTATTAAGTTTTGCAGTAATAAAGTTACAAAATGTTACACGCATGTACAAAAAAAATTGTACATCAGGATGGAATTCAGTCAAAAGATAGGATGTTAACATTTCTGGTTAATTAATGCTACTCAAACACGGGAGACACTTTCACAGTATCATTCAAGAGACATCCCATGTTGATCCCATTTAACAAGTACTAATATGTTGGTAGAGCATATCCTGGTAGGCAATGATTCTAGTGGGAACATTCAAGGCTTTAACTAAGTGAATCAGTATGTTTTTCAGCTGGCTGTCCTCACATCTGATAGAATTTCTGGGCACTGTCTCAATATAACACTTTATTCTACTATTTTATTAATTGCTACAGCATAAATAAAATCTGTATCAAGTGGGGTAAGTGGTAAACTTTATGAGTAATCGATGGCTGCCCACTCAAACACAATGAACTGTGAAAGCATGCATTATTATAAAAAATGTGAGAGAACATGTTTTTTGTAGGAAGCATGGCTGAGGCTGAATGCAGTTAATAAGAATTTGAAAAAAATGTTACTACGTAGGTGCTTTCTAATTTTCAAACATCTCAGGAAGGCAGCTGTGTGTTAAAAAATGTGCAATGTCACATTTCTTATACATGTAAATCAGGTAGCTTTGCATTTAAATGAACAGAGCTTGTAACTAGGTGTATGCAGATTTTGCATACACGATCAGTGCCCTATGTATAAATTAGGGAATAGCACATGCATGATTGAAAACCAGGCCAAGTTAAAATCAGCTACCACAGGGGGAATTTCATAGCATAAGAAAAATTCCAATGAGGGAAGAAATGACAGAATCTGGTCCTTAACAAAGGTCTGTACTTTACTGTATCACCAAGTAGTACAAATCTGACTGCATCAGGCTGGCACGTGTGGTAATACTAGGATATATTAACAGAACAGTTTATTTATGATGCAGTGTACTTCTACATAAGCTCTAGGAGAACAGAAAATAAAGCTATCTGGCATAAAGTCAAATGACACAACAATAACCTGTCAAAATGTCTGGAACAACCTGGAACTGGTAGAGTGAATTGGTATTGCTTTCTATTTTGCTTCTATTTTGAAGTTCTGACATTCCTGAGACAGTATTATGAGTCCAAAAGCCAAATTTCTGTATTGTTAAGCCACAGAATTCAGATACTTTATTGATCCCATGGTAACTGGCTGCGTGTTGTAAATTTTGCTGCATTTCAGGAAGTGTAAGATAAGCCATCTCACATACTTCTCATTTACTGAAAGATGGAGGTGTGTGCAGACACTAAGTACTGCAGATGATATGTTGCCTTTAGTTTTGAATTCTGACTTTTGTGGGTTTCCGTTTTTTTTTTGTACTAAAATACACCCCGCTCCCGAAAAATCATTTTCTTAAATTGTACTGCTTTTTGAAGCAGCTGGAACCAAAGTAGACAATACTCAGCATGCGATCAGCTGGGTGAGAAAAAAAAAGGAGGAAAAATATTCAGTGGGAAAAGGAAGAGTTTCTAAAAATACCTTGTTGTTTAGCCAGGTTTGATGTGGTTTCCATTGTTCTAACCTCATTCACAAGGTTTTTCCCACCCTACCTAGAATTTCATACAAGCACACGCTGTCGTGGTACCACTACAGAACTTGGAGATTAGGGCGAGCTAAGAGGCACGGGAGCTTATGACAGGAAACTGCATTTTCAGATAGCGTTAAGTCATTGTACTTACAAATTTTAAGAAAACATTTCCCAGTTCATGCTGAGACTGAGGTTCTGGTTGTAAACAAAATTCCAGGGCAGCCAGGAACTCCTTGTGAACGCCAAGGATATCTTCTATGTTAGAAAATAAGATCTGAAATATAAAGAAAAATCCAGCATTAGATGTTAATAAAACACCTTCAAGTGTACTAAAGCAGAAGTACTAAAAGATTGTGGCACTAAACTTTCTAGGATGGGATCTAAAGAAAAAATATTGACTATGTAAAAGAACAATCAGTGTCTGACAAAGCAACAAATGATAATGGATGTGTTATAGTGCCTTCCTCCTATGGAAACATTTACTGCAACTGAAGTACCTGCTGTAAATGAAGGCTGACATTCCAGAGACCTAAAAATGTTAAACACCAGCAACAGCCTGTACCCATTCTGGAAGTTTCCTATGAGATGAACCAGGTGAATGGAATCCCAAGGACCAAGCTCACTTTGCAGCAGAAAGAAGCACAAAGTTAATTGCTTTTCATTCCCACACGAGATAAATTACTTTGTGCAAGAAAGGCTTTTGAAGTTATTACGTACAAAGATGTACCTGTAAATGAGAGACTACTACTTGGGATCTAGCGTTTTGTCAGCTGGAGCACAGAATGGTGTAAAATGCTTTCAAACCACACGAGTAGCATTTTCCTTAGAGCTCCCTTTTACTGATACCAGTGGCTGTGAAATGCATACGTACGGGAGTCAGGTCCCTAGAAGGAAACGGTGCAATGCCACAGCTAAACAACCCCTAGAGATGTGGAGATACATGTGCTAAGGGCAGTAAACTGCCAAGGTGAAAGCTGCTGTAAACACCAGCTTTATTAGCCCTAATTATCATCATATGAAATATAAAGCATGAATATATGCATAGGAGATGGGATGCTCCATGCACAGGGCAGATGAGCCCTCACACAGTGACCCAGCTCTGAGCACGGATGGTCACTGGAGAATATCCTCCACGGGCAGGGCAAACCCTGTCCAAGCCATTTTTGGCATTGGAAGCAGCTTCCCATCCCAGAGGATGAGGGTCCTCTGAGCCCCACGGTCTGCAGCTCCATGGAATCAGCTGTCAGGTCCCCAGCCCTCGGAAGCAGCAGGGGAAGCAATCGGGTCCAAGATCTTCTAACACTTCCCACAGCACCTCACAGTGACACGAACCTTTACAACTTTATGCAGGAAAGTTGTTCACCAGATGTGACACCAATTCAACCTGATACATGGTGACATGACAGCAATTCAGGAAAAGAACAATCTGCAAATTAAGTCTGATCACTAAAGACAGGAATGATGTATGGTTTAAAAGTGCCTTTTCTCAGGTTTTGCGGGGGTAGACAAGATTAGGGAGCCAGAGTCTTCCTCTCTGCGTACAGGCAGATCCATCTCTATCCTGGTGAAGGATGAGGAAGGAGGGTATTTCCCTCAGTCTCCTCCTGCAAACTGGCTGCACATAAGGAGCACAGCAAGTTGTATCCTTGTATTTGCTCCGCGCTCTGGTCAGGAACACAGAGCTAGGGAGTCTGTGCTGCTGCACTGCAAACCTGTGTCTTGAGGCTCCTTTCTGTCTCTGAATAAACCATTCCAATACACTGAATTCACACTGATGGTCTCTGACAGCATCTTCGCTTCTCCAGAGGAAAGGAGAATTTCCAATGCAGATTCAAGCAGAGCATACCACGTCTGCAACTGATGTGATGATACATTAGTCTCGATCTGCATGGCTTTGCCAGAAGCTGAGCCAGAAGGGGATTAACAGGGAAGAGAAAAACATCTGTCAGGGATGACTTTATCCTTCAGGAGTAGTCTTCAGGGGAGGTATTTTTTGATCCAAGGAATATCTCTGTAATCTAATGTAGTCTGGGATGGTCAGCACAGCTCTGCTTGCAGCAGAACTCATAGATAACAAGAGTCACTTGAAAATCAAGGTGTCAGAGAGACCTTGACTGCATTTGTTTCTATAGCTGGTGAACAGTTACTATTTATTTATAAGTGTCAGACAGAGAATGTACAGCTGGCAGCCTGCCTGCACTCTCCAGTTGTCTTGCCTTCACCCTACTGCACCAGTAAGGTGACATTAGTGCCCTGCTGTGAACGCAGTGCAACACCAACCTATTCCTGTAAGGAAGTCTTTGATGGTACTGCTGCATCTGCTGGGATGACTGCTGGTCACTGAAGCCCTTAAAGAAGCTGGGCCTGCCACAGGACTCCATGTGGCCATGCAGGAAGGGGACACAGTGTCTGAGATTTACAGAATCTCCAGTGCTTCCTGCCAGCCAATGGAGAAACCTGCAGAACTAACACCAAGAGTATTATCCGAAATTATCCTAAGAAGCAGTTTCTCCTTTTGCTTAAAGGGAATGACTGACAGAATATCTTGGATTTGCCTTTAGACAGTTTCACTGCATGAAGGAGAAAGGAAAATAAAGGCTTTTCCTGACATAAGATGCCAAAACTTTTATACAAACTCTGCTACCATCTTTGCTGCTGCCAGCCATCTCACAGCTCCCTGATGATTCAAGATATATAACAGCAACCAGGGTTTTTAGAAGTCCCAGCACAACCCCACTTGTTCTGCATCTACCAGCAAGATTCGGCAAAAGAAAAGAAACAAAAAGCACCTCCTGGTTGCAGGAAAGACAATGAAATTGGGGCGGAGGGGAAGATAACATGGCCTCTGGTCAGGGAACTGCGCCTTTGTGATTCTGTATTAACCAGCAACAGGGCAGGTCCTTTAACAAGAAAGAGAAGCTCTGTTATTCAAAGCTGGGCATTGTAATAGTGAGAATTAATGAGGCCTCATAATGGCCTCGCAAAGGCTCCCCCCCCCAGGCACTTTAAGAATGACACAAAAAGAAAGGGGGTTCTTCCCCAGAGAAATGTGATGGACCTTCAAATTCAAATACATTTAATCAGGGGAGGAAATAAGGACTCCTCTGCATGGGCTTTGTGGGGAATGCATCTGATTATGTGGCAGTCATAATAAATACTCATTTTGATGATATATGAGTAATAGAATTAATAAGAACTTTCACCAACATCCTTAGTTGGATTCAACCCATTCACCAAGTTGCCAAAGGGTTGTGTAGGCTTATTTCTCAGCAGAACATATTTTTTGCATGCTTTTCGGCACCCAGGATCCATTGCCTCTAATAGGACATACTATCATATCACATCTCAAGTAAGAGCAACACTTCTCGGCAGGACAAGCAGGACTCTGTGGGCATTTCTGCCAGGGATCTAAATCCCTACTTTACCCTGCCGTTAAACCTGCTTGCTTCCATCCCCTTCCTACACTGCAGCCACTCAACACTACTGCATCACTACCCTGCAGAATGAGCAGCAATACAGGGCCTGGAGACTATATATAAGAGTGGAGGGACCAGAGCTGGGGAAACACATCAGCTGTAGTGATAGTATCACCCCATACCCAGGCTGGAGTGATATTACTGCTGGGTCCTGTTCCCATTAACATAAGGGCTGAAGTTTCTGCTGGTTTAGGATGTCTAAGATTAAACTGAAGCCAAATAAGTAAGCCCCCACTAGCAAATAAACTGCATCCTATCCCATGGGCCGGGAGGTTTCATATGCATACATGTACAGAGAGGGTTTTTAAGCAAAATTACTTGAAGCAGAGTCACATGCAAAATGTTTACAAAAATAAACAATCACACACAGTCCTGTGACCATCGGCACTAAGGGAGCAGGTGCAAACTGGCTGCCTGGATGCTGCCAAGCAAAACTTGCATTCCTTGCCTTTCCCTCAGTACAGGCACTAAAAAGTGCCTCTGTCCTCTACCCATCATCATTTTTCACAAATCTTGCCGAAATTTAGTATCTCTGACAACACTACAGTGTTATCAAATTTTACTGAAATTAGTCAGTGGGATGAAAAATTGCTGGAATGTGACAGGTATGCAAAAGGCAAGCGGCTGATAAACAAACTGATGACACGAGCCTCATTTCTTTAGGGAACCAATTTAATAATAAGCATCAATGTGACCTGAGGACATGTGATTTCTATATCCCTGAATCAAGCCTTTCATTAGATATCCTTCTGCCTGCCAAGGAAATGAGGATGATAGAAGCAATACCTTCACGTTCTCCTCCGTTATGTGCTTCTCAGCTTTGTCCACAGCATTCTGCCGGATCCGGTGAAGAAATGCCTGCAGGGAGAAAAAAAGATTATATTCAAATGGTTTGATACACATTGACTTTCAACCTTTATATCCTTTGCCTTCCCATCAACAGCCAGTCTTACTGTGGCCGATTACCTTGAAGGCTGAGAGAAGCTAAAGAGGCACCAAATCATCACCCCAGCTCCCAGAGCCAGGGCTGCATTCAGGGTAACACACTGTTAGATTTTGCCTGGCAATAAAGGTCTACCCTTAAAAGTTCTGCGGAACTTTTTTAGACTTAATTATCTGTTACTACCAGTAGACCACAGAGAGGATTTGTTTGTTTATTCCCTTGAAGCCTTCCCCTCTCTTCCAGATGCAGCTGTTGGGGCTTTGGGAAGCCAAGCGCCTGACGCACAACAAGCTGTATGTCAGTAAGAACGACTGTGAAGAACAACAAAAGGACATTCATGCTGCTGGAGCCAAGACAGCCAGAGCCGCGGCCAAGGCGAGGGGCAAGTTCAACAGCCCCCATACTCGGGGGAAGAGAAATGGAAACCTCTAGACAGCGCCTGGGACACGTTACCCCGTTCGCTGTGTTTCACATTTCCAAACTCAGGCAAAAAGGTGCTGTGACTTCTCACCAAGGCCAGTGTCACTTTCCCTTAATTCTGCACAACTTTGGCTTTAAACGACAAATCAGTACAAAGCTCCAGGCCACATACCCACGGATAGTGATCCAAATACCAGTCTCTGAGGCCAGATTCTGGTCCTGGAAGTGGGGGAACCGTCTGCATTCGCACTGAACAGACCAACAACAACATATTTAACCCAGTGCAAAGGATTTGGAGTGTGTGCCTGGAGTGTGCGGCTCCTACCTCCCGTCGCCACAGCTCAGGCGCTGCTGGCTAAGGGCTCTTCTGGAGCAAGAGCAGGGAATTTCACCCGCCTCAGGAATCAGCAAAGAGACATGGGCAGGTGAGGGTGAGGAGAGACCCACAAGCACAGACCGGCTGGGATGAGCTACACGGCCCGTGCAGGGAGGAGAGTTTTTCCCCAGCCCTGGTTCATATTTGCTGACCTGCCTCCCACACAGGGGGCGAGCCCCAGAGAGGGCCGCAAAGAAGGAAGAAAGGAACTTTTCTTACCCACCTGAGACACAGAGGGGAAGTGGGCCGTTTCTTTATTTTTATGGCACAAAGCAGCTTTGTTACAGCCAGATAATAAAACGCTTTTAAAAGCTGAAGCATCCTGCAGCAGCGTCCGTGTCAGCAGATGCTCCCTCAGCACCCCACTGCCACCAGCCCGCAGCTGCCCGACGGCCTCTCTCTGCCCGCGGTCCTGCGGCTGCGGCCAGGAGCGTGTCCCTCCGTGGGACCCCCGGCACGGCAAGGGGCACTTCTCTGTGGTGGAGCACATGGGTCATGGCCCGGCCTCGCTCAGGAGGGCTGAATTAGCGAGCGCCACAGCCCCTACACCTGCTTGGGCCCTGGATTCTCAGCCTGCACTGAGGAACAAGCATCAGGGGCTGCCACCATGTCGCTGCACGTGCGCTGCTCAAGAGCGAGGGGACCTGGCAAGGTCCCAGATAGACCTTGGGGCAGGTTGTGGCGATTGAGAAGTCTCAAAAGCAGCCGACTCCTTTAAAAGGCCACGACGTGTTTGCCAGCAGCGGAAGAGCCTTTTTATAAAGCGGTGGCCAGGCCCCCTGGCCAGGAGCTGCTGCAGCCCCTCGGCAACAGGAGGAGGAGGCCGAGACCAAGCGCTCAGGCCCACAACTTGTGGCAGCAGGATGGGAGGGATGAGCTACTGCGGCTCTGCACCTTCTTGAGCGGGGACCTCATTTCTGTGAGGTAACACATCACATTAAAGTCACTGGCTCTAGAAAGATACGCCCGGCAGAGACTTTTCCCTGCTTTAATCACGTCTCTGTTTGGAGACAACAAATCCAATCGGAATGATTAAGCAAGCCACACAATTAGCAGCTTCAGTGGTGACTAATATTTACCTGCATATTAGGCCTGTTATGTTGGGTCTAATAATAGAAATCTGGTAAACAGAAATGCAAATCACATTAGCTGTTACAGGCTAGTCAATAAAAAAGCAGGGCCTGTGTTAATTTAAAAAACAGCTTTTCTGTGATGCTTGTCTGAGAAGATCATTTAAAGTGTAGATGCAGAGGGAAAAAAGGAGCAAAATCAAATAGAAAAACAGAGGCAGAGAAACAAGAGGAGAATAAAAAGGATGAGAGACAAGTGGAAACAAGTCAACTTTGTAAATAGTTTGTCAAGTCTCACAGCTTCTGATTTGTCTGGATGTGCACGAACAACAATCTCTCCAGGAACAGCAAAACCAGACAGCGATGAGAGATTTTAGTTCTGTTAAGTTTAGCAGTCAATTTTAACAATATTCCAAACTTCCTGCATGAATAACTGTGTGTTATGAATTTTCAGAACCTTCCCCTTTGCAAGCAGAATATTTGGCAACAGTCATTCAAATTAAAAATCAGGATCCAAGCTATTAATCAGCAGCTCTGAAGCTGCAGGCCGTGTTCACATGACAACACCACTTTCCTTCCAACCTTCTCCAAGCCTGGAAAGAGCAGTCCTTTTTCCAAAGATTTCGTTCACAGATTCAGGTCAGCCTTTCCCAAACTTCTCAAGCCCCAGTTTTTGTGCTATCAGTTTTTTCAGGCTCTAGACTCCTCAGTACCAACATCACCTCTCTACTCACCCAACACCACAGATTTAAATGCCCGTAACACGAGCAGCGCGCAGCTCTCCTCGGAAGCACGGCTGCAGGCAGAGCTGCAGACCCACTGATTCATCCGGAAAATCAGACATGTATTTGGGCCTCGGCATGAGAAAGATGATAGAAGCAGAGAGAGAAGCATTTTAGAAAAACTGTCATGTTCATATTTGACTTATATTCTAATGAGTCTTCTCATTAAACAAGATGCAATTGAAGGTGGTGGGAATGTCCTGGCCATCTAAAAGCTTCAGACTTGGATGCTCTTGTCTGCTCTCTCTGGCTGCTGCAACCTCTTCACACTCTCTACAGCTCTTGAATGAAATCAGAGGGATCCAGTCCCTGACTTTTCACACAAGCAACCTCCAGGATCATCTTCATCGACATAACTGTCTTCATCTGCAACACCTCTGGTCTCTGTAAAAACTCACTTGCCATCCTCAGCAGCGAGATGGGGATGTGGTTGCCTTTCCCAGCAGCTGCTCCAGGACTGTGAAAATCATTTCTAGGATAGAGCAGGACAACCGTGAGCCTCTCCCCTCCGCAGTCAAAAGCAGAAGTCTCATGTGACATGCTGTGAGTTTTCCCACACTTATAAACTACCAGAGATTCAGAGAAGGACAGCAGCTTACGGTATATGGAGCGTAGAGATGGGAAAGAAGTTCTGTTAAAGAGCTGGGAGAGAGGAGAACAAGCAACAGAAGTAGATTCTGCTCCCTCCTACCTCTTTGTTGCATGTTTGTCAAGACTGATGCAAGGTTAAAAAAAAAAAAAAAACGATCACAGAAACCTGACATAAAAAGATGGCAGATAAAAATTGCCATTCTCCCTTCTTGACCCAACAAATGTCACATTTGCTCTCTTGACATTCTTGACATTTTCCTGTGCTCACACTGGGCCAGACCCAGGTCTCCGAGCAGCCCAAGCTGAACTGGGACTACACTCAGAAGAGAGAAGGGGGACCCTCTGTGACACCTCAGGCCTCACGGCTCCCAGTCAAAGCCAGGTCACAGCACTGGGACAACACAACGTATGGAAAGGAACAGAAAACCGGACTGATAGATTGTCCTTCTCCCAGCACAGGCCTGGGCTCATCCTCCATATGTGCGTGCTAATCGTTAGGAAAATGCCTAGAGGATTTGTTTTTGTTTAAAATTCTGCTGCTGCATCAACATAATATTTATTTGTGCACTGTGACTTGTTGCCCCAGAGGTCTGCCGCTTCCAAACGCAGCAGGTCATGTCGGATGCTCCTCATGTCACACACAAACGCAGTTTACGGTCTGTCCTACGGTGCAAACACCTTGCAGGATTCAGGCACATCTATAGCAGATGAGAGTGAGTGGAGTGAGATGCTTCATTTCTGCACTAAGTCATCCTGGGGAAGTATATAACACCTGCAAAAACAGCCTTTTCCCTCCAGCGAAGACAAATGTAGACTGTAGTTTAGGTACAAAAGCTCGTATCAGCCGCTAAGTATTTTTAATGGCCACTCTTTTCATACAAGTGTTATGATCTTCAGTGTATTGCTCTCAGAGCCCAGCGTTGCAGCAAAACCTTCTTGCTTGGGGTTATGTAGCTGTGCACCACAACTGCCTGCAGCGCTTGGCTGGGGACAGACCCTGCTGTCGGAGTTGTCCTTGCATGAAACAGGCTGAAGCAACTGGGATTTCTCTCAATCACTTTTCCAATTGCCCTTGCTGAACTTTGACTTGCAGCTTTGTTAGGAAAAATTAGTGTTTTTGCCACCTTCTCTCCCTCTCCCTCTCTCTCTCTCTCAAGTTAAGTAACATATGGCAAATACTGGAGACAGGGCAGTGATAGCTTTAACAACTGTGGGGGAAAATGTACCTTAGCATTTAGTTATGAGTTTTTTAACACCTGGGAAATATTTATTTTTCTCCATGGTGAGAATGCAACTTAAGATCTCAAAACCCTTCCCATTCCTTCTGGGTCCCTCTAGGAGAAATGCATACTTTTCCTTAGGCAGGCACCCTCGGGGGTAAATATGCATCTTTCCAAAGAGACTAGAAACACAGTCACAGCCTTCCCCTTGCACCCTCACGCAAGCTGCTCGTGTGAAGCGGTAATTACCAGAGCTGTGTTATTTCTTAGGGTGTTAAAACCCCCCAAGGAAGAGGAACTGCACCAAACAGCCTCTGATTTCCAGTGCCACTGCTTTAGAGGCATATGTCAAGCACGCAAGAAACATCATCTTACACCTTTAAACACTAGATCCACAAAACTCGGATGAGATCCTAAACTGTCCAGATCATCCCGCTGATCCTGCTTCATACACATGAGAAAGGTCCCTGTGCAATAACCAGAGCCCAGTCGTTAGTGGCACTTTGTTTACACGATACGGCCAGGTCATTAGGATGCAGCTAAATGATGAAGAGGGAGGAAGGGCCTCATGCAACATAATAATGAGTTACAGGTATCATTAGATAACCAGTGTGGGAGTTTGTGCAGAAAAAGGCCGGATCTCTTCCAACCACGCGGGCTTATCAAATAGGTTACTGCCTGCTACTAATCAATATATCTACAGAGGCGGGAGATGTTTTATGCCATTTCATCAGAGGAAGGAAAGTGCCTTCCCACCACAAACCACTAAGAAAGCTCATCAAAACTGCATCTGCAGTTAGAACTACTTCTGAAGCATAATGCTGCCAATAATACTTCCAGGCAAGTAATTCTTATAACCATGTTCAAGACTAAGTTAACACCTAGCAAGCTAGCTCTGTGTGCACTGAAAATGATCCAAGGATATCTAAGTAGATGGAACCAAACCTCACTGAGTAAACTACCTTAACAGCCCGAAACACACAGGATGACAAATCAAAATGCAAATTAAAATAAAATGAATGAATGAACACTTGCAAACACAGGGCTGAATAACTAAATAAAATGATGGAGCAGAGGCTCTGACAGAGATGTGCTCACATCCCTTCTCAAAATACAAAGCTGCTTAAGGCAAGTACTTCCTCAAACGTACAGAAATAGCAAAAGATTTCTGATTAAACAGCAAGGCAGGCAAACTGTGCATAACCCAAAGGGAAACGAAAGGGAGAACAGAAAGAGACAACGACTACCATCCCCAGAGGGGAGATATCTGAAAGCAGAGCCCAGCAAAACTTGCTTTCTGAACAGGTGACTGCAACTTCATATGGGCCTGGAGAGATGCGTGACAAACAATTTTGTCAACCTTGTCACTAATTAGGGCTAAATCAAAATCAGTCACTTAGAGGAGCCTCATATTTTCGCTACACAAATGAACAGATTGCTTTACACTTGTGCAAGCAATGGTTTTGGGCTCTTTTCAAGAGCAGACACGTGCCACTTTGATCCCAGAAACAAAAGAGAACGTACTCAGGGTGCAAAACAGTGACAGGGGTGAGGAGAGCAATGCACTTCTCCTCCCTCCTTTGACTCCATCACCAGCATCTTCAGCACGCGGCTGCAGAGCGGTAGCTGTCTCGGACAACCCAGAGCAGAGCCTGTCGCGAGGATACGAACAAGCATCTCAAAGATAATTTCATTTTCTTTTCCTCTCATCACTTTCTTCATCTCATCACTTTCTCATCATCTTATCACTCAAATAAATGCTGCCATTAAATGGGATATCAGATGAACTTTTGGTTCTGTTGCAGGGCCAGTCCTACAGCAAAAAGAAACCTCAACGGTTTTCAGCAAAGCTGCTGCAAAGTTCCCGGGGAACACAGCACTGCTGAAAAACATGGATGGTTTTGCTGAAGCCTGAGCTTTAGGAGCAGGTGCATCCTTGTTCATGCCACTCAATTGTTAGCTGTGAACTTCACCATCAGCACCGTGTTCTCCTGCTTTCTGTTAGATAAGCAATTTAGAACCTGGAGTGGTGCACAAATGACAGGAAACACGAATATCCTGCATCCTACACATGACCTGTAGCTCTCACCTGCACCAAAGTCTGAAAGGCAACACAATAAATAATCTCAAAATAACCTAACAATGACTCCACCAGCCTATTCACACAAAAGCCCCATTGCATTTTTTTTTTCAATTCATGACAAGTGTGCATTTCTATGAAATAAATAGGTCTTTTGGCATTTCCTTGTAATTATTCTGTAACTACCTGAATGCGCTTCCCTGAACGCCAGCACGGCTTTGGGTTCCTAGCCCTGCAGCACAGCGCCCAGGTCCATCGTCCCAGGGGAAGCTGCATTCCAGCAATGGATGAAGTCATTTAAAACACATTTTAAATTAGGGGTTTCTGGTGAAGGAAGAAGAGACCTTAAGTACTGGATGAGTGGCATTACAGTGAAATTCTTGCCCGGAGTATTACAGGTATGAAGAACACTTTTCTTTAGATCTTTTTGAAACAATAAAGAGTCACAGCTGGGAGGAAGAGCAACTCTGCAAAAAGGAGCTCAGATCTACAGCCAAATTAATTCATCAGCAAACAGCAGAACAGGGACTTGCCTGGTAGGCAGAGGTGTTTAGTAAGAGGAAATAGCATTAGAAATATCTTTTATTGCCCTAATTTCAGGCTTCCTGTGTATCAAATTGGCTTTAAAGCCTCAAAGCTTATTGGAGCATATTTATTTTTTGATCTATCCCTTGAAGGGGAACTTATCTATTAACTAACCCAAGTAATTTAAGAAAACAGAATGGAAGCCATGCAGGATGGAATATCAAACATCATCTCTGCAACAGCTGAGGCAGGCAGAGCTGTGGCCTTGCACCTCCACTGCGCAGCTTTCAAAGTGACGCATCTTTTCCAAAGGTTAAACCCTTGCATAATTTTGGGCTGTATTAGACAGGAAACACAGCAAACTAATCATAATGATCACCCATCCTCCAAGACAGGCAGTTCTCCACCTTTTGAAAGCAGGTAGGAAGATCTCTGGGTCTTCAGAACTCTTCTTCCCGTGCCCCAGAGGCACCGTCTTTGTCACTCACGTGTCCGAATGGCTCCCCGCACGCACGGCTCTTTTAAGGGTTTTTCATTCCAGTGTTCTCATTCTTTGGAAAAACAATCATTTCACACAAACAGAACATGGATATTACAGCATGAATCATCTCTTCCTACAAGAGACTGCATGAATATTTTTAAAAAAGTAGATCACAGGTGGTCGATCTCTCAGCAGAGATCACCAGAAAACAAGTGCGGCTTCAGTTGCAAAAATCCCAACGTATGGAGGGGAGGGACCCTCTCATCTGAAGCAGACAGAGACCTTGTGTAACGCTAGAGATACTGAGCAATGAATACACCTATACATACTACAAAACCTCCACTAAGACTGACAACTTAATCATCACAAATTAAGCACAGATCCTGGCAGTTTGAAACCTCTTAGTCTGGCCTACGATGAATCCTGATAAATACTAAATGAAATATGGAGAAGCATGAAGAAGTTCAGCTGCTTAAAATCATGGAAGGGTATGAATATAGAGCTCAAAGAGGCAAACTGGATTATGTCTCTATATATGAAATCAGAGAAATGGCCACTGCTTATGCAGACTATATGCCTGAAATATTCCCCCAAAATCAAACTGATTTGTCTTTAATAAATCCTGCACTCTAAGGCCCACACAGTTACTACACTGAATGGCTGAGGTACCTTCCATCTTTGTGCCTTACCACTGATGTTATACGGTGTGTCCATAAAACATCATCCACAATCCTGGCACTGCACAGCACAGGATAGTCAGTGGAGCCAGAGCCACCTTTGACTCTCCGCGCAGGCACCCACCATGGGATGGTTGTGTCAACATGCTCTGTGTCTAGGCTTTAGCCCATTTCATTGCACCAGGCAAAAGCTAAAGCCCAGCCTGGGTTAGTGATGCAGGCTCTGTCCACAGGCGACAGCAATGGACAGACAGCTGCACAGGATGAATCACTGCACTCTAGGAAAGAGAGCTAACAAGGAGCGCCGAATTGCCCTCTGGAAATGCCTCCCTTCTTCCCATCAGGAGAGACCCGGCATGACGAGTTTAGGTTACACACCTGGCCTTGCAGATGGACCAAGGCACATGAAAGCACTTCTACCACTGCACTTTGCTGCTGACCACCCTCCTTGCCCGCGCCAACCCTCCAGCACCTGCAAACACAAAATTGCAGGGCAGAGCATGTAACTGAATGATTTCCAAAAGTGAATCAGTGACTCGTGTCTCTCAGCATAGAAGTTTTGGATTGTGGAGGCTGCAAGTTGATACCTGCAAAACTGATGTGCACAGACCCTCCCAGCATGGTAGCACTCTGGGACTCATCACAAGTGAGCTGATCCAGCAGTGCTTCCCAGAGAAAAGAATTTACAAAGGAAGCTCCAAAAGGATCCCAGACTGTATCTCTATTTCCAGCACACTGATGTTTACACTAGAATTCTGCAACAACAAAAAAAGGTCAGATCAAATTCAACCATGCATTGATGATGAAGGAAGGTGAAACCAAAGGGAAGTGAGAGTGAAATATGTTGCAGCGTTTCTCATTCCAAAGAGAGATCCCTTTCTTAAGGAGGGTTTGTTTTCATTTGAATTACAAAAACCTTTTTGTGGAGTAAGAGAGAGGCTGGTGCTGCAAAGGGGCCCATTGTCCCCTTTGTACCGTGGCTCTGACCTCTGCTCCAGCCTCCCTCTGCTCGCCACTATTTGCATCCTCAGGCAACAGGGAGTCTGAAGCTCCCAGTTCTTCTCAGGGTCCAACAAAAGTTACCTTTTCATTTTGAAATCCGTCAGAAGCGATTTCCCCACATCTCCTATCTCATCTCTGTAGACACCCCATGCTCTCTCCCTTCCCCAACGTTACCTCTAAATCACTTTAAATAATCTCACTGCTGTAGATGGAAAAAGACTTCTTTGCAGTCCCACAACTTGAGCAAGCCCTTCTGTGAATGTCTATCCCTGTACTACTTTGGTCCATTCTTATCATCATCAGGAAACGAGCCTGTTGGGATTTGCAAAGGTGTCTAGGACAATCACGTGCCTCATTCACTTAGGCCCTTGGAAAAACCTCCCTTTTCTTGGTCTCCTCATGCCCTCCTGTTGTACAATAACGAGATGATGTGTCTTCCTACTGCATTGTGGAGCCTTGCACAATGATATTTTAGTTTAACCAGTGCATTTTACTTTGTTCCTCTTATGTAGAGGACCAAATCCCGACAGCCTTAGTGTCTGCTCAGCCTTTATGTTGGTTTTAACAGGCGTTTGCTTTGGGAGCAAGGGCCAAGCAAAGAGTGGATAAAGCCTAAGGATTTGACCCGGGTTATTTACTATTCGCCATAACCGAAATCTGCCTGCAGACTGCGACCAGTCCTAGAGCACGGATGTCCCCAGCAATTCTATCAGCACCAAGGAATATTGAACCAGGATCCAGGCTTTGATTTTCACAGCTACTGCATTTTCAAAAGGGAAGTAAAAGCATCAGAGAGGCTAGAAACATTAAATAGCCCCAAACAAATATACTGAAGTCCAGGTGTTAAATGGATTTTAAATCAAAACCTGGATTTTTTTCTGTTAATGTTTCAAGCTGCTGACCCAAGATAGGGTGCTGAGGCCTCAGAAGGATTATTCTCTCTTTTCTACTCTGCCTTTCCAGTGATCAGTTCTTACCTCAGAAGGTAAAGGTCACAGGGAAGAGATAAGAGCTAATAATGCTGAGTCTTTTGCTTTATGCTCAGTTTCTGTAGGTGCGTCAGAAGTTGATCATTTAAAAGCCAAATGAGAGCTGTTAATTTTCCTTCAAGTCGAAGGCCAGGCAACCAGAACCGCCGAAAGCTGCAGAGGAGCGAGGCAGCCCCACGGCCCGGCCTCGGGCTTCCCGCTCGCTCCCTGTGACAACGTGAAGATACAAATTGTCAAGCGTAGACTGAATCTCTGGGCTAAGTGAGCAGCTCGGCTTTCTGCCACCAGGTTCACTGACCATTGCCCTAAATTACCCTGCCGATCTACCCCGGGCCCAAGTGCCATGAGCTCAGGTGACCCACGGACTCATCTGCATTTCAAACACATAATGAAACCCCCGGTTCCTATTTCACTGGGAACAGTCTGTCCACGTCCAGCTGATATGTACTTAGAGAGTCTCAGAAGTCAGTTTAGCATTGAACATTGGACCTAAATAATGAGATTACTTCTATGAGTCTATGCTGTTTTCTTAAGGAGATATCTATCTGATCCTCATTTCTGCATACGTGGCTGATAAGCTGAAGTGACACTTACACACATTGTGATTTACTGACCCAAAAGGCTGGGTTTGTATCAGGTTTTGGGGCAGGTCAAACTGTACATGTATAACATGTAGGTAACTGCACATTTCCCTCAGGTGTGCATACACTGCAGTTTTTTCAGGGCTACCTTTCCATCAGAGCACAGAAAAATCAGGCCACCAGTTCTCCAACATGATTCTTAGGTTTAAAAGGACACTACAAGGTGGCTACAAGTTTTCTAAACAGAATTGCAGCTTCTCAGTTGCTAAAATTCAGAGTTGCAAAAGAATCATACAAAATGAGACATTTCACCTTGGAGAGGTCCTCAGAAGCATTTCACTAGGACCTGTTTATGCCCTCAAAGTTTCCTTTTAATCAGTCTTCAGCTGATTAAAGCTAAAGACTAATTACTTTGCTGATTAATTTACTTGGCTGATGTAAAAGGTGAAGCGCTGATATCTGTGGGCACCTTATGCACAGAGCGGAGCTGGCAGCAGCTGCTGCCTGGGAGCTGCATGCGGCAGCCCCGGGGAGGTGGCTGCAGGAGTGGGACAAGCGACTTGAGGTTCAAAGAAACCCCTACGACTTAGCCAAGGCAACGCATGGAGTCGGTGTGCGAGGGAGGCTTGGGATTCCCTGGTCTCCAGTCCGATCTCCAGCCTCTCTCCAAGCAAGGACAGGGAAGGAGCTTGCAAAAACGGCCCAGCACGTGATGAGGCTGTTCTCCCCAAGCAGCTTTCACCCAGCTTGGATGCCACAAAAGCCAGGGAGCTCTGGCATTGCTTCAGTTCAGCGCCACAATTTCACCTCAGGAGAAGCACTTCCACTTCAGGCCAACACAGCCAGGAAACACTCAACATTTGCCTAAATCTAACTAGGCAAAAAAGGACAGGCTGCTCATTTAAAGCTTCTTTTGCAAGACGCTTTTATACTTCCTACCACAGAAGGAACCGCTTCAAGCTGCTGCTTTGCGTGAGCGTAACCCCAGCCCTCCCCCTCGCACCTTCCTCCTCGCTTGCACCCACAGCTGCACCTTGCAAAAGCAGCCCTATGTGTTTGCAACTATTTACACACAAAAAAGAGGAGAGGAAAAAAAAAAAAAAAAGTGTCTTTCACATTTTGGTTTAAAAGAGGAATTAGAAAAACTAACCTCACCAGCACATTTCTTGTCACTAGCCCTGGGCAGGAACAAACAGTTCAGCTGATGAAAAGCTGCTTGCTGCAAGCACAGTAGCTGATCCGAGCTGGTTTTCCAAACCATGCCCAACCCAGCGCTGTTTTGAAGCACACACCATGTGAGTGCAGCTGTTCCCGGGGTTGGATCCTGTTTTCCACCCAGCTTTCCTATGCTGGAATAAAGTAGTCAGCAACGGGTGAGCTGGACAAACAAGCAGGAGAAAATCCTCCAGTTTATTATGAAATGTGATGTGAAGTTTTTAACCAAACCAGAAGCCTCCCTGGAGGCAGACACTGCACAGCAGGGCTCCCACCCAGTTGTACCAATCTGGGGCTATTCCAAAAGCCCTGGTTTGAAGTGCCCAAATTCGGTACTGTGTCCAACCCTTCCCAGGAACCTGTGCCATTCCTTCTCAGACAAGTGGAAAATTATGTCATTTTGCCAGGTCAAAGAGCTAGACGAAAGCACAGTCTAAAAATATCCCCTGTCCTACTGCCCCAAGCCAGCCGGAGCGCCGCGGCTCGTACTTCCCCTAAATGTACATTTTTTCTTGGTGCGACAAGAGACAGGCTGCCTCTCAGCGTGGCATTTCTGCCCCGCACGTTCTCGCTGAGCACAATCATATCACACACAGCCTCGGAGCGCGGCTTCCTCTGAATCACAGCGAAGAATTGGACTATTATATTTTACACATAAAGGGGAAGTTGAGAGAGGGAGAAACTCGCGAGCGTCCCCCGGCCCGGGCGGCTCCGGCAGGCGCGCTGCCCTCGCGGCGTTCCCATGGCCCCTGCTCGCTCGGGGCCTTCGCAGGGACACGTTGGGACCTCTCGTGCGCCCGGGGACGCGCAGGGCTCCACGCTCGGGACGGCACAGCCTGGAAGGGGCCGCCTGGCCCAGGCGCTCTGGAAGGGGCAGATTTGTGCCGGGTTGGGCAGGGTTATTGCAGATGGACTCGCAGGGCTGATCCTGGTTTATGGATATGCCTGAGCAAAGCTACAGGGGTGGCTTTGGTTTCCTTACTCTCTTTCTTTACAGAGGTACAAACGGATAGAAAAAGAAGTTACTGAAATTTCAGTTTTGCAAAAAGTGGCTCTGCGATCAGCGCAGCTCGCTCAAAGCCTCCTGATGTTTTCAAATGAAAAGCAGCTGGAGCCTGAGCTCCCTTCATCTCAAGTCGAGGGGTCCGCACTGTTGCGGGAAGCAAAGCAGGCCCTGCTTATCCAACCGGCCTCCTCCCCGGCACCCCTTGGAGCAAGGCTGCAGGTTGCTGCCTTGTGCCAAACTGCACTGCAAGAAGCTCGACAGGACCCTGCTACCAGGAGAGTCCTCCAACCTCTAAATATCGGGACAGCCGTTTTCAGAGCAGGCTCCTTGGTATCTGCACTCTTGGAAGTTGGGTTATTTGTGGCTTTGGTCCCCATCCTTTGAGGACGGCGCTGGCACTGGGGACACTGACCCCACAGGCCGCTGAGCCGCATGCAGCATTTGCAGCCTGCCCATGCAAGTCTCCATTTTCTCCTGTTTTTCCGCCTTAGCTTCAGCCCATGTGTCAGTGCAGGAAATCTCCATCCAAGTCCAGCAGCGTCTTCGGACACCACGGACGCTGCTGGTACATTCCCTGCTAAACATCTCCCCCGGTTCCAAGAACAAACCCCTAAACACGCTGCCAAAGCGCAGGCCTCCCCGCTGCCGCGTGCTGGGCCAAAGCAAATAACTTATTTAACACTTCATCTGCGGAGTTTACACACTGGATTGAATTTAGCCTTTGCAAGAGTCCTAACCGCATCTGTGATCCCAGCTGATTGCCAGTTACTGAGCACTCACACATAGCAGGGCTTTTATTTGTAATAAAATATTTAGAGTGGAAAAATACCCCAGAATTTAATAAAAGCAACAGTCTGGGATTGCCAATGGCTTGTGGTGCATCCATTCAGATGCTCGGAATTCCCTCCATAAATAAAGCTGGACTTTCAAGTTCTGCCAATTAAATAAATGCCTGTTTTAACTCAGTTTTGCATTAAAACAGTAACCAATTTTGCTTATACAAAATAAAGTGTGAGGTCCTGGATTGTAAGAAATAGGCTGCATTTGTGGATGTTTTTTCACACAGTTGCTGTCTAAATAGCTGACTGTTCACAGAAAAAAACACCCAATTTGCATACCTAAGCACAACAAGGGCAGAAGCCAACTTAAAGGCAAAATGTGCATACAAAATCGTATTTAGCTATCTGTTTTTTTTAAAGGGTTGGCCTTCCATATAGAAAATACAAGAGGGATGATACCAAACTAGGGTTCTTTAGGGATAAAGAAATATAAAAATTATTCTGAGAGTTCATGGAGTGAATGAAAGACAGTATCTTTTCCAGGGGGTTTGTTGCAGCCTTCCTGTTTAGGAAAGAGCTCGAGGTTCTCCACCACTCCGTCAGCTATCACCTCAGCACAGCATCCTTTATTAAAAACTTTTCCCTTTGAGCCTCGTACCAAGTCAAGGGAGTATTTTAAATGCACCACAGATGGTGGATAAGGAGAGAGGAGGTAAAACTGGGACTGAAACGCTTTCGTTCCTGTTACCAGCCAGGTCGAGTCTGCTGCTCTCCCTGCTTTGGGGAATCGTCCTTCCCAGGCCTGGAATGGGCCCATCTTCCTGTTGCAGTCTGTTTTGATCGCTGTAGCCACTAAACACTGTCCTGTGGCTTAGTATTAAATACAGCTTACTATTACTGGCCTAGCTATTAAAGAAATACCAGATAGAAATAAGGGTGTGATTCCAGAAGTCGTGACAGCCAAGCCCGGGTCCGGCGGCGCATTCCGGTGTCTCCCTTTCCCCCTGCGCTGGCCACAGGGCCTCGGAGCGGACAGCCAGGGCAGCCCGAACCAGCCACCCGAGAACAAAGTAACTCCCTTTCGGACACCCCAGCTCCCTGCACGGCCTCCTCACAAGGCCAACACTAACAACCCGCGCAGCAGCGCAGTCCGGAGCGTTACCCCGTCACCCATCGCGCACCGGAACGCACCGAGCTCGTCGCGCTGCCCGGGGAGGCGGCAGGACAGGGCCGCGCCACTCGGCCTAGATGGATTTTATAGACTCTCTTAACCGCCTGGTGAGTCTGTGCAGGCCCAAGGGACAGGAGATCCCGCTACCCCAACCTGCGGCTGTGCACACTCACACTCGCGTTCAGACTGTGAAGGCGGTGACAGAGGCGCGGGGTTTCGCCGTCGCATCCTGTGGCTGACACCCCTGCGGCCGCGAGCGCGAGGAGAGGTGTTAATTGCGCGGCGAGCTCATGCAAGAGAAGCGCGGCTTGATATCGGCAAGGGGGAGAGCTTCGAGAGGGCTTCTCTTGAAGATATTCAGAAGCAAGATATGTGCCTTACCCTGCCGAGGATTCAGCAAGGAGCCTTCCCCATCGCTCAAGCATGGAGCTTTGTTCAGCCCAACTCTACAGTTTATTCCTGTTAAAATGGCGGCTTGGCAGTGAGGAAGCTACAAACTCTGGAACCTTCTCCGCACAGGCTAAAGAGCTTCCCTTTCCTGGGCTCCTTTTCATTGCTCTTTCCCCGGGGTACAGGGGGCTTCTCCAATTTGCAAAGCAAAACTCATACCTGCTGCAGCACAAAGCAGCCAGCAATGACTCTTGATGGACGACTCCTGCTTTCCACATTTAAGCACAGAAAAGGCTTAGACCTCAGCTAGGTCTTATCCATGCCGAGGGACTGATTTTGGTTACAACCATCAGCCAAACATCTTTGGTTACAACCAAATCATCGGTTCTGTTTTACTGGAGTTAAATCCCTACTATGCGCAGGACAAACTGCTACGAGCCTCAGGCAGACAGGGAGCTGAGGAAGGGCAGCAAACTGAAAAGTGAAGGAACGTAACCAAACACTGAAACACAACAAGAGGCTCCATAGAAAGAGCAGGTCACAGCCCAGAGCACCCCAGCACTCATAGACGAGCATTCGTGCCAAAGTGAAGGTGCTTGCACTAAAGAAAGAACGTGGGCAATACAAAACCCCAAGAAACCACATGGAAAGGGCTAAGCATGTGATGTCACTAGAAGACACTTCATGTTGATTCTACCTATTCTTTAATTCCCTTCCCGAGAAACCCAAGTCTCCTTCAAGATGATCCACCAAGACAAGCCCCTGCCCCTATGGCCTGTGTAAAGGCCTCACAGTGGAAATGCACCACCTTTATGGCTAGGTTTCAGTGTACGATTCTGATACTTGCTGGCTTTTAAGTTTTGGTAAAAAATTCTGTCCCCTGCTCTTGGTTTGAGTGGGACCTGTAGACACTGCAATCCTTCCAAAAGCACCCGGCAGGGAGCTGTTACTTTCTCTTGACTCACCCCAACAGGACAGTCCCCGGAGGCCACACAAGGTGCCCACGTGGGAAACGGCTGCTGCCTCCTCTGGTACTTTTCTAGTGACTCTCTGATCCCTCCCGTTGGGAATCCAAACCCTTGATGGTTTGACTTACTGTTTTGGAAAGCAACACATGGCAATTTGTGTTGATGCACAAAACATCTATATGTTGCTTCCTCTGTTATGAGTCTTGTGTTGTGCCTTTTAGCAACTGGGGCAGACAACAGAAAAAGCAGATTTTAGTTGAGCTGCCTGCTAAAGACAGAAACCATAGAGAGCCTCTTGATTTATTAAAGACAGCTGTAAGGCTGTGCATGACCATATATTTTTAAAAGTCAATTCAGGTGACCATGAAGGATCTGCAGCAAGTATCTGTTCTACAAGTATCTGAAAGCTCCAGACACGGAAACTGGGTGACAACCAGAACAACGTCTATTTAATTCCCTTAGAATGGGAGAACCATCTGGGAGAACAGGTAGGAGATGGGACCCACTGTATCATCAGAAATGGGCACCCTCTTCCAAGGAAAGAGCCTGGAGTCCAGCACTATCTCAGCAGCTTGAGGCCCCAGCACTAGACAGGGCTGAGCATGCTCCTGGGGGGCACCTAAATGCCACAAAATGCACATCTGCAAGGCCTTGGTGGCTGCAAAGGTGTCAGCACAGCGTGTGTTAGGTGGGCCAGCTGCGCCGGTCAGACGCAGTGACACGCTAAGGGGATTATCAGTGCCAGTGCCGGGGCTGCATTAGCCACGAGAGCCAACACAAACTTCCCTGCCCCTGTCCGCGAGCTGCCTCCTTAGCACCGTGTAAGAGAGGATCGATCTCCGTTTGAAATGCACATGCTGATTGAATTGGAATAATTCTGGAGAATTAAGAAGTGTTGACCTCAACCTTAAAGGTGACAGCTCCTTTCCTCCTGATGGGATTGCTGCTTCATTAGCACAGAGCTCATTTACATCCCTTTCATGGTGGGACCCTGACGCCCTGTCAGTGCTGAATGCAGAGGAGCCAGCCCGGACGGCAGCTTTATCTCATCCCTCGCCCACGCTGCCGGCAACGCTTCTGATGACAAAGGAACTGTCACACAACCAAACGCCATCCCGAGGGCAGGACTGAAGCCTGCGTGCGGGGATGCCACAAACCCAACGGGACCTCACCCGTGCTCCTGGGTCCAAGGTCCTCGTGTACATTATAATGCTGCTGGCACCTTAGGCAGGAGGCAGGGAGCTGGTGGCAGTCACTATTCACAGTCTAGATGATTAATGACAGATCCAGACTTACAAACCTTCCCATTATCCTGCTGTGCCTTTCAAAAATCTGATGTTTTACATCAATATGCTATATTCATAAAAATATTTCATAAATCATATGTTAATATAATAAGCCTTCTATTCCCCAAACTAAGTAACACAATTTATACGATACATCTTTCTTCCATCATAAGAAATTGTGATTTTTTTCTGCTTTCCAAGTATTTTATTTAATAATTATGTTCATTTACTTCAAAAAATTAATTTCTGAAATCTGAATGCTGAAGCCACAAAATAACCACACGGTTACTACAGGAAAAACTGTCTTAAGTGCTTTTCCGTTTTATCTTTCCTGCAAGATGTTAATAAATCACTTTTAATTTGCAAGGAAGGGAAAAATCTCAAAGGCTGCTTAATGCAAAAAGGGTGGAGTGGTTCAAACAAACTCTCTCCACAACATTACAGCATTTCAAATCCTTCTGTAAAACAAATGTAACCTGGATCATACTCAAATAGGCAGAAACAAAAAGGCTTTTAATGTAATTCTTGAGAGGGTCATCAATCAGGAACTGGATAACAAAGTAAAGACTTATTGCACAGTTAAGTGTGGACATAGGCAGGTTAAAGACACTGGAGCCTCCTGCCCTCATCAAAATGGTTTCATGATACCTATATAAATTTTTCACCTGGAGATGCCTATCTACAGATAGCTGCCCAAAATGCCCTGTAAAGGGAGATATGGCACAAGTGACAATTTCCTTCTTAGCATTCAAATTCCCTTTTCCTTTAGCATTTCCCAGAAACATCAGGGAGAATAAAGCTGACGGGTGAAGGAGAAATGTGGACCTGGAAAGGAGGGCAGGGGGCACCGGCCTGTCGACGCTTGCTCACACACCGCTCCAAACAGTGCCCTGGCACGAGCCACCCCTGGAATACAATCTGGTCTACAGCTCAGTGACATCTAGGGGACAAACCTTGCTTAAAATTCAACCTGTGACTAAGTGTGGCCCTGAAGAGAAATAACTTTATCCTAAACCAACACTTGGACGTGTCTTTGAGATGGTATGAGAGCTATGATGGCATTGCCTGGAAACACATGCACATACCTTGGTCTGGATTTCTGCGCCCCACTGGTTCTTTTCCTCACCCTTTGATAAATCCAGTTATGAAGTCCTTGCTTTGGCTTAGTCCTTTCTTTGGCTTTGCAACACATGAAACCATGTTTTTTCCCTGTTTAACAGTGGAGAAAGCACATGCAGCACTCCCGTCCCTGGTGGCGTTGCACCCACAAGCCAGGAGGAGGCTGCTCTGCTGGTGGGACAGCCTCGGGTCACCTGGGGACAGGGAGCACCCACTGGCCCAGAGATCAGTTCAGGGAGGGCTCTCCAAAGGCACTTGACTGCCCTCCTCCTTCCTGCAGAGCAAGGCCTGCTTTTGGGGCGAGGTCTGCCAGAACCGCCTGCTCTTTCCTGCCTTCCTTTCCCTGCTTTTGGAGCTCCGAGTCCCACGCCAGGTCCTCGCCTCCTAGTCAGCAAGGCACCCTGCAAAGGGCTTGCACATGAGCCCCACTTACTGGGTGCTTTGGGGTGGGCCCATGCAGTCCCTGGGGACACGGCTGCCTGGGCGAGCACCACGGTCAGCTGCGTTTGGATCCGCCAGGAATTAGGGCTGCGGCTTCCCTACTGCACTCCTTGCTGGAATTGATGCTTTCAGAAAGAGCACGAACAGCTCCACACGTGCTAGTGATCGGCAACCCAACCAGCTGTCACAGATTCTGAGTTTAGAGAGGCCAAAAGATCTACAGCTTATACCAAGGCTTGTATTTTTTGTGTTAACATCTACACAAGCACATGCACATCTCCACTATATCCTCTAATCCCCTGTACACTTTCCCTCTCTTCAATTGTCCAAGACTTTTGTTTGGGCAAAGAATTTCAAAGGAAGTGTCAAGAGACTTTTTTCTCACTTGCTTCTCTCCCGACAGCCCTGTTTATTTTTACTCTTTGTCTTTCTTGTGTATTGTTTCTAGAGACTTAAGCTTCTTAAATCAACATGACTAGCCCCCCATAAGGGAATTACCCACTCCACCAAAATACACAGGATTGTTCAGGGAAAAAATGTTTTTGCCTTGATTAGAAAGTCATTGTTCTTTTGTGTCAAGGGTTAATTTTTATTGTTCTCTCACCACAATCTAGTTTGCTTTGTGAGGCTCCAACACACAACTATGAACAAGCACTGTCTGAATTTAAATCCCACGCTTAAAAGCTTCTACTCATGAGATTCAGTGCCTGCTTTTCATGGGGTAGCTTGAATAGTCCTTATGAAAGCAGACACCTTTGAGAGAGCTGCTTGGACACAGTATGGAAGTGGAGCTCTCCCAAACTATTCCAGGTTAAATTAACCAGCACACACCTCATGAGGTACCACTGAGGTGTAAACCACAGAAACATCAACTCGAGACACTGGCAAAGCCAGTAAACCTGAGCACGTCATCCCTAATCCTTCCTTCTTACCATTCTGCACACCAAGGGTAGGACGTAGGGAGTCCTACCTGCAATATCATTTCTCTGTTTTAGTAGCCTCAGGCTGCCAAGTAAAGCTCTTTGGAAAACCAAAACAAAGCGGCAGCTGAACTACAAGGCCATAGAAACTATCTGCTTCAGAGGTGCAGGGGAAATGCTCCCTTCCTTCAGGGGAAGCTTTTTTGCTGACTCCCACCTGGCATTCAAAAACCTAAGAGCAGAGTTCATAAAAAAGCCTCTCCTATCTGCCACTTCCTTTTGAGTCATCACACCACCCACTGCCACCCTTCAAATTCAGCAGAAAAGGAGTAGCGGGGGAACCGCATTTCCCAACTGCCTTTCCTTAAAAACACTTGATATTAACAGATCTAGAACAGTCACTCACATGCAGTAATAGAGGCTGCGCTTCGTTACGTCAGTGGTGGAATAAACGGTTGAGACACACGCTCTGATGCCCCAAGGCCCATCACGAACGATGGGAATGTTTATGCCAGGTAATGCCCCTGAGTCGGGATGTTTTAAACACCCAGACTCACCACCCAGAACTTCTGTCCTGTCCTATCTTCAATCACTGTCTACCCAAACAAGCCCCGTGCACAATTCTGCAGCCATCAGAGATGTCCCAAGTTATTCTTCCCATGCCCTGCATTCTGTCACCTGGTGTTTTTTAAAGGTTTTGTAAGATGTACATGTACAAATGGCTTTTGTGAACCGCCTCCCAGGGTTAACAGATTGCTTCTGAACTGGCTGCATGGCAGAGAAATGGCATTTTTTTCTGCAAAACAAACCCCAAACTCTCTACATAATGTACACCAGAAATGAGAAGCTTCTCCAAGAGATTTATAGCTTCCCTCGCTCCATGTAAAGCAGATGCTCTTAAGAATCCCTGTTTCCACTTTTCCTTTGGCCTCTCATTGACACCATCAACATGCTGACAGCTAAAAGCATGAGCCAACTGTGCTCTTTTCTCCGTGACGTTTCCCAGCCGTGGGATAATGTAGTATTGAACTCTATTCACATCTTGTTCCACTGTAATGAAGAAGGAAGTATCTTATCTGCAATCGAGGTGGAGAACAGAGGAGATAAAATTAGGTATTATTACTCAGCGGTAACACCAGCTACTGGAATGACTATGAACTTTGTCCTGCCACTTGGGAATTGTTTAAATTCCACGACAATACAAGAAAAAAGATGAATGAGGAGTCACATGTGTTTTGAGTCTTTCAGCAAAGGTGCTCAAGGCATTTTACTAAAGTGACAGTAACTCAACTTTTTACAGCAACCCATCCTCTGCAAAGGAATTTCAAAGTATAAACACAGCAAGAAAAACAAAATGACAACACTGATAACAATAGGTACACGTTTCTCTCGAAATGAGATGTAAAAAAAATTAAGGCAGTTTGCCAAAATGGACATAGTCAAGGCATTTGCTGTGATCAGCACTGACCCTATGAGCTTAGCAAGCACTACATGAGGAAGAGGATCCCAGCACACTTCCCTAATTTTCCTATGCAGAAAACCAATGGTCCTATCAATTATTTTCCTTAAGATCACCTTTCCTTAAGATTTCCTTAAGATCTCAGACCTTCTAGCTCGCAAAACGTTTTATTCACTAGGCTTTTATTCACATGACTCATACAGTCATCTGAGGAGGAAGTCATTTTTCTGAGAAAGAGAGAGAGGCCCTTTGCTCCTAGTTGGCAGAATCCCAATTTGACACCTGTAGTGAAGTCAGCTGGAGACATCCATACAAATTCTGGTCACCTACCCATTCCCCTCACAACTTAATGTTTCAAACTTTTTCCTTTAAGCTATTCAGAGTAAAATGCTTCCCTATTTGCAAACAAAATGAAACCCAGCAAATCTGAAGTAGAGCATCAAACATCAGCGTGATTTTCCTTGCAATCAAGAGAAAACACAACAACCTTCAGCGTTTTCCTTAATATTTGTGTAATGAAACAGAAGTAGCTCACGTCACTTGGTGAAACTTTTCCGCTAAATGCCTCTCCTGCTGGAAGACCTGATGGATAAACCTTCTGAAGTGATGTTACCATTCAGAAAACAAACAGAATCAAAGACAAAATAAAGTTTTGCAGACTATACAACCTATTTCAACCTACATTCCTCCAGGAGTGAGTTTCTGCAGCGTCTCAGAGTAACATATTTTGCTGCAATGCAAAAAAAAAGAATTTACACTAACATTGCCAGTGTGAGAGTGAAGCCAGTCTCCCCAAGCACTGCACCTCAGCAAGCAGGTACAGGACAGAAAGCAAAAGCTGTGAAAGACTGGGACTACAGCCTGGTGGCAGAAAAAGCCACAGCCCTAACCTTTGAGCCAGAGCCTGTGGTCAAGATTAGTTTTGATTGCATAATGTTCAGTTATATTTTTCCTTTTTACTCAAGCTCACATATCTCTCAGCTTCGCTGTTGCAAGCATAAGAAATGCAGCAACAAGCTGTTCAGGCAACTGCTGCAGCTGAAAAAGGTTCTGAGGCTTTGGCTAAAAGCCACTGTAGACTTCAGTGCTTATCAAAATCCTGAACTTCTTAAGCTCATCCAGGAAATTTTAAGAATTATTTGCACAGTATTCATTATCTGTATAGCCTGTACAGGTTTAATTAGTAAAACTTTTTCAACAAGTGCTGCATTCCATTAATTGCTGAGAAAGCTCCTAGAGCTATGCCTAATGCCCTGGAAAAGTTTTAGGATACTGAGGTACTGGACAGTTTTTGGTACGTTTTAGACAACTGGCAGGAAGACAGCAGTTAGTGCTGAGGCCAAAAATGAGGTAGTTACAATAACTGATCTGAAGTCATCAATACTATTTAAACCTTAAGGGGAAATGAAGAAATATATGTTTTTCCAAGTATAGGAAAATGGCAATATTTTGGTCTCATTGATTTAAACAACTGCAAACCTATAGCTGGATCCTTTGATTTTGACAAAAGTCTCTTATTTCAGGTTAATTTTAACCTGTTTCAAGTTTATTCAAGTTACACTGCAAATAGTCTGTTCTACAAAAAGGTTTGCATAAGAGTTGTGATGTGTTTTAAAATCACATCTGGGGTTACATAAGCACATCTGTTTGTGCAAGCAAGGACTTAAGTGACAGTTTCTACATGTAAGGAGGAAGAACAGCAGTCACAGATTGCGTGGTTGGGAGGAGAAAGTCAGAAGAAATGGGTATTTTTCATGCAGGGCTATATGAAATGAAAAAAGATGCGACAACCCAGCTCTGCCGCCAGCAGTGCCAGCGGTCGGGCTGATTTGGGTCCTGCTCGAGGTCCATTTCAGAGCTGGTTCAATGCTGACTGCAGCAGTGCTTGATCCTGAGGAACTCTGGTTCCAAAAGGCCCTTTCTTGTCCCATTTGTGCAGGGAAAACTGGGAAGGCATTGCAAGCAGGACATGCAGTTTTACTGCTCAGGTGTCAAACGTGACACCGATGCCACACAATGGGCATCAGGACCCCCACACAGGGACAGGGTCCAGCCGTCATCGTGTCACAGCTGACACTACCTAGGAGCCCTCCCATCCAAAGTACGGCTGCTTCCTCACCGTGCCAAAGCTCTTTCGTTTTTCATTAAAAGGCCACCTATTTAACAGACGAATAAGGATGTTGTTCTAGCACCTGAGTCACAGGGTGCACACAGCGCTGGGTCCTGAACATCCAGCATTCCCAGGACTTTGGGTGATTAGCTAATGAAATGGGAGCATCAGAGATGCTCCCCTGGGCTGGGGGCATCCTCTGGAAGCAGGATGTCCCTCTGTGCCAAAGAGGTCTCAGCAGCGCCTCGCAGCTCCCAAACTCTCCCTTCCTGCGGCTGCTGGAGCATCCACAGCCCCAGGCTGCAGCTCCGGGTTCGGCCTCCTCGGAGCCATCGGGACTCGTCTCCCGCGACGGGGACGCGAGGGCTGCCCGGGACAAAGCGAGAGCGGCTCCTTTACCAAAGTGTCACGTGGCAACAAAAGCTCCCGCTGACCCAGAAGCATCAATTTCACATTGCAGCAACTACAGGAGATGGGAGTTAAGTCTCCCATTGCAAGTGATACTTTCCTGCTGCTGGCTCATGGCTCTGCCTTTATTTCTGAGCTCTTACCAAGACAAAAAGCACTTGTAACTTTAGTATCCACCTAAAAGCCATAGGAAACCTGGCTACTACATGCAAGCAAAACTAACTGTGCTCAAAGTACCTAAAAGCAGAAATATAGCTGCTATTTAAGCTCTGTTATAAATAAGACTGACCAGCACAGATGTCCTAGAACAAAATCGATTCTACTTGCAAGAAGTATGGTTATAATCTGTTTGATAACCAACCTGGACATATAAACCAATCCTGGGATTTTAAACATGACATACATTATCACACAACAGGATGCTAGCGAGATGTCTCTTAATTACTTCAACATCATGAATGGAAAAGAATCTCGAAATCAATACACAACATTACAGGCAGCCAATATAAAGACTGAAAAACTGCAGTGATCAAGGTCCTCGTGTTCCTAAGGAAACCGGCCGCCTCTCCCCCTTCCCCTCATTAACATCTCCCAGAGAAATGGCAGTGCCGAGTTCCTCCCAAGCATTCAGCAACACTTCAGTCTTGGAAACTTGCCTAGAAAGTTGTATCCAGCCCTGATACAGGGACTCCTTCCCTCCTGGAATTTACATGTGCTTATATATAAGAAATCCCACTACCCTGTTAGAATATGATACCAAAAGGAGAGGATCAAAGGCATTATAGCCCCTCTCTCCACTCTGGGTGAAAAGCAGAGCCCCCGTGACCCAGAACGATGGAGCAGGGACAAGTCAACTCCAGCCTTTCCCCTTAGCACAAGAGTGCCCTGTCCTGGACCCCGACCAAGGCTTACGTTGCATTGCTGGCTTCTCCCTTTCTGTTGTCCTAGTTACTGCATAAGCATATGAATGTATTAGTTCTGGGCATCAATTATCTGTAGCAATAACCCTGATTTTGCAAGGCACAAATACTGTGATTAAAATAAAAAGAAGCTATGGCCTAAACAGATATGGAATCATGTTGCAAAAGGGAATCTGACCTTAAGAGCTGCAGCTCCCCGACTGCTCCGACTCGCATAACTCATCACAACAACGGTTAGAAGCGGTGATTCATCTGTCACATTAGAACCCCCATTCCTCCTAATTAGAGCTAGCCAGCTAGTCCTGTTGTGGGGTGACAGGGCCTTCTGAAATATTGGAATCTGACATATAGAGGAAAATCTGAAATTCAATCAGCTCTGCGTGCAAGATACTGGGTTTGCTTTAGTGCAATGCAGTAGCACATGTCTGTTGTGAAAGGCACACATTCCCACACACGCTCTATTCCCACATCCATCCATTCAGCAGTTTTTTCAGCAGGAAAATAAATAAGACGAGATCACTCCTGGGTTGTGAAGGCACGAGGCATTCCTCAGCCTTCCACCTAGCAAGGAAGACAATCTGTTGGGAAAAACAAAACAGATGCAAGTAGCAGCCCCTAGGGTGAATGCATCCCCAGGCCCACCCTGCTACCGCACTTAAAAAGAAATTTGTATTGATTTCTAATTGTAATCTGGGGTTCTAGTAAGAGCTTTGCTTTGTCTGATGCTACTAATGACTGAGGTTCTTGTAACAAGCAAATGCAGCTGCCCTTGACAATGGCCACGGCGTCCCTGGGGAAGAGGCAGCTCGGGGGATGCAGCGGGAAGGCTGCAAGGCTTAAAGGGACCCTGTCAGGCCCCAAAATAAACCAACTAAGAATGAAACTAGCTTGAACTTTTCCAGGATCCATTTTTTCACTGAAAAGCAACAAGATCCCATTGTTTGCTTTATTTATGTACTTACTAAGCACCTTTGATGCGAAAGTGAAATTGCTGGGCCTATTTTCAAGATGCAAACTTTGGTTTCACAATAAACAAAAAAAAAACACACTGAAAGCCCATATTAATGACAACCTGTAAAACTGATTTTTAATCCTTTTGAAGTTGTACTAACAAGAGAAACAAACAAACAACAGTATATGGAAGCAGGGTTAGGGCTATGGTTTACAAAGCAGCCAAACTTCCACTTGCCCCAGCCAGCTTTGGGCACCTACCTCATTTGCCAGGGCCCTGGGCAGGCTCAGTGACACCAGCAATGGCTGCTGGATGCCCAATTGCACTGAAAATCAGGCTTAAGTAGATATAGGGGGTATTTCTTCTTTTCTAATATGGAACATGTTATATGATTCTACCTTTGCTGAGCTGGGTTACCTGACCTACCATCACCCAACAACAAAGCTGGGCCAGGGAACCTCGCGAGGTGGCTGAGAAACTTCTACCACCTTCATCCCTCCTACTGCCTTGGCAGCAAAAGCAGGTTTCTCTCTCCGGAAGCAGCATATTGGGATAAGCCATCCAAATAACTGAACTAAACTTAGTTTAGACAGAAGATATGGGATCTCCAATAACCACCCACTCATGGTACCAAAAGAGATGGTGCTCCCACTGAACCGTGGGCCATCAGTTCCCCTTCCTTTTCCTTTCACATCTCAGAAAATGCTAACAGAGCTGCCACTGCCACGATCAGCAGTTACCAGGTCTGGTTTAGATGCACGATGGTGCTGGCGTCCCCAGGCCAGGCCGCGCGGGCTGCAGCGTCGGGAGCAGCCTCGGCACGGCAGCCGACCTGCTGTTTATTCTGCTCTTCAGTAAAGTCCATCACTCTGTAGACAGACCATCACAGAGACATCCCAACTATTTCCTGTTCTTTCCTCCACTCTTGCAGAGAATAAATTATGACTTGGTTTAATAAAACAGAAACAGATATAATGCAGGACAAGACAGAATGGTCAGGACTACAGTGACACCCAAGCTCTGATATGGGGTGCAGATACATAGAGCTTCACCCAGTCCTACCTTCACTTCCAAGAACTCTAGTGTCTGACAAACTGAGCAAAATATTTTACATTCTTTGCTTCTCTCTTCTGTTCAGACGTCCTCTGGCTTACAGTGCAAAGGTCTGGACTGGTGTTGATTTATTTTGGGCTCCTTCATTCACTGATTTAAATATATTTATATTGAACATCTTGTTATATTTTCCTGCTGTTTGTAGGTATTGAATTCTGTTTTATAGAATAAGCCTTTGCATAACAGGCCCACTGTTCCTGATGAAGAATTCACCTCAGAGTCTGTTGGTAAATATGACACCAAGTCATCCTTGGAGGATGACAGACACATTTACGTCAATTTATCATTTTGCTTTGTTCATGTTGCGCCCGCACAAAAGTTCCCATTCAAGAGGCTCCCTGTTGTGAGAATTCTCTCTGCTTTAGCAAACGCTGTCTCAGCTCATGGGAAATCGCTTCCAGAGGAAATCGGAGAGGCCCAGGACCCACAGAATGGATTCACCCTCATCCTATTATGTGCATAATCACATATCTGCAAGGGCTGCACGTATAGAACTACTCAGCTCGACTCCATACTCCTAACAAGGCCTCCCTGTCCTTTAGCCAGGAGAGGAAAAAGAAAAAAAAAAAGAAAAAATGAGAGAGGAAAAAAAGAGAAGCAACAAGACAGGTTGCCTCATGAAGGATTAGAATTCCATCAATGTAGCCAAAATAATTTTGTGATTTTCCCCTACTCCTGATGGTGCTGATACCCAAGAGCACCATCTTTCTCAGCACGTTCCAGGAGCCAAGACCAGAGGTTTTACACAAGAACATTCTGCTGATTGCCTTGGCATCACCCAAGCACAGCAAATGCTCAGTGATGTTCTGCTGCACTGAGGCAATACATTTTGTTTCAATATCTCCATCACTTTTGGCATAGGGATTCTTTGGCAGTTTGGTTATTCGCCGTCTCAGCAGAGAGGCAGTTATAATTCTCACATGTAAATGGAAGACACAAGCTGATCCCTCCTGCTGCTGTAGCTGTTAATCAATTACAAGGAAGAGAAGGGAGTGCTGAGTACTTTAAGGGCCTTGTGCTAATAAAAGAATATATGTAAGATATTCCTGTATTTCCATAGTTGAAAGAAGCAAACCACCACAGTTATAGGCACTAAGCAGCAATCCTGGTGGTGGCCTAAGCAGAGGGAAATTTAGCTTTAAAGCTAAAACTAAAAGCTAACACAGGCTGCAACTGCCCATCTGCCCCACTGTGAGAATACGCCTCAGCCTCAGGAAGTGTCAGACCGTCACACCAGAGCTATAAGGAAGTGAAATAGAGAAGGTAGAAACAACATTTAAATGTCTGATGATATTTTTTCAGCCATACCCACAACATCTCTAAGCAGGAAATGGGGGAAGAGTTATTAACTGAGGAAGAAGGGTTATAACAGTCTTGCAAGTCCCGTACAGTTCCTAACAGCGTCACAACTAACTCTGCGTTTGCTTTCCAGTCTTGCACAAGCAGCCACGTGAAGCTCGAGCTCCACACTGCCGCAGAGGTCAGCTTCTAGGTTTGGCTAGAATTACAGTATTCTGTGGAATTCAACACTTGGGGAGCAGACGACGCTCCAGCGGTGCCTGGAAAAGCCCAAGGCAGATGTTGAGCCTGCAACGCACCCCAGCCCTGAGCGCAGCAGCGGTGAGGCCGAAGGCTCCCCGGGTGAGCAGCAGTCCACGCGCTCACGGCCACCCGGCCCATGCTCCTCGCAGCAGCCGCAACCGTTCCGGGGAATAAAGTCACGGAGATTTCCGCTCTTACGTAACACTCAGAGCATCATCGGGCCAGGCTCTTCTCTGCGTCATTCCCATCTGCCCGTGGGATCTTCAGGGATCCCTGAGGAGTTGCACGGGAGGAAGGCAACGGTCTGCCCTGCTCAAGGGGTGTGCGGCAGCCAGCACGGACACAAGCGAAGGGCAGCTGCTGCTCCTGCCCAAGCACCAAGAGGAAATAATAATCTGGATTTGCCCCAACAGAGAGAAGACCAAAACTCTCCAGGCAGAACACTCTGCAGTAAATCCTGCTCTTGACTTCCTTATGGAAAATTTCCACACGGTCATTTTAACTAGCCTGGATTCTTCCATCACACAGCAAAGCACTTGGTCTGCACTCTTTAAAGTTCAGCTTCTTGCACAAAAGGCTGCTGCACTGCATGAGCCTAACCAAACCTCCAAGAGACCAACCTGTGCAGCCACTGGTGGCCCCAGAAGGTGACGGGGGCTATTCCTCCTGCCCTCAATATTGTTCTTGTGAGAAGGGGTTTGGTTATCTGTGGTCTGCAATCCACGCATCGGTGTTGTTTAAGCCTTCCTCTCCTCCTCCTCCTTCCTGAGCATGGGCACAGTAAATGTACTTTACTCTGCACCTGACTTCTTCCACCACCCTGGACTGCCTGGGTTGAACAGGCAAGTGCACACTCTGGAGCTCTCCTTTCCCTGCTCTTTCCGCTCATGGGAACAGTTCCAGAGACTCTGGAACTGCACTCTAATTTTGGGTTAGCTCCCTGGGACACTGCAGCACCACCACTGCTATTTATACCCCTGCTTGTGATGTGGCATTCACGAGCACACACGGGTCTGCAGCAGTGGCACTGAGGGCTGCTCCACCCAGCCTGCTGGGCAGCGAGGGACACGGGGACACGAGATCCCGTGCCAGCAGCGCAAAGGGAAGGGACAACGGGACGGAGCCGGGGAACAGCCCTGCATGAGCCCCCGCCACCTCCGGCCCTGCAGGACAGAGCCTGGGGATGAGGCGGCAGGGCCAAGGAAGCCACGGGGACCTGCAGGGACAGCCGGATTTATCAGCAGAGGTGACGGGCACAGCACGAGTGCCAGACACTGCCTGGACACTCACACAGCGGGGCTGGCCAAGCTGGCAGCGTTTCACACACAGCTCCTGGGGGGGGACCATGCACCCGCCTGCCTGGAGGGGCTCTGGCCTTCACAGATTGCGAAGAAAGTCTCCCTCGAGCTGCACCTTGAGAACTGGTTTTAACCCTTTGGGGGTTAATCCCTTCCCAGCCTAAGTGACCAGCACAACAGTGGGCGCAGGGAAACCAGTTCCCTGGGTCGGAAAAGCTGGGACTGGCCAGAGGCTGGGTCAGAGCTCCCCAAGGGCTGCCTGGAGGAGCCCAGCACTGGGAGATGCTCCGAGCCAGAGGGGCCCAGCCTGATAGCCAGGCTGCCCATCCTTCTGGTGTTGGGAGCTCAGAATTTTTCTTAGGCAGAGCTGGAATCCTGCCTAGGAACCCAGCACCTGCCGGGAAAAGGGAGAGACAGAGCCAGGAACCAGTGGACCACGAGAGCCGCGGGGCTGCTCCCCTCAGCTCCCTTCTGCTCCCGCTGCAGCTATTCCCAGGAAGGGCAGTGCCCTGGCTCCACATCCCGCCACGTCACCGCCTCCCTCGTGCTCCGTCCGTCCCTGCTCCTTCCTCCTGGCACCTCAGCACCGCTTCACCCTGCCTGGTCCAACACCAGAGAGGAGAGGAACACTGGAGGAAGCACGCTTGGGGCCAGAAAGGATGAGGCCCTGCAAGGTGCAAAATATTCTTTTCTACACATATTTCACATTTCATCTAAAGAACTAAACATCCTAGAGAATAAGGCTCCAAGGCAGATGTTACTCTCGTTATTCAAGAGGGGAAACTGAGGCAGGACGCAGGGAACAAGCGCGATCCAAGCTCGAGTGAACCACCCGCGCTGGCTGTTGCTGCCACAGTAGCTACGAGGCCACATCCCCTTTCCAGGAACTAACAGCTTGTCCCCACGAGCACCGAGGAAGGGGCTCTCCTCTCCTGGCCCGTCGCTCCGAGATGATGTGTTATTTATTTCCAGTGGGGACGCAGAGCGGCCAAAGTGCCCAACATCAACGGGCGTGAAATCAAAGCTATCTGCAAACACAGCCTGCACGCCACAAAATGATGCAGAATTCAGAATGTCTTTTTTTAATTCCTCCCCTGAAAGCACACAATTGATCCAGAAATTACTCTAGTACAAGAATGCAGGAAAGGGGATGAGGGAAGAGGACGAAGACTCCCAAATTTGTGTGGGCAGCAGCTTATTTGTTTGATTTCATTTGACCCAGTGAAGTCATGTTCAGTTAGTCAAGGAATTGAGATTGCAAGCAATAAAAATGTAAAATATAGGAAACTAATGAGAAAATGGCAACGGTTAGTTCTGTTTGCATCTGCAAATGCAATCACTACAGTAAATATTTAGCACCTACGCAGTGATGGATGTAAAAAGACGCTGTAGATATAAAAACATCCTCTAGCCCAAGTGGCTCTTAAAAACATATATTATATATTACACATATATAAAATTATACACACACACACACCTGGGAATGTCAGAGAGAGGTCAGAGCCAGTTTGTTATTACACAAAACATCCCCTTCAGTATTAATGGAGGCTGGATCAGATCTTCAGGTCACTGACTGGACTCATATGCCATGTTCCTTTCAAATTAAGGGCTAATTATGAAGTGACATTTAATTTGATGGTGCACAAAGCTTCTTCAGGAAGAAGACTAGGCCAGAATAATCCTCCTTCTCCTCTGCAAAATAGGGGAGGGCGCCTCACACACCTCATGGCTGCCCTTAAAATCCATGGCAGAACCCCCTGGGGATCTCTAGCTGTAATCTGGGTTAACCCTTTCATTTTCCCTTTCTTCTCTATAATTAGCAGGGAGATAAATGCTGGGAGTAGCAGCAATTCAGTTCCAAACTGTGGGGTCTTGCTATGTATTTTTATTTATCATTATTTTAGCAGGCAAGGCTTCAAAAACTTGTAAATGCCACTTCAGCCAGCCATAAAAAGATGTAAAGGAATAAATGAAGATTTTAAAAACCCTCTCATTTTATTCCTGAACTCATTTTGGTTTGGCGCCTGTAACAAGAAACTTTGCAGAAGGAACTAAAATCATTTTGAGCAGCTCCTCTCTGCAGCGCTCTCATCTGGGAGAACTTACTACAAGCCAGAACCATCTCCTGGAGAGGTGCCCTCGTTTTCTTCCTGTGAACTTCTACAAAGCCGTCTCCACTCGACTGCCTCCGAATAATGCGCAGCACCAGACGAGCGACAGCGGTGCCAGGGGAGCTCCGGCTGACAGCAGCTAAGTGAACCCATCGCTCCGCGTTCGCTTTCAAAAGCCGTTTGGGGGGATCAGAACGAGACAGATTTAGACAGCAAAGACCCAGATCACTGAAACACGCGTGTGCCACAGGACCGAAGAGCATCAGACATCACCTGGGACGAACCCGCCGAGTCGTGTCACGCTCACAGCTTTCCCAGCTAGAGCCCGGGTAACGCCGGCTCCTGCGGCCAGCGCTACAAGGGAAAACCTTGTTTTCCCGATACCCCATAGACACGTTTTCCCGATACCCCATAGGCCTCTCTGCTGCTCTCAGTCATCCATACTTAAGAAATCTGTTGCAAGACAGAGGTTTCCTTAGGCTTTTTAATTCTTTTTCAGAGGATTCAAATGCTGACAGAAAAAGCTGGATTCACATATTAGAAAACTACACCCACAAAATGGGTAGCACAAGAGTCGTTCCACCTGCATATAGAACCAGGACTGCCCAGCCAATATGCAGCAGCCCTGACTTCCTCAGGCATATGGAAAACGGGATGCAACCTGGCCCCTCTGCTCCAATGCCAGCAAGACCGTCAGGACCATTCCAAGAAATCACTGAAGGGGGGTTCAGTTCAGTGAGAACTGGACTAAGGTGCTTTGACTGGAAAATTTTATTAGCATTTAGTGCATGTGAGGCTGGTCAGGTCACACAGGCAGAAGGACACAAGTTCCCAGGAGAGAACAAGGGATTCGCAACAGTCATGGAAAATGAGGAGCACAGGAAACACAATGTGCACCAAGATGCGATTTTACCAAGCTCCACTGACTGCATTTGAACTTTGCACCAAGTCCAGCACACAACTTATTCCACCTCAGAGACGCCTGGTCAGGATGCAGATGTGCCCTTTATTTAGCGCCCCATGAACAGACAACCTGCCCTCTTCAGCACTGCTGGCCTTGGCTACCAGACCCATCCCTCCAACGTGCAGAGCCAGAGCTCTCTCCTGGCACAGCCTGCCTGGGCTTTGGCCTCCCACGGAGGCTGTTCCTTCCCTAAAGGATGGGCCGGAGAGTCCTCCGTCTCCTCCGCATCCAAGAGGACCCTGCCAGGCCCAGCAGCAGGGATCCATCTCCACGCCTGCCTCACCCAGCCAGCTCCGAAAGCTGCCCTCAGCCTTCTCCAAGACCCTTCCCTGCCATCTTCTCCTTCCCCTCCAGGTGCACACGCTGTTTTGCTCTGACATGCTGGTGTTTGGGCCTAGGGAGTTCCGTTAGGTGCTGCACGCGTTTACACCACGCTACGTTATTCGGAGCCCTTTGCAAGGGCCTGCTAGTCTGCAATGCAACGTGTTCCCAGGATATCAGTTCTTCACACACGTTCTTACCAGCTTTAGAATCTGCAGAAAAAACATAATACTGACACCAGGAAACTCATCCCATTTTCTTCTATGGAAGCCCCAATGAAACATGAATAAGAGGGCAAAGGGGCATCTGTCTACATGGGGGGGAAAAGAGCATGAGAGTTCAACTGAAGACAGGGACAGCTGGAGCTTGTCCAACATGCAACTTCTTCACTGGGCTACCATATGGCTGCGGGCGCGGGACTGCAACAAGAGAGATCTCTGACACATGCCAACTCCAGCTGCTAACATGTAATCAGTCTTGGCAGGAACAAAAATGTTTAGTTGCTTGGCCTTCCTTTGATTCCTGAATTTGATACCTGAATCTAAAGTCTTGTTCTTTTTTCCAGGTTCTTCCTGCTTCCCCATCAACAAACTGCTCATCTCCATCAGTCTGTTTGTGTCCAAGCAAAGGATCACAGGTTACGTGCTGGGCACCCAGAATACACACAGCATATCCCTGATAATTAACCTTATTTCTTTTAAACACGTCTCAAAACCTGCAAGGAAATGTATTTTTGTTAAATCTTTTGGGGGAGAGGGATATGGAAGAACTGTGTTGCTAAAACAACAAATACATCTAAGAAACATGTTACCGAGCTGACGATGTCATATAGCCAACAACGAGGCGAGAAGAGCTGAGCCCTGAGGGACACAAGGCTCCCCGAGACCCCCAGCATCCACCGCATCCTTCAGGGGAAGCTGCCTTTACCCCAACCTCCTGCCCACGTGCCAGGCAGCTGCCCTGCTCCTGCCATCCTCATCGCGGGCCTCGAACGGGCACTGTCAGTGCCCAGACTGCACCCAGGTCCTGCACAGGGATCAGAAAGGAGGAATCCCAAAGACCTTGTTCACTGCCTCTTGCATTGACTCATGTGAAGCAGCTACAACCTGGCTTTAATAGGAGCTCTACTGTCCCTCACGGCAGCTGTGCTTGAGGCTCCTCTTTAGCGAGCGCAGCCGTCCTTTCCCTTGCACCCTGGAGGAGACAGCCACAACTAGCCACTGGAACTGCATATTTCAAGAAACAGTCAAATGGCTTCTTGCCATGGGGTAATAATCCTTTCCAGGGATTTGTTTTAGCAGCTAAGTCAACTCCTGTGGCAGCCTGAAAGGCCTCATGAGATAAAACATTCATGCAGGCGACGCACAATGCAGCCCTGGGAGTTTGCGATTAAATCATGAAGACGACTGCACAGCAAATTTATTCAACATTGTTTATTCCACATTTTTTCCATATGCCTGAAAACAGTGAGGAAAGAAATAGAGATTATAAACAGACACTTCTTTCCTTAGGAATCTTTGCACAGGGGCCAAGTTGCCAAATCAGCCAGGAGCACTGAGAGCTGGAGAAGATGGAGAGATGAACTAGTCTGATTAACATTCCCAGCGACGCTTTCCCTAACCACACACAAAAGGTTGGGCGACTCGGGCAGTTTCCGTCGGGGGCTGCTTGATTCCCTTTCGGCGGCGCTGATTGCAAGCAGCAGGCTGTATCGATAGAGCTTTTATTAGCGTAGTTGAGACACATCCCGTTCGCTAATTACCAACCCCGCTCTTCTGCGGACCTGATCATTTCCAAAAGGCACTTATGGGGCCTCTCCAAACCAAAGGAAACGCCAGCCTTCCATTGCCTGCCCAGGGGGAAACCGTTCACGGGTGCATCCTGCCCTCCGGAATAGCAGGAGCTGTTCCAGCAGCGCTGCCCCGATGCCTCCTCCCGCGCGGCGCACGGTCGGGCGCGCAGAGCTGCTCTGCGCACGAGTGCCACAGATCCCCTCTCCAGATCCCACCTCTGGCCCTGGAGAGGAGCTTCGAGGCGCTCCCAGCAGGGCCTCCCTCCTCCTCTCTCCTGCCCGTTACTCCCCTCCGCCGCTGTTCCAGACACCCTTTTGCTGCATGTTCAGATTTCTCCTTCTCCCCTCCGAGCACCCATGGTGAAAGAGCAGTTGGAAACGCTACCGAGATGAGATGAGAGAGTCCAAAGTCCCTAAGTGTCTTGAACGTCAAAGCTTTTAAGCAGCCTCTCGGATCAGCAAAACTGTTTCAGCCTGGGCTACCCATGTTTTTCAGATCTATACATTGCTCCATCTTTGATGGAACTTCAATGCACATCTTTAAGACAGACATAAAAATGAGCCGATGAAGCAGAAAGAGACACTTTGCAAAGATCAGAGCAGCAACCCACACTTCGCTCGACTGATCTACATCAAAATGCACTTCTGGGATATACTCTAATACTCAAGGATCCTGATCTGATTAGAGAAAATAAAGAAATAAACTATACTGCCACGTTAACACAGACTGTCTTCTGGTAAAAACTAAAACCTAAAGACCTTTTCTGTTTTAAAGATTTAAGCTTTCACACTTTTACTTAAAACTAAAGGAAGGGACTGTAAAGAAAAAAATAAACAAATGGAAGTTAAGACTTTCTCCTAATCACACAAGTACAGCAGCCAATTACCAGGTTGTGGTCCCCATGCTTGGGGCCTGCATGTCATTCCCAGACTTCCAGTCACACCACAGTCTCATCAGAGCAGGGCCTTACATTGACACAAGAGGTCAAATTTTCAAGGCTCTTCCCCGGTTGTGTCTACAAAAATCCCCGGGTGCATCCTGCGAGAGCAGCACACGGTGGGGACAGCCACGTTCCTGCGTGGGGCGCAGAATTGGATGCAGTCGGTGTTGGTTAGTGCAGCACGTTTCTCAGAGCTAGCGATACTTCACTGAGAACCTCCAAAACCCTCTGCTGCCTCTGTATCGGCTGCGTTTACATTGTAGAGATAATCTGCAGATAAGCAGTATCAGGCAGCCAAATGTCTCCTTTACAAAGTCTAATCCACACAGCGCTGTAATAACAAAAAGAACTCCTAGCTTTGCATCAGTTCTCTGGATCTCTTCCCCACCAAATGATAGCAGGAAAAACCGCTTGTTGTCCCGTACACAGCAGCACCAACACAGGTCAGCCTCTCAGATCCAGCCACATGTGTGTGAAAGAAATTTATATACACACACACATATGCACACATACACAGTGAGAGAGAGAGAACACAACCCATGGAAGAGAACCAAGCTAAAAAACTGGCATCATCTTATGGCAACACCTGTCAAAGATGCTATCAAAATAGGAATCCTGTTTAAGGGTTTCCCTTGGAATGATTTCATATGCTGAGGCAAATTGGAGTTGAGTGGTACCACTAAAGTGGAGCCAGAATGACCTACTTTCACTCCGCAGAAGCTGGAGCACATCCTGGTCCCTATTAATAATAGACACACTTCAGTGTAAATCATGTGCTATTATCTGAACACTGCTTCAGTCCTTAGAGTAATAAAAAAACCCAAAACCTAGTTTACAGAAGCATCTTTAATACATGAGCATTTCAGACAGCTGCCACAGATCCACAAGATAAATTTTGATCGTGATAAACGCACTCAGTTTCTGTTCAATCCTGGCTCCAGCTACATCCCCTTCACTTCAGTGGCTTGGGCATGCTCTGGAGTGAGAACAGCAGCTCTGCTCTCCCAGGCTATGAGTTTTGTAGATAAGACGCTGTTAGAGTCAGCAAAGCAGCCTCTGTGTTCCTCCAAGGTCTCTGTAAACGTTAAGGAAACCTTTATGCAATCCACCACTGAGGAGATGCATGACAGGAACACACGGTACCTTTGTCATACCTAGTTCCCTGTCACAGGGAGAAAGGTTCCCTTACTGAAAGCCCATCCTTCCCTGCACACACAGGGCAGGCTTCTGTTGAGCACAACGGGCTGCATTTTCTTGCAGACCTGTGACGACCTTCCTCAGTGAGACCATTTCTGTACTTAATAGAGGTTAGAAATGCACTAAACTGGGATAAAGTCTTCCAAGTTGCAAACTGCCTCCTCCTTTAGCTTAAGATAGACCCACCCCGCTGCAGGGCTTTTCTGCAGGTAACTCAGTATCATCTTCCTAGAGCCCAGCCTCTTCCATCCAGAAGGCTGAGGTCATCGCTCAGCATCCCAGTCTCCCGAAAACGGGGTTGTCCTGCTAAGCAGGGATGAGTGAACGCACTCAAATACTGCTGCAGTGAGAGCCCTTCCTTCACAGGTCCATGAGCTGCCATCCAGGAGGGCATTTCCCACCTGGGAACCTCCCCACCAGAGCTCTTCCCGGGCACACAGTGTCTAGTGACCCTGGAGCAGCTGCCGGGTGGCCTTGGTGCCCTGAGCCTCCTCCAGCCTGGCGAGGAGCAGTCTGAAACGTCGAGCACAGACACGGTGCACGTGGGGCCACGGAGTCTGACCCACAAATCCAACAGGTTAACAGCACCCAGCCGCGTCGCGCTGCAAACGCTAACTCTGAGCGACACAGCGCGAGTGCTTCCCGGCAGCAGCATTCCGAAAATTCAGCTGATACGTGCGGACAAGCTCCGGATAAAAGCGCTCCGTGACCAGGCTCCCAGCGGTGCCGTGACAGTTACATTGCAGACTGCAGCTTCAGATAAATGAAAAGAGGAAAACGGCCCTTCTAGTAAATAGGCCCTCGTTGTCTCTACTCCAATTAATATAGCACATGTATTTGCTTCATGGTAGCTGTGGCCGAGAGTGCTGTCACACTGTTCACTGCCCTAACTTCCCAGGGCCTCAGTCACCTACAGCGTCTTCCTTGCAAAGGGCTCCAAAAGCTCCACAAACTCTAGCTGGTGTTTGGACTGCAAATGTTCATGCACTGGCCAGGAACAAGAGATGGGTCCCATCGAGAGCAGCGCACGGGGCCACCTCGGCAGCCAGCCCAGCTCGCTGGGAACGCATGGAGACGCGTGCGGACTAGGAGGGTACGAGGGGATGGGGGGACTTGCACCCATAACCTAAAGGACAACAGAAAACACTACAAAACCCTGCGGCCAACCCACAAAGTGACAGCCCTCACTCCTTCTGTATCTCCATTCTGCAAAATAATCCAGGAAAAACCGACCGGGCATGTGATTTTCCAAAGAAAAATAGGAACTGGTTGAGGTTATCTAGGCAAAAGATCAAGAAAAATCCAGGCAGCAAACAACAGATGTCCAAGGCGAACGGAGCGAGCAGCGGAGCACGGTGCAGCCCGCCGGGAAGCAGCCCCTCTCCCTGTGGAACGGGCCGGTCGGCACCGGGAGATCCCATAAACCCTCCCTTTGCGGTGGCGCCCGGGGCACGGGACAAAGGGCCGTGGCCACCAAACTGAGCGCTCGTTGAGGCCTTGGGCCCGCGCCACTTTCGGCGTTTCTCCCCACATCCTTCAGCGCCCCGTATTTAACAATATCTTCTTTTAGCTCCTCTTCTGTCAGCCACTTCCGCATTTAATTGCAAGTTCACGGGTATTAAGTGGCCGGCGCAGCTGAAGTCGTCGCGAGCTGCAGGCCCCCTTTGCTCTTGAAAGGGGAAATGGTTCTTTCTGCGCTTGTCTCTCTTTCAATTCCCTTTCCTCAGCCACTTCACCCATCCCCACTCCACACTCAGTCCCTTCCCTGTTCCCTTTCCCATCCCACATTTCTTTCCCTGTCACTCCATGTAAATCAAACACAGGAAGGGGGCGCAGAAAGGGGAGATGGCTCCAAGCGCCCATGGAAACCCCAGCTGCAAATTCTGCAACAGCCGAGCATGGAGAAGCAGCAGCGAGGGAGGTTTCACACATCTCACCCCTAGGTACATTTGGGTGATGGGTACCAGGCCAAAGCCACTAGAGGCGTGGAAAAAAGAATTTTTTAAATAAAAAAAAGGATAAAGAATGAACAAGGTGCTCCTCCCCTGCAATCTCAGTCTTGCTACAGCGACATCACTTGCTGCTCTCACTCGCTGGCTGGACTGGCTTAGTGCCAGTAAGGAAAGGAACTGAATGCAGTGCAGGTGTCTGCTCGAAAGGAACTGAGCTCCGCGCTGGGGTCGACCATCTCCGCGACCGCGCCAGAAAGGAACGAGCCGGTGCCAAACCCAAAAGCCACAGCCAAACAGCAGCCTCTGCCCAGGGAAACCCGAGACGCGGGGCCCCAGAGCGAGTTAGTGAATCCTGCCGCGCGTTAAGCAAAGTGTCACCTCTTTACTGCATCTCCCCTCTTGCCAGGCCCGCCACACACCCACAAGGCCGGGACTTCGTGTGTTAGGTCTGGTGCTCAGGGCAAAACGGCAGCGCGGAACAAAAAATCCAGCTGAATAGGATCCTAAAAGGCAGATTTATGGCGCAGTCACACTTGCTGCTTTACTGCTCTTTCCCAGTGGCAAGTGGCACAGGACGATCCCAGCCCCAGCCGCCATCCCTGGAGTTCCTGCACAGCTGGAATGGGCAGGAGCAGCCGAATGGCCCTGACAGGGTAGGGCCAGTGCGGAGATACCCACACACTCGGGATGAGACCCTCTGCCGCTGCACTCGCTGCGTCTACTGAAGGCCAGGAAGTCATTGGGAAAATGTTTTCTTATAGTCACAGCATTCTTCATGCACAGGGAAGCAAAACAAACAGAGCTTTCAGCAGAAGTTTGAAATTAAACTAATCTTGTTAGAGGAAATTCCTGGGTTTTAGTCGAAAACTTTCATACATTAAAAAAGAGTGCTATAATCTGAAGCTATACACACACATATACATAAATGAGGAAAAAAGTCTTTAGCTAAGCTATACATCTGATGGTATGGACGGATAGTACCTTGCCTGGAAGGATGAACTGAAGAATCTGTTTGATGGACTGGCCGAAAGGAAATCTGAACTTTGAAAGGGGAATGGGGAGAATTCATCCCATTTCTTTCAGTTATCCAGGACCTCCACAGATTTTTCTAAGAATATTAATGGAACTAAGACAGCTTAATGTTTGAAATCAGCCAAAACGCCAGCAAAGCTAATACCAGGCGCCTCTTGCTGACTCCATTTTGTCTCCCATATCTCCAAGCCCCAACAACTCACCCTTCCCCAAGCAGCTCAGTAAAAGACAACAGCACATTTGGAAACTCCTGAGGACTTCCCTGGTGCTAGAAGCAAAATGACAGAAGCTGTAAGAAAATCTGGACGACAAACTGATTTCAAGAGGTAAACCAAGAATGGTTTTGTTATATTATATTCTGATTATTTAAAAAGCAACAAAGAAGGGAAGAGGCCTTCTCAGCAAGGGCCTGTGCAGTACCGAGTGTTCTGCTGTGAGAAAAACATAGCTGGCCATATTTATTAATATGGCTATTTGGATTTTGAGTCAATACCAATATGGAATTAGAAAACGCCCCTTAAATTTGGAGATCTACATCATTTATAGTAAACATTTACCAAGTTTCTCAGCAGTACACTGCACAAGACAAAAAAACAGTAACACTTTATATTCACCTGCCTCAGCCCTCCACTATCAGAGAAGGGTCAATCCCCAGATGTGGATGGTGACCCTTGGTAGGATGGATGAGGCACAAGTGACACCACTTCCACTCCCGTGTAACAATTTTGACAAAATCAGGTAACGTTACCCAAATATCAAGAATTTCTGATGCCAAAGCTGCTTCCAGAGGCCGGTCTTGCTCACCTGTCATCCTTACTTGATACAAAGTTAAAGCAACAGTGCAACCCAAAAGCTACAACAAAAGCAAAGCAACAAAACTTCTCTTCTGCTACAGGAAAGAGTCCAGCCCTTCTTTTACAGGGCACTTAACACACCGTTAAGGTTTTGTATCTATTGAAAAAGAGAAGCCAAATTGCTTTGACAGTTCCAGTTCTACATCAAAGTGTGTGTCCATGGCTGCTGGAAGTGGCCTGAAAAAGGGGCCTTTGGGTCACGGTCCTGCATTTTAATTCTTGTGGTTTCTAAGGTTTTTTGAGTGCACATCATCCAACACTTCCCATCAACTACAAGAGCTAGAAGTGGAGTTTAAGAAATGAAAGCAGAGATTCAGCACAACCAGATGATTTTAGCAACCGGACCGCAGAGGAGAACCCAAGCACGTGAGAGGTGCTGGATGTGCAGAACTGCCAGCCCGGGGCCGCACACGGTCGCTCCACGACCTGCTCCCAGTTTGACCGACGCACAGAATTCGGCAGACTTCACCACACACCCCCGCTGCACACCTGAGATTTCCTCACTCCCTTCTCTGAAGATCAAACCTTGCAAAACTAAAGCTGTCAGACACCTCAAGGCCTTCTACAATAGCAGTTTTTCCTGGAGCCTGCACGCTGTGACATACTCCAATGATGCTATTCTTTCGGTTTGGATAACAGAGGGAAATAAATAGAGAGAGAGAAAGGGGGGAGAAAAAAGGAAATGAGACAGCAATAATGTGAAATTAGGGCCACAAAAGAAACTGAGAAAGGACAGCATGTGAACGGGGAGCGGACACAGTCAGCACATGTAGCCCCCAACGTGGGTCACCGACTGCTCTGCGTTTGGAGAAGCCACATCCCGCGCGGCAGCCCGAGCTGCAGGCAAGTGTCTCTCGGGTCAGAGCTAGGAATTCCTGTTACAGGTATAATCATCATTTTCCTACATAGCACAAAATGGTATTTTATTCTCATTAAGCCAAAAGACCATTGAGTCTCTCAGAAATGGCCAGAACAACAAACAAGTCTAAGCAGCATTGAGACGTTCTCAGCCCATGTTGCCCTGGAAAAGGAGCAACAAAAAAGGAGCCAACCTCATGATTCGAAGCATTTAAGGAAAGGCAGTTTTGATACAGCAAAAATAACCTGCAGTCCTGAAAGGAGATCTCCTGAAAACAGCCTATTGGGCATATGCTCAGGCAGATCATATCTTGCAAACAGATTTCAGAAGCAGACTTCAGAAAACAGCACCATCTGGATCAAATTTGCAACTCTATCCATAAATAAGAAGGGACAGCTTATGGCACCACTGCAAGCGTATTTATAAAGTGTGGGAATATAGGGCTGAGAGGCAACAGTGCTAAGGAGAAAGTGCTGTCTCCAGGAGTGAAAAAGGCAGCTGTATCACTAAGGAAGTGGTGCAAGGAAGCCACTTCACAGCAGAAAGAAACCGGCCAGGATAAAGATGAGTGGAAACAAGGCAGATCGATGCCAAGAACATCTTAAAAAGGTGAAACCACACAGGTTCTGGAGCCAAATTGCAACTTTTGAACAGCGGGCACAATCCTGTCCCCGCACAGCGAGGCTCCGCACCAGCACGGAGCGAGCCCGGCACGCAGGGAACCCGCTCCCCTCGCAGCACTGGGAAGGGAATTCCAGCACACAGCTGAAAGGCATCCCGTGTTTCACATCTTTGGGGAGCCGGGCACACTACACACACCGCTAGCTGGCCAAAAGGCTGGGGGAATCGCACGATGCCCCAGTCGGGAGGAGGAAACACTGAAGTTCAGTGATTCTGCTTATCTACAAGACAGACAGTCCCATTCCCATGAATACACTGGGAATCAAAGTACCCGAGACAGAGAATTTGCTATGAGCACTCAGCTCAAAAGCTCTTTCAACTTCTCAGGGCTCTTCCCATGTTTCAAAGGGGACTGCTGCAAAGTGCCGCATATTCTGCCTAAGGATGTCAAAGCATGGTCCCAAATTAACTTAATTCTAGTGCAAGCTGCAGGATAGGACAGCAATTTTCCTTTAAGTGAACAGACATGTAGTCAGAAACGAAACCCTCTCAAAGCTCTAGGAGCCAGGAAATACATAATATGATCTTACATGATCTAGTTACTGCACAAAAGAATGCCACGTAATCGGACACTGTGGGCAAATCACGGGTACCACAGGCCACCTCTGCTTGAAAAGAGCTGAGCTGGAAGCAACCAGGGGAACCGAGTCTGGAACATAAAAGTGAGGGAGGAAGAGGAATAGGCAGGAGGGAATGGAAGTGCATGGGAATAGAAAAGCTAGGCGAGATTCCTGGGCAGAGGGCAGAAGGATCAAGACTCTAACGTGCTAGTGAAATCTACATGGGGAAAGGTTTCCCAGAGCCTCATTAAGCAAACCGATATATCCATCCACACCACTAAAAACAAGAGAAAAAAAATAAAATAAAGGAAATAGTTGTACACAAAATAACTGGGCCCTCATGTGATAGAGGCCATCAGCATTCAGAGAGGCTAAAAATTCTACCACTGATCCTCAAGATGCAAAGACAGTTTAACCGATTTTTGGGGGGCAAGAAAGAAATAGAAGAGGAAGAAAGTTTTCTGCAATGTCTGTACTACCATGAGTGTCTTCTGAAGAGCAAAAGGGTGACTGCATACAACGATTAGCCGGGCATCCAAACAGTGTATTCCAGGTGCTGAATTCAGACAGGGAAATGGGGATTAGGGTTTGCACAAAGGGAAGGGCATGAAGTTGTAGGTCAGAAAAAAAGCTAACAGCTGTTCAGTTACCTACTTTTTTAAATAAAAAAGTAGATCTCACTTCCCGAATCCTCCAATTAGATCATTTTAGTCTTTTTCTTCCTTTTTTCAAAAATCCTTTCCTCCTATTTTCTTCAAGGGAGGGCCCAGGCCTCACTGTACCTACTCTTCGCTTTGCTGTGGCCAGTCTGTCCTCCAACAGAGCTATGGAGCTGTCAGCCAGAAGGGGAAGAGGTTTCCCCCGGCCCTTGGACTGATCACGCAGCTGTGCGAGTTCTCTCTGCCTCTGAAGAGCTCCCGCCTCGGTTTCCTCCACCAATTTGTAGAATTCATTTTTCATTCTTAGCATTTGTTACCAGCAAAGATTGAAGTTTCTACCTGTTTCCAGCACTCAAGAGAATCTCTAGCCCCCTGGCATTTTATTACATATTTCCATCATATGATATGAAGAAAAAAAAGAGTAAATCTTTTATTGTTTTTGTTTTGTTGAAGAAACAGTCCCTGCAACTGGAGAACCGGAGACCTAGAAAGCACAGATAAGCTGCAGGGAAGAAGCACCATCATCTAATATTTAACACCACACACTTAATGCACAAATACCTTCCATAACTCACCCCGGGCCCCGCCAACGTTTGCGGCTCGTGCCTGCTTTAGGAGCTGCTACCACACATCAGCACACTGCCAATCTGGCCTTACAGACTGCTATGTAAACTCATCAAGCACCCACTTGAATCAATAGCAGCCAAGAATTCCCTGCCAGAAGCACGAACACCATCACTCTACCATAGTCCAGAGGGTAGAGCACATTGATGTGCGGGGAAAGAACCTACGGGGTGCAAGGGGGATGATTCTGGCACTAAGGAACTGAAAGCATAAAAACTGGGACCATTTTGGGAAGGTACTAACTGGAAACTGCTCTGAATTGGCAGCAATTTACTGCTGCTACAACCAGAGTATTCAGGTAGGAAGACAGAGGCTACAGCCCGGCCACACTGGCTCCGACCGCGGCACACAGCAGCACAGGGGCTCGCACACACCACGCTCTTCTATTGCCCAGTTCAGGCCCTGCTCCCATTTATTGCCTTGGAGGCTAAAAACAAACTAAAGTCACTTTGCGAAGGGCTGTTTTACACTACAACTGCTGCACGGGCAGCTCTAGTCCGAGTTGGCAAATAAACAGGAGGTGCAGACAAGTCCAGGAAAAAGTAGCATGGTTTTATGCAAGTCACTCTAAAAAATAATAAAAATAGCTCAGAAAAAAAAAATCTGACCTGAGGGGTTTGCCATAAACAAATAGTTGATCACAGAAAAGGTCTCCTGATTCAGGTCTATGGGAGAGCTATGATTACTTGCCTCCAGTTCTGGACCGACAGAAACTTCTGGCCAAACCAAAAAAAAAAAAAGAGTTTAAATATTTCTAGTCAATTTTATGTCATTATAAAGACCCCCCTCCGCTCTCACATATTTACCTATACCAAGAAATAAAATAAATGGGAAAATGGCATTTCATGGTTACTCGCCATCTCGTTCCTGAAAAGGATTATGCTCGAAACGACTGAGAATACCTTCACTGGGTTATGAAATGTTGGTTTGCAGCACACTACACACCTCACGGAGATCTCATTTCAGTCCTGATTAAAGAAAGATGTGGAGCAAGAACTTGCAACACATTTGAAATTAATCTGAAACCGATACAGAGCTTGTCTCTTCCTTCCCCCCACTCCAACAAAGAACAACCCTCCCAGCAAGGGCAGCAAGGGCAGAGGGCTATAAAAGTTTTGCCTCACGAAGCCCAAACAAACAAAATGCCTCTTCTCAGATAAGGGTTGGTAAGCAGAGCTACACAGCATGGAGGGGAAACTCTCTTCTTCCAATCACCCTTTTGGAGAGGCATCCCGGAATCACAATTGCATTCCCCAGAGCCTTAGGAGCATCGGCTGGAGACACTTTTTCTCTTTAAGATGTCTCAAAAGCATTGAAAAGATCCATAGAGAGACGGGTGAAGACAGGGGTGATGGATTGAGCCAGATTCGACTTGAATTCAGATTAAAACAGACAGGTAATAAATCTCTAAATAGGCAGCCTTGTGATGAAAAGGCCGTGAGATGCCTGTCCCTAGCGCTGCGCCGGCCTCCAGCAAAGCCGGCACGCACAAACCAAAGCCCTTTGCTGCGAACATGAGGGGATGAGCACAACACGCAGCCAGAGTCTTGGCTGAAGATGCCTCTTTAAATGAATGGAAAGGAGGCAGCTGAAGTCTTGCAAGATCAGAATTGGAAAGAGCTCCAAAATGTACTTGAAATTCAACCCCTTGTCCTGAGGGATAGGTTTGTGCAGCAGATTTGAGTCAACTACTTCTTCAAATCCTTGTCAAAGTGTTAGTTCAAATCCTGAAGCTGATTTTCACGAGAAGGAACTTCCTTTCTGTGGCAGCTCTGAATTCCCACCCTCCTCCAAACACCAAAATTGAGAAGTGCAGGAAGCCAAACAAGTAAAACACTCTGCACACTGACATTTGTACCTAAGCTTTTTTCCAAGTCCTCCATTGGATCAGTTCAGCCTCAGCCAGTTTTTACTGCGCTGGAACAGGTCGGCCTTTCCAAAGACAGGGCAGCACCAGCAGAACGTGCAAACCACTGACATTTTCACTTCATTTCTGCTTTTTTACTCGCTGTGCCTGGCTGCAGAATGCCAGGTTGCATTTACTTCTCCATGGTGTTGAGAGTTGGTTTCAGAAGCAAACAGACACACGGGCAGAGTAGGCGAGCGTGAAACAACCAGATGTCTGCGTGTTTGCACTTGCACTTGTTGAGATTCTAGCATAAGCACAACTGTTCAGACAACTGCCACCGAGTAATTCTAAGACATCGCTTAGCTTTATTTCCATTTTTATTACTCACTGAAGGTAATGGGAAGGTGCTGACCGGCAGTTCCTGAAGAGCCGAGGCCTCCGCTGTGCCCGATGTTCCCACTCGAGGGCAACAGAACTGGACACCTCTTAATGCCTCCCATGCCTGGGGACTGCCATGTCCATGCACAGAGACTGCAAATACTGCTCCTGCTTACGAGTCCCTTGAACCCGAGCTGAGACCAACTCCTTGTGTGCTGCCTGCCAGGGAGGTGGCAGCTGGTTGCCAAAAGACTGAATTAAAGAATGAAAATTCTTGTTGCTTTTTCCTTAAAAAAATGGTGCCTGGTATGATATCTCATGTTCTGTGCCTCACTTTCTCCATTTGTTAACTGCTGTTTTTTCTACTTTGAGAGAATACAAATGGAAAACCGCTGCATAAACACAGACCGGTATCTTGATCCTCAATGCACTTCAAAGCAAAATCTTCTTCTCTAAGTAAAATAGTCTGAGACTTTTTCCCTTTCCCCTTGGTTAGGCTGTTTTGCGATACCACGCTGCCCCGGCAGCTCACCCAGAACCACATGAAAAGAGAACTGATGTCACACAGCCCCAAACACCACCTGGACACAGCAAGTGCTGCCGCTGCACTTTAATTCTTGCTGGCTGACTGCAAATTTCAGTTCCTCTGGTTACATGCTGCAAAATTTTGATTCATACTTTCAAATATTGCGGGTTTTCTTGTGCAACCGCTTAACAAAGATGCATTGGCCTCTGTTGTGCAAAGCATCTCCTATGACACACACTCAGACGCAGCCAAATGTCTGGCTGCTCTTTTAGCCTTATTTTACAGCAAGACACATGCTAAGCTGCTTTTAAATGGGGAAGGAAGCAGGGGTCAGAGTGAAATTCCCAGATGTGCCTTGCTGCTCGGAAGGGTTAGACTCTACTTACATAAAACGCTGATTCGGCAAGGTGATAGGCACCTGCTAAAATAGGTTGAGCTTCTCCAGCTCCTCCGGAGTTCAGCACCTTATAGGATCAAGCCCATGGAGAAAACAAAATGCTCAAAAAGTGCCAGACATAATGCAAAACAGGATATCATCCTATATATTCTTTCTTTTTTCCTTTTTTCTGCTACTCAGTATAACTGCAGAAAATTTCTAAGACCCTTCACCAACAAATCCACCCATAAGACACAGTTTCATCAGCTTGATCTGTTCACTGGGTCAGAATCAGGATGCAGCTAAAGCACATTAAATATTTAGAGGAAGAAAGAATTAATATTTGAAAAAGAAAGGAAAATATGCATTTCTTCAGGCAAGGCCTTGCCTGAGGAGTAGAAGGTAAGAAAGCTTTAGCTTAGTAAGAAGGTAAGAAGGTAAGAAACCAGCAACAAAAACAAGAGAAAGTAATAAAAACTATATGTAACTTCCTTAAAATACTATGAAGTGCCCACAGCTGTCTCTTTCTCCAACGCTGGATTATGTTTGATGATTAGTAAAACACTATCAAATAATTTGACACATGTACATTCATCTCTTCTAATTTTCACAAGTACCTCTGTCCTCCTCATTTTCACTTTTTTTCCATTCACCCGTAATCAACCTTTTTTTGCTCCTCCCCCTTCCCCCCCAGTAACATTTAGTTAAAAAGCTGTGACCGCATCTTCTCTGTATAGGTCATTATCATGTCTAAATACCTTTTCCTCTTGCTTCCTAACTCATAAGTACAGAAACTCTGGTAAATACTACTTAAAAACAGAGGAAGAAGAATGCACTAAATGGGGTGGTAATCTGTCCCTGTGCAGAAGCTTTGCAACCCACTGCAAGGCAATGTTAAGCCCAGAATTTGGGAGCAATGTGAAGGTCAGTGGCCTGGATGCAGCAGAAACTAGAAATTCAGTGGTAGAAAAGCAGAGGTCTGGCTCAAAGAGCCCAGGAAAGCAGATACTGCAGTGCTAAATGCGCTGGAGTTCAGGTGTGCTGCATTGCATAGTGACCTAGTTAAAATCTGCAGTGGTACTTTGGTCTTCAGCATAAATACCCCACTTGGTAAGCCTCATCTTTCACCTTTACCTACCTTTCATAGAATCATAGAATTCTTAGGGTTGGAAGGGACCTCTCGAGATCATCTAGTCCAACCCCCTGCACACGCAGGGTCACCTAGAGCACGTGGCACAGGACTGCGTCCAAGTGGGTTTGAAGATCTCCAGAGAAGGAGACTCCACAACCTCTCTGGGCAGCCTGTTCCAGTGCTCTGTCACCCTCGCTGTTCGGAAGCAGTTTTACCTCCTCATAAAAAATTCACCTTCTTGCTAAATAGTGTGGACACTGTTATTTGTTCACTGACAAGTGGCCAGAACTTGTTCTCCCCCGGCACAAAATATTTCCCTCAGTGCAAAGGAGCCACGGGGTCCCAACGGGGATATTTACATGTGCGATGCTTGAGGAGACGATGAAAGAGACAGATCCTGGGAAAAGGGTCTCCCCAGTGCCCATCCCTGCTTGCTGCTGAGGGATCAGGCCTCTGAACACCCATAGCAAGCACTGTGCAAGTCTCTTTGGAAACCTGCCCCTGCTGCTGTTCTCATTTTCGGGGTCTTGTCAACACCCTCTTCTCACAAGCAGCTGCTTCCCATCCGAGATGCTTTTTGAGAGCAGCGTGGCCAACGGGACAGAGACAGAGCCACCACCGAAGAGGCAGACATGAGGTAAAATATAATGTTCAAGTGCCCAGCAACTTTCATTTCAGGCCCTGGATTTTCCACAATGAAAAGGGAAGTAAATAAGACAGAAGTGAGCAAGCAGCAAATAGGGCTTGCCAAATACCCAAATATTTGAAACCTACTATATCTCTGCTCACAACCTCAAGTATTCATTCATTCAGACCTAGTTCAATTCCCTTCACTGTCCTAAACTTGTCCTCACCGGTACTACCTACATTTCCTCTTGCTCTCCTCCTCCAGAGATCAAGAAGAGAGAAGACCTCAAGCAACAACAGCCAGTAGTGCCACAAATTAGCTAGGAGAGGCTGGCAAAGCTTGCCCTTCCATCCTGGCACCTAACCACAAAGCACTGGAAATAAATTCAGCCCCAGCAGCACAGCCAGCTGAGTCCTAGGCCTGAGCTTTGCCACAGCTATCGCTGTCCCACCCATGTCCTGTCCCACCAGAGCTGGGACCGGCTCTGCGGGCTCCATCTGTGCTGCTCGGCAGCAGTGCCAGGGCACGGGCCGGCGTCAGGCGAGCGGCATCCGTGCTCCCCGACACGCTCCTGGCACGCTTTTGGTGCGGGCCTACTCGCGCTCTCCCAAACAATTCCCAGGCGCAGGGCCAGGCAGAGGCTGGGCCAAGGACTATTCCCAATGGGAAGTTTGCATGTGGCCGTCCTGCTCCAAGACTAAGAGGGTTCAGTGCTATAAGGCAGGGCCAGACCTTGCCAGGCGGCCTCGGGGCCAGGGAACGGGCCTGGCTCGGGTTTGTCTGCTCTGTGGCCTGTATCCGCTTTACGCTACAGCAGCAGAAACTGCTGCCGAGATCCAATGCGATCGGCTCAGCCTTAGCCCCTGTGCTTTCTCCTCCACGATCTACATAAGAAATAATCCCCAGCCCACTGACATATCTACACCGGCCTTGCCTACACCACAGATTCAGATTAAGAATCAAATTTCACGATCTGAAACATTTTACTAGGTCAAAAGTTTTACAGCCTCCTGTTATTACCCCTTCAAACAAAAGGGAAGGGGCTTCTTTAGCCACCCAGTGATGAGGTTAAGAGCAAACGGCTCCCTGCGAGGTGGTGAGTTCAAAGCAGTCGCCAGATTAGACAGAGTCCCGCGGGCGCAGAGCCTTTGCGGGGTGGCTAAAACCCACCCACCTCGCTGCGATAAGAGCTCACTGAAGTGCAGAGCTGTTATCAGCGATCTGTCCTCAAACCGGCCCTCTGCGCAGAGGCCACTCGCAGCATCACACATCTCCTGTCACCATCAGCTTCCTCAGCCCCCAAAATAATCCCTGAAAGTCATGTCTCCCTCTCTTTCCTAACATACATTTCCCTCATGTATGCTACAATAGGTCATTTAAGTTATCCAAATTGCACCAAGATGCCCTGAACAGCATTAGGCAAAACTTTCAAAACCAAAGTGTTAACAGTGATTTACTGGAGATAAGCAAATGCCTGAGTTGATGTAACGGATTTCTTTAGACCTTTTTAAACCTAGACCCTTTCTATCACACACAAAAGTAGCCAATGTCTGACAGTCATACAGTGTTTCCAACGTAGAAAGTCTCACAAGTTCAAAGCTGTTTCTTAATGAACTGTGACCCGCGTGACAAACTCGAGCACCACTGATTTCTGCTAGTCAAACCTGTAGCCCCGTCACATCCAATCGCACACCCAGAACAGAGCCAAGCACTTCTAACACAGGCTCTAAGGAGTCCTGAAAATTTTGGCCTACACCAACAACTACAACTGATAATCCACAGGGAAATATGAGGAGTGCTCTGCACACTTGCTCTTTCCTTCACTGAGAGTGTATTTCTGGGCCAAAGGAATGACAACAAGCTTCTGAGGTTTTTAATGAATAAAATGCAGTATTTGTCAAAAGAGACGTATCCTCATTTAACATGAGCTAAGTGGTTTGAGAACCACCAAATTAACCTGTTGGCACATAGGAACAGACCACAAACAAGACTGTAATTATATAAACAACAGTCAGACTGAGACTGATTAACATAGTTATACCATGAATCATATAAAGGCAAAGGAGCTGCAGTAAGGTGTTGTTCATATAGCTGATATGATCCTACAAAAATAATTTCTGTCACGAGACTCACCCAATAGTCCTTCCATGAACATAAATATTCCTTTAACTCAGTTCCACAGTCCCCTCAGCTGAGCGACTGGCCTAAACTTCACATAATCAAGGAAATTACTGCCTTCCTGTAGCTCAGACTGCTACATGCCGTTGAACCGCCGCTGGCCCCGGGCTGTAGGGAGCCACATTGCCCAGCACGTGGTGACAAGAGCCTGTGCTGGCTGCTCTGGTGAGGAAGCGGGGGGCTCTTAGACATGAAGCCCGGAATGGGCAATTCCCATCTCTCTGTCATCAGGTTTTCAAGGATATATCAGAGCTTCCACTGAGCTCTGGGCAAGCCCTATCTCATGGTCTGACATGGGGCTATCAGCTGTGTAAGCAACGGGTGATACTTCTCAGGAGGAGGACTCATTAGCAGGAGGGAAGGGGCTATTTTCCCTTACTCTGGACTTGAGATCTGCAGTTCAAAGGGAGCTGAGGCCTCATCAAACGAGTGGCTTCTACACAGGGTTGGAGGAGGGTCTAGGCAGCATTTTGGTCTCGGTGAGTGCCCCAGAGTTCTCTCTGTGCGGGCTGGTTGGATCAGTCTCAGTCGCGCAGGCAGGACTGAAGCCTCCAAGAGGCTTTGCGAGGCAAGGTGATCACACCAGCATTTGCATCTGCAGCAGCATTTACATCCAAGATGCTGCTCAGGTCTTGGCGCACCGCCGGGGCGACCCCAGCTCCAAGCCTTGGTTTGTGATCCAGCAGGGAAAGGGAGACGTTAAATGTAACATTCACTCTGTGCTCTAGAGAGGGCTTTGCCTGAATCCCATTGCTCCACAATGAAGGCTCTGTAGCTGATTGAGAAACAACGTTGTTGCAGATTTCGAATCTTTTTCTTGCCCCTAGCTGTTAAAGGCTGAGAATGCTGCAGTCATTCCCACTGCTAAGCAGGAACTCCTCCAAGCAGATAAGAAACACGATAAGCGAGTTATTCTTCTAATCTAGCCTCCAAGATGAGACTGGTTGCTTCAGCACAAGCTGAAAACTGAATGTAGAATATTGAAAAGGAAATGGAAAGAGACAAAAAGGGGAGATGAGTGGAAGGCACCTCAGCATCACAGGAAAAAACAGCACTCATCCTACCTAACAAGTCCAATCCCCTCTTTTTAGCTCCCTAATCCAAACAGCCCTCATGCACTCAAAACAGCACCACCTTACTGATTGCACTCATCAAAGGATCATCCGTCAATTCAAGGCATTTAACGGAAATACTGTTATGTAAATATGGATTAAGTGTCCCATCACAATACAAAGAGGAGGGGAGTAAGCAGCAGCACTAATGAACTACACATTCTTTCATGTCATCTGAAGCACAAAACAAAAGGTCCTGGCTGAAAGGGAGCTGCAAAGGAACCTTGCTATGTAGCCAGAGAAACTGGGAGACACATCTATTCAGGACAACGTCAAGGACTGGATCCATAAGCCACATTTCTGTAATCCTGAAAACTGCTTCTTACAAACGAAAAATATTTGCAAACTAGCTGAGCCCACCGAATACCTTTCGCTTGGCTAACTTCAAGTGCATCTCAAACACGGAGGTGAAGTGCAGAAGATTTTAAGTCTTTCTAAAGGCCGCAGGAAAGGTTTGGTCCAACAAGACCCAAGAGGTCAAAGAACTTGCAAAGCCTCTGCCCTTATCCTTTGTTGCTAAATTCTAATTTAGCACAAGAAAATGGATGCTTACTGTAGTATCTACAGATAATAAACACCTAGAAGATAAGCAGATCTATGTGGGTCAGCAGCACTTCCTCTGTCAGTGACCAGTATATACTATATAGACAGTATATGCTATATACTATTGCATGGTGTACCTAAAACTCATGCTACTCCATATAGTCTTTAAGGAGAGGAAAAAAAAATGCACACAAAATAATAAAAAATCCAAACCAACAAGCAAAAACAACCCACATACACCACATCTCCTCCTGAAGTGTGCGTTAAAACAGCTGAGACTAGAATAAGGGATTCTACAGCTGGAAAGAATGGGGAAATTGACTTGTAGCTCCTTATGTTTCCTTGCAAGTGCCAGAAGAAAACACCAGGCAGGCAGCAGAACTGAATTATTTCTCTCAAACTTCATCTGTCACAACCCACCTGCCTGCAGGCGAACACTGCGCTTAGGGGATCCTGCTCTCTCAGGGATCTTTGCTGCGCGCCGCCTGCTTCCCGCTCGGATCCACCCACTACTCTTAGGGGATCCTGCTCTCTCAGGGATCTTTGCTGCGCGCCGCCTGCTTCCCGCTCGGATCCACCCACTACTCTTAGGGGATCCTGCTCTCTCAGGGATCTTTGC